>CM055126.1:68885462-69175842 GCA_029206835.1 Rana muscosa
CTGATCTGATCAGATCTATACTAGCGTCCCCAGCAGTTTAGGGTTCCCAAAAATGCAGTGATACCTGCTAGCACCTGCGTTTTGCCCCTCCGTCCAGCCCAGGCCACCCAAGTGCAGTATCGATCGATCACTGTCACTTACAAAACACAACACACATAACTGCAGCGTTCGCAGAGACAGGCCTGATCCCTGCGACTCCAGTGCTGTAGGAGGTGATTTCACCACCACAGTTAAAAAAAAAAGCATATATGCCGAAGCATTGGGGCAGCAGGGGCGGAGGAGCGATTTTGCTCCTAATGCCGCGTACATACGGTCGAAATTCCGACGGAGGCTTGCCCGTGGAAAAGTCTGACCATGTGTACGCGGCATAACTTTTGCGGGAAGATGCCCCCATGCTTCGGCATATATAAATGGTGCATGTATGCCCATCATTAGAAGTGGGTGGATGAAGGGCGGTATTCTAATGGTGGGCATACCCAACCGATCAATCTCTTTTTTTCATTCAGCCAACAGGCTGCATGAAAAAAAAGATTACAATACATGTCCAACAAGGACCAGCAACGTACTGGTATGTTGCTGGACTTTGAATGTTTATACCAGAATGATGCCTGCGGGTTTAGGTATCATCTTGGTATCATTCTTTTCAGCCAGCAGCCGGCTTTCATGTAAAAGCAATCCTAGTGGCTAATTAGCCTCTGGACTGCTTTTACAAGCAGTGGGAGGGAATGTCCCCCCCCGGATATAAAAAGCGCCATTGGGAAATTGGGAAAGCATTTTATCACACCGATCTTGGTGTGGTCAGATGCTTTGAGGGCAGAGGAAAGATCTAGGGTCCAATAGACCCCAGTTTTTTCAAAAAAGAGTACCTGTCATTACCTATTGCTATCATAGGGGATATTTACATTCCCTGAGATAACAATAAAAATGATAAAAAATAAATAAATATGGAAGCAACAGTTTAAAAATAAAAAAAAAATGCAAAATTAATAATAAAAAAAAAAAAAAAAAAAAAGCACCCCTGTCCTGCCCAATGGCGAACGCAAGTGTCGGTCTGGCGTCATATGTAAACAGCAATTGCACCATGCATGTGAGGTATCACCGCGAAGGTCAGATCGAGGGCAGTAATTTTAGCAGTAGACCCCCTCTGTAAATCTAACGGGGTAACCTGTAAAGGCTTTTAAAGGCTTTTAAAAATGTATGTAGTTTGTCGCCAATGCGCGTTTGTGCGAAATTTTAAAGCATGTCGTGTTTGGTATCTATGTACTCGGCCTAAGATCATCTTTTTATTTCATCAAACATTTGGGCAATATAGTGTGTTTTAGTGCATTAGAATTTAAAAAAGTGTATTTTTCCCCCAAAAAATGCGTTTGAAAAATCGCTGCGCAAATACTGTGTAGAAAAAAAAAATGCAACACCCACCATTTTATTCTGTAGTGCCTTTGCTTTAAAAATATATATAATGTTTGGGGGTTCAACATAATTTTCTTGCAAAAAAAAATATGTTTTCATGTAAACAAAAAGTGTCAAAAAGGGCTTTGTCTTCAAGTGGTTAGAAGAGTGGATGTAAGCTTCCTAATGTTGTGTATAAAATGCCAGAACAGTTCAAAACCCCCCCCAAATGACCCCATTTTGGAAAGTAGACACCCCAAGCTATATACTGAGAGGCATGTCGAGTCCATGGAATATTTTATATGTTGACACAAGTTGCGAAAAAAAGACAATTTTTTTTTTTTTGCACAAAGTTGTCACTAAATGATATATTGCTCAAACATGCCATGGGCATATGTGGAATTACACCCCAAAATACATTCTGTTGCTTCTCCTGAGTACGGGGATACCACATGTGTGAGACTTTTTGGGAGCCTAGCCGCGTACGGGACCCCAAAAACCAATCACCGCCTTCAGACTTTCTAAGGGTGTCAATTTTTGATTTCACTTCTCACTGCCTATCACAGTTTCGGAGGCCATGGAATGCCCAGATGGCACAAACCCCCCCAAATGACCCCATTTTGGAAAGTAGACACCCCAAGCTATTTGCTGAGAGGTATTGTGAGTATTTTGCAGATCTCGCTTTTTGTCACAAAGTTTTGAAAATTGAAAAAAAAAAAAGAAAAAAAAATGTTCTTTCTTCATTTTCAAAAACAAATGAGAGCTGTAAAATACTCACCATGCCTCTCAGCAAACAGCTTTGGGGGGGTCTACTTTCCAAAATGGGGTCATTTGGGGGGGTTTTGTGCTATTTTGGCATTTTATGGCCTTCGAAACTGTGATAGGTAGTGAGGAGTCAAATCAAAAAATTGTGCATAGAAATCCTGAAGGCGGTGATTGGCTTTCGGGGTCCCGTACGCGGCTAGGCTCCTAAAAAGTCCCACACATGTGGTATCCCCGTACTCAGGAGAAGCAGCAAAATTTATTTTGGGGTGCAATTCCACATATAACCATGGCATGTGTGAGCAATATATCATTTAGTGACAACTTTATGTAATTTTTATTTATTTTTTTGTCATTATTCAATCACTTGGGACAAAAAAAAAAAATATTCAATGGGCTCAACAGGCCTCTCAGCAATTTCCTTGGGGTGTCTACTTTCTAAAATGGGGTCATTTGGGGGGGTTTGTGCTATTTTGGCATTTTATGGCCTTCAAAACTGTGATAGGTAGTGAGGGGTGAAATCAAAAATTTGCGCCCTTAGAAATCCTGAAGGCGGTGCTTGGTTTCCGGGGTCCCGTACGTGGCTAGGCTCTTAAAAAGTCCCACACATGTGGTATCCCCGTACTCAGGAGAAGCAGCAGAATGTATTTTGGGGTGCAATTTCACATATAACCATGGCATGTGTGAGCAATATATCATTTAGTGACAACTTTTTGTATTTTTTTTTTTTTTTTGTCATTATTCAATCACTTGGGACAAAAAAAAAATATTCAATGGGCTCAACATGCCTCTCAGCAATTTCCTTGGGGTGTCTACTTTCTAAAATGGGGTCATTTGGGGGGGTTTTGTACTGCCCTGCCATTTTAGCACCTCAAGAAATGAGATAGGCAGTCATAAATTTAAAGCTGTGTAAATTCCAGAAAATGTACCCTAGTTTGTAAACGCTATAACTTTTGCGCAAACCAATAAATATACGCTTATTGAAATTTTTTTTACTAAAGACATGTGGCTGAATACATTTTGGCCTAAATGTATGACTAAAATTGAGTTTATTCGATTTTTCTTATAACAAAAAGTAGAAAATATCATTTTTTTCTAAATTTTCGGTCTTTTTCCGTTTATATCGCAAAAAATAAAAATCGCAGAGGCAATCAAATACCATTAAAAGAAAGCTCTATTTGTGGGAAGAAAAGGACGCAAATTTCATTTGGGTACAACATTGCATGTCTGCACAATTTACAGTTAAAGCAGCGCAGTGCAAAATTCTGAATTCACCTCTGGAGCTTTAGCTACCAAATGATCCGGGCTTAAGTGGTTAATGACACCACTTCTAGAGTCAACACCAGAAAGTCATCAAAAGACAACAGAAGTGCAATCGGTGATCTCTTTTTCGCCCTCTTTACCTGTGTTGTCTACCCCTTCACTAATACCAAGAAAAAGTAAATCAGCCTTCAACCCGTATGTTGAAAGTCCAGAAGTTGGGACTATAAGAAAATTGTCTTATCTGGAGGATCCGAGCTTTCACGAGTCAGATTGTGATACACCCCAAAAAGGCGATCATAGTCTTTGTGAAAGTGAGGTGGAAATTGAAACAGAAGATGCACTTCCTCATCCCTTGAATTTGGTGAAAGAGAAAAAATGTATTGTTTTTGAAAGCTGCCTTGATAAACTACTTTATGCGATGATTTGCCCTGAACCTGGCTGTTTTTCAAAAATCAGAAAGATTGAGAAAAAAATTATTGGCACAATGATTTCAGTTCACTCGATCTGTACAGATTTTCACCGGTCAAAACTTTGGGAAAGCTACCCCAAAATTAAACATTATTCAGCTGGTAATATTTTGCTTTCTGGGGCTATAACTTTAACCGGAGGAAGCTACGCAAAAGTTAGAGAAATGTTTGATCTCTGTGGCATACAAATGTTTGGAAAAACTTCTTTCCACAGAGCTCAAAATGCATTTGTTTTTAAAGCAAATGATCGTAGTTGGCAAACTATGATTTCTAATGTCACTGAGGAATTGTTAGGAAAACCAGTCTTCTTGTTAGGGGATGGGCAATGTGATAGCCCAGGGTTTTCAGCAAAGTATTCTACATACACGTTCATGGATTTTATTTCAAAGAAAATTGTGGATTTTGAACTAGTGCAGGTGTCACAGACCACTTCTTCTGTTGCGATGGAGAAGTTTGGAATTACCAAATGTTTAGATCGCATAATTGACAATGGATTGGATGTTCAATTTGTGGGAACGGATCGACACACTGGTATTCGAAAATTACTTTCGACAAACGAAAAATACAAATACATAAACCATCAATTTGATATGTGGCATTACGTGAAAAATATACGAAGAAAATTGATGCAAATTTCAAAAAATAAAATAAACTGTGCAATTTTACCATGGATTGGACCCATTTTGCTGCATTTCTATTTTTGTAGTAGACATTGTGAGGGAGACGAGAAGGTTTTCAGAGAGCTTTGGCAATCTCTACTATATCATGCAGTAAATGTTCATGAATGGGAAATTGACGGTGTACAGCACAAATGCTTACACGATCCACTCAGTGTGGATTCTCATCCTGTTCCCTGGATAAGCAAAAACACAACTGCATTTCATTCATTGTCCACAATTGTCTTGGAAAGTCAATTGGATAAAGACATAAAGCATCTAACTTTTTTTTGTCAGACAGGGGTTATTGAAACATACCACAGTATGATTCTTAAATATCGGCCCAAAAGAATTCATTACAGATTTGATTCGATGGAAGCAAGGACAAAATTGGCAGCTTTATGCCACAATCACAATGTGGTACGAAACCCCGCTCTGACCAAAAAAAAAAGATGAAAGTGGCCAAGAATTTCTTGTTGAACGTAAAAATCTGGAATTTCCAAGAGGTAGAAAAAATGGGTTGTGCGTAATGTTTTTGAAAACATGAATAACGAACATCTTTACATTATGCTATCCGACATGATTAGCATTGTTGAGGGTACACTAATTTGTTCTTGGGAATCCAAAAACAAACTCATGCCAAGGAACATTGCCCCAATTGAAAGGCCTGAAACAAGTGTGGCAGTAAAGGAACACATATCACGATTTCCAAAAGTTGCTAAATAAGCATACAAGTATGGAATTTTTGGTGTAAATATCTGTATAGTTTGCTATGTTAAAATAAACAATATAATATAAATGTAAATAAGTTTTTTTTTATTATAAATGGATTTCTACAGTTTACATGAAAAAATATAAATTTTTGCTTTTGAAAATTTGTGTGTTTATTTTCATGATTATTAATATTATTTAACAAGTCTGTACATAGAGTATAAGTGTAGCAAATTAAACTTTAAAAATAATTAACCAAATTTCTCTAGTCTAAATTTTTTTTTAATTTAACGAAAAATATTTTTTAATAATTTAAATAAAATATTAATAAACATTGAAACATAAAGAAAAAATCATAAAATGAATGAAATGCCATTTCTGATGAATCATAATCATCAGAATACATAAAACCTACATAGGAACCATTTGGATCAGGAAATACTTCACGGATTACTTTTACGGCGCAAGATGGAATGACACGTCTGTTTCCCTTTCCAAGAAATCCATAAGTCCAGGCAATAAATGACCGATATGCAGTTTGACGCAAACGTCTATTAAAAAAATAAAATAAAAAAAATATATATAAAAATTTGATTTTTTTTTTTTTTAAATGATTATGACAAGAAATATATAAATGATTAGTCTACTTACCTATTGTTGTCAGCATCCACGACAGGTAAGTCCTCCAGATGCATAGTCATGAATGTTATTCGTACATGTTCATCTGTAGCCATTTGGTAGCAGAATATAGGTGCGGTTGTTATGCATTGTTTTCCCTCTGGTATACAGACTTCAACTTGATGTATTTCTCGACAACAAACAGATTCTATTTGTGTTGGCATGGAACACTGACACAAACACCATTGTGTGTTTCCAATTCGATCCTCCTCAGATGTCTCTTGAGTCGACAACAAATTGGAAGCATCTACTGTGGGATTTCTTGGAAAGACTCTATCCGATTTTTTGTCTGGATACCTTGCAAGCAATTGAGCTACCATTATACTTCGCTGAAATAAAAAAATTATATTGAATAATAATATTAAAAAATAAAATAACATTTCAAATAAAAAAAATAAAAAAAATATTGATTAATAATACATTACTAACTCTTTCATCCTGTGACAAAGAGCGATAACTCATCAAACTGTTACCCTGAATTTCTTGAGTATTGTCCTTTAAACAAACATTAAAAAAAAGTCATATTCCAAAAAAAAGGGATACATACAGTGTGAAAAAAAAGGACATACCATTTTTATTAAATTATATTTTTGGAAATAAAGCTGTGTATACAATTTTGTCTGAAAAAGGAAATTAAATTAATTAATTAATTTAAGATTGCAATATAATTGTAGTTATATAAAAATAAAGAAATCTCCATCGAACAATAAAAATGTTATATATAATTGTACAATAAAAATGACTAAAATAATATATCTAGAAATATATATCTATATATCTATATATCTATATATATATATATATATCTGTGTGTATATATATATATATATCTATATATATATAGATATATATATATCTATATATATATGTATGTATGTATACACACAGTATGTATGTATGTATGTATAAATATACATATCTATCTACGTATAATTGACACTGACCTTTAAATGTTTAGTTAGGTGGTACTTAACTTACAGAGAGATAAGATAACATAGAAACTTTCGACTACCTTAGTATAGGTGTAGTCTATAAAATACAAACATTTAGACTTTAATAAATTTGCACGTAAAGGAATAGTAAATTTAAAAATATATATTATATTCAATGTTTTAAAACATTATTTACATATAAAAATAATATATTTATATATAGAAATCTGATCAATATAAATATATATGTGTGTGTGTGTTTATGTTTATATATAAATGATGTGTTTGTATATATATATATATATATATATATATATATATATATATATATATATATATATACACACACATATATTTAACTGGCATGACCAATTGCGGTAAAATTAAACAGTCTAAAAGCCTTTAGATTTATTTGAGAAACAGATACTAAATTCTGTCCAAGCCTTGAATGTTATCTTATCTCTATGTAAGATAAGTGGCAGCTAACCAAACATTTAAAGGTCAGTGCTTAGTGCAGTCAAATATCAATGTATTAATTATGACATTCTGGAGAACACACACACACATATATATATATATATATATATATATATACACACACACATATCTAATTATATATATATATATATATATATATATATATATATATATATATACATATATATATATATATATATATAATTAAATATATATATAATTAAATATTTATATATATATATACAGTATATATTGTGACAGCAGGAAGGTAAAGTCACCTGGTTGCATCCAGGGGGGTAGATATATTTCGCCCAGATTCAGGCTTTACGCCGACTTATACAGCTAGGTGGAGAGTTGTATAAGCCCAGCTGAGACTAGTGGGCTCATGGATGACTCATACCTCTAGGGAGAGGGCTGGGCGTCGTGCAGACAGGGAGTTGATGAGGCCAGCTGAAGCTTGTCAGCTCATTTAGGCCTCTATAAAAAACTCCCAGATTCATTAGGTGTTAGCTCATGCCTGGAAGCAGACCTGTGTGGACTGTCTAGGGAGAGTGAACCCCTGTGCGGTGAGAGAAAGCCTGTGTGGCTATATTTTGCTTGGACATTTAAAACCAGGGACTAGGACAGCACTAGGCTGATCCCAGTCGTTAGTTAGGAAACCTGTAAGTTTAGTCAGAGGTCAAGTTGACCAGGATTTATTTTGTTTATGTTTTTTTTGCCTTGCTGTGTTTTTGTCACTGTAAATAGAAAATAAACCGCACCTTTTTGATTTTGAAAACCACAACCTCCGTCTGCTGGGCCTGTTTTTGGGTGGGGAGCCCATCCCGGGGGTCACACATACCCGCTGCCGAGCTAACCCCCTCACAGTTGGTGGAGAACCAGTGGCAGTTTTTTTTTAAGCCAGTATGGAGGAGATACTGAAACAGCTGGCTCTAGCAAATGCCAATCAACAGCAGACAAATGCAGGTTTGCAAAGGAGCCTTGCAGCCCAGCAGCAAGCTCATCAACAGAGCCTTGCAACTTTACAACAGAGTCTGGAGGCTCAGCAACAAGCCCAACAGCAATCTGAGGCCCGCTTCATAGACCTGTTGCAGAAGCAAGAGCAGAGACTACAACAACAGATGGAAGCAGTAATGCAGCAACGTCCGCAGACCAGTGAGGAAAGCCGTCCCACTAATACCGCGTCCTTTGGGGTGAGTCGTTTATTGACAAAAATGACTGGAGAGGATGATCCAGAGGTATTTTTGACCACATTTGAAAGAACCGCTGAAAGAGAAAAGTGGCCTGAGGAGCAGTGGGCTGGACTAGTGGCTCCTCTGTTAACTGGTGAATCGCAGAAAGCTTACTATGACCTAGAGCCTAACCAAGCAAAAGACTATGTGATGCTAAAAGCTGAAATATTGGCAAGGCTGGGTGTCACCCTGGCTGTCCGGGCTCAGCGTGTGCATAACTGGACTTTCCAGCTTGGAAAACCCCCCAGGTCTCAAATGTATGATCTCATTCACCTGAGCAGAAAGTGGCTACAGCCAGAGACTTTGTCCGCACCAAAGATTGTGGAACGTGTTGTAATGGATCGGTTTTTGAGAGCTCTTCCTACTGCCATCCAAAAGTGGGTAAGCCATGGAGACCCAGAGACGGCCGATGGTCTTGTGGATCGTGTGGAGAAATACTTGGCTACAGAGAACCTGACGGCCTCTTCCAGAGACACTCGGACTTTCCACCCTAAGACCAGACCATCCCCAGGGGCGGATAAGATGATTCCAAGGGGTAAGGGTGGAGAGAGTGAGAGGGTGGGAGCTCTACCCCGGGTTTGGCGAGAACAGCCTGGGAAATCAGCGGCTCAAGAGGCGGCAAGAAGGATCGTTTGCTACCGCTGCCGGCAAGCGGGACATATTGCAGCAAATTGCCCGGTTTTGGAGGAACCCATGCAGTGTGACTTTCTGACGGGCAGACGTCAGTCGCTGTGTGCGACAGTCGCATGCACTGCCATTCGGGGAACTGAGAAACATTTATGCAAAATGTGTATTAATGGTAGAAATGTTGTGGTATTGCTGGATTCAGGTAGCCTTGTGACCCTGATAAAGGCTGAGTTAGTTAAAACAGAGGTCTCTGGGAATAGCAAGGTAGCCGTTATTTGTGTGCATGGGGACACCCGAGAGTATCCAGTGACTACAGTGTGTTTCGAGACCCCCAAAGGTACCCTCTCTCATCCAGTGGGCTTAGTATCTCAGTTACCGCATGACGCCATTGTGGGAAGGGATTTTCCGAAGTTCTGGGAACTGTGGGATGATCCTGAGCCCCCCACTGGTGCCCCTATGTACCAGGAATGTGATAGCCAGAACTCCCCTGAGAGTGGTGAGGACTCTCCGGAATTTCCCTTGTCAGTATTGGCAGGGGAGACTCAAGAAACTGGAGAGGAGCCCACCTCCTCAGACGAAAACCTACCGTCTGTGGAGTTTTCTGATCTTGAGGTTCACAGGGAAAACTTTGCCACAGAACAGTTGAAAGACCCCGCCCTAATAAAGGCACGGGAAAACGTAGTGAAAATAGATGGCGAGTTAGTGAACCCAGATAATACCGGCACTTACCCATACTTCAGCGTAGAGAAGGACCTACTGTATCGGGTGGCAAAAAGGGCAGAAGAAACCGTTGAGCAGCTTGTGGTGCCCAAACCTTACAGGAAGTTGGTGTTGGAGTTGGCCCATGGGCACATTCTTGGAGGTCATCTGGGGACAGAGAAAACCCGAGAGAGGGTATTACAGAGATTCTATTGGCCTGGGGTGATGAAGGACATAGAAAATTATTGTTCCTCCTGCCCTGTGTGTCAGAGGTCGGCCCCGATGCCACATTTCCGTAGCCCGCTGGTCCCTCTACCCATCATTGAGGTCCCGTTTGAGAGAATCGCAATGGATTTGGTAGGTCCTATAATCAAGTCCGCTAGGGGGCACCAGTACATATTGGTTATAATGGACTATGCCACCCGTTATCCAGAAGCGATCCCTCTCAGAAATACCTCGGCCAAAACCATAGCCAAAGAGCTATCTCTTGTTTTTAGCCGGGTGGGTATTTGTAAAGAACTGCTTACGGACCAAGGTACACCCTTTATGTCCCGGGTTATGAAAGAGCTGTGTAAATTGTTCAAAGTGACGCAATTGCGTACATCTGTGTATCACCCCCAAACCGATGGGCTGGTTGAAAGATTCAACAAAACCCTAAAACAAATGTTGAAGAAAGTGGTGGATAGAGATGGAAGGGATTGGGACTGTCTACTTCCTTATTTGATGTTTGCTATTAGGGAGGTGCCCCAATCCTCTACGGGATTCTCCCCCTTTGAGTTACTGTATGGGAGACACCCAAGAGGGCTGTTGGATATTGCCAAGGAAACTTGGGAAAGTGAGAGTTCTCCCCACAGGAGTGTGATTGAGCATGTCGCCCTGATGCAAGATCGAATTGCACAGGTAATGCCCATCGTGAAGGAACATTTGGCCCAAGCGCAGTTGGCACAGCAGAGAGTGTACAACCGTGGAGCCAAGACCCGTACCTTTTCCCCGGGGGATAGGATATTGGTACTTGTCCCTACGGTTGAAAGTAAATTCCTTGCCAAATGGCAAGGCCCCTACGAGATAATGGAAAAAGTGAGCGAAGTGAATTACAAGGTCAGACAACCAGGAAGGCGAAAGCCCGAACAGATCTATCACGTTAATCTGTTGAAAGCCTGGAGGGATAGAGAGTCCCTAGTCGCAGACACTTGGTCACCAGCTCAAACTGGTTGCGTGATTCCTGAGGTTGGAATCGCAGCCACCTTGTCACAACCCCAACAACAGGAGGTTAAGGAGTTTGTGCTTCGCAACAAGGAGGTATTCTCTGAGCTGCCGGGACAAACATCTGGGGTAGAGCATGACATTATTACCCCGCCCGGTGAAAGGGTGAAGTTAAAACCCTATCGGATCCCAGAGGCCCGACGGGAGGCAATACGGGAGGAAGTACAGAAAATGCTGAACTTAGGGGTGATAGAGGAGTCCCAAAGTGATTGGTCTAGTCCCATTGTGTTGGTGCCTAAACCGGATGGGAGCTGGCGATTTTGTAACGATTTTCGTCAGTTGAACAAAGTTACAAAATTTGACACCTACCCCATGCCACGTATAGATGAGTTGATCGACCGGCTGGGAACAGCCCGATACATGACGACTCTTGACCTCACAAAAGGGTATTGGCAAATCCCCCTGGCCAAGTCGGCCAAAGAGAAAACCGCATTTGTAACCCCAGACGGGGCGTTCCAATATAAAAGAATGCCGTTCGGGTTACAGAATGCGCCGGCCACATTCCAGCGGAAAATGGACCAGATGCTGAGGCCCCATCGGAAGTATGCTGCGGCTTACCTGGATGATGTAATTGTCCATAGCACAGATTGGGCCTCACATCTGCCAAAAGTGCAAGCAGTCCTGGACTCTGTTCGGGAAGCAGGGTTTACGGCTAACCCCAAGAAGTGTACCATTGGGCAGGAGGAGGCCAAATATCTTGGGTACACCATTGGGAGGGGAGTAATAAAACCCCAACTCAACAAAGTCGAGGCCATCCAGAGTTGGCCACGTCCCAACAGCAAGAAGCAGGTACGAGCCTTTCTGGGAATCGCTGGGTATTATCGGCGATTCATTCCCCACTTTGCTTCTAAGGCTGTGCCCCTAACCAACCTGACGAAGGGGAAAGGGTCGGTCATGATTAAATGGACCCCCGAGGCTGAGGCAGCATTCCAGTTCTTGAAACAAGCCTTATGTAGCCAGCCAGTGTTGTACTCACCCGACTTCTCTAGAGACTTTGTCGTACAAAGTGATGCGTCAGATGTGGGGTTAGGAGCAGTATTGTCCCAGGTCTGGAACGGGGAAGAGCACCCAGTCATTTACCTCAGCAGGAAGTTGAAGTCCCATGAGGTAAATTACGCCACCGTTGAAAAGGAGTGTTTAGCGGTGAAGTGGGCTCTAGATTCCCTTCGGTACTACCTGCTAGGTAGGCACTTTGACATGGTTACGGATCACGCTCCGTTAAAGTGGATGGCTCAAAACAAGGAAACAAATAGAAGAGTGAATAGGTGGTTCCTGGCCCTCCAGGAATTCAACTTCACAGTAAAGCATCGCCCTGGCGTTCAAATGGGGAATGTGGATGCTTTGTCTCGAGTACATGAATGCCTGATTGCTGGTGTTCCAACCCCGAGGTTAAAACAAGAGGGGGGGGTATGTGACAGCAGGAAGGTAAAGTCACCTGGTTGCATCCAGGGGGGTAGATATATTTCGCCCAGATTCAGGCTTTACGCCGACTTATACAGCTAGGTGGAGAGTTGTATAAGCCCAGCTGAGACTAGTGGGCTCATGGATGACTCATACCTCTAGGGAGAGGGCTGGGCGTCGTGCAGACAGGGAGTTGATGAGGCCAGCTGAAGCTTGTCAGCTCATTTAGGCCTCTATAAAAAACTCCCAGATTCATTAGGTGTTAGCTCATGCCTGGAAGCAGACCTGTGTGGACTGTCTAGGGAGAGTGAACCCCTGTGCGGTGAGAGAAAGCCTGTGTGGCTATATTTTGCTTGGACATTTAAAACCAGGGACTAGGACAGCACTAGGCTGATCCCAGTCGTTAGTTAGGAAACCTGTAAGTTTAGTCAGAGGTCAAGTTGACCAGGATTTATTTTGTTTATGTTTTTTTTGCCTTGCTGTGTTTTTGTCACTGTAAATAGAAAATAAACCGCACCTTTTTGATTTTGAAAACCACAACCTCCGTCTGCTGGGCCTGTTTTTGGGTGGGGAGCCCATCCCGGGGGTCACACATACCCGCTGCCGAGCTAACCCCCTCACAATATATATATATATATATATATATATACACACACACATAATAAATTAATCCATGTTTATATACGTGTGTGTATATGTATATATATTGTGACAGCAGGAAGGTAAAGTCACCTGGTTGCATCCAGGGGGGTAGATATATTTCGCCCAGATTCAGGCTTTACGCCGACTTATACAACTAGGTGGAGAGTTGTATAAGCCCAGCTGAGGATAGTGGGCTCATGGATGACTCATACCTCTAGGGAGAGTGTGGGGCGTCGTGCAGACAGGGAGTTGATGAGACCAGCTGAAGCTTGTCAGCTCATTTAGGCCTCTATAAGAACTCCCAGCTTCATTAGGGGTTAGCTCATGCCTGGAAGCAGACCTGTGTGGACTTCCTGGAGAGAGTGAACCCTTGTGCGGTGAGACAAAGCCTGTGTGGCTATTTGCTTGGACATTTAAAACCAGGGACTTAGGGACTAGGACAGCACTAGGCTGATCCCAGTTGTTAGTTAGGAAACCTGTATGTTTAGTCAGAGGTCAAATTGACCAGGATTTATTTTGTTTATGTTTCTTTTGCTTTGCTGTGTTTTTGTCACTGTAAATAGAAAATAAACCGCACCTTTTTGATTTTGAAAACCACAACCTTCGTCTGCTGGGCCTGTTTTTGTGTGGGGAGCCCATCCCGGGGGTCACACACACCCGCTGCCGAGCTAACCCCCTCACAGTTGGTGGAGAACCAGTGGCAGTTTTTTTTAAGCCAGCATGGAGGAGATACTGAAACAGCTGGCTCTAGCAAATGCCAATCAACAGCAGACAAATGCAGGTTTGCAAAAGAGCCTTGCAGCTCATCAACAGAGCCTTGCAGCTCAACAACAGAACTTCGCAGCCCAGCAGCAAGCTCATCAACAGAGCCTTGCAGCCCAGCAGCAGACAAACGCAACTTTGCAACAGAGTCTGGAGGCTCAGCAACAAGCCCAGCAGCAATCTGAGGCCCGCTTCATAGACCTGTTGCAGAAGCAAGAGCAGAGACTACAACAACAGATGGAAGCAGTAATGCAGCAACGTCCGCAGACCAGTGAGGAAAGCCGTCCCACTAATACCGCGTCCTTTGGGGTGAGTTGTTTATTGACAAAAATGACTAAAGAGGATGATCCAGAGGTATTTTTGACCACATTTGAAAGGACCGCTGAAAGAGAAAAGTGGCCTGAGGAGCAGTGGGCTGGACTAGTGGCTCCTCTGTTAACTGGTGAATCGCAGAAAGCTTACTATGACCTAGAGCCTAACCAAGCAAAAGACTATGTGATGCTAAAAGCTGAAATATTGGCAAGGCTGGGTGTCACCCTGGCTGTCCGGGCTCAGCGTGTGCATAACTGGACTTTCCAGCTTGGAAAACCCCCCAGGTCTCAAATGTATGATCTCATTCACCTGAGCAGAAAGTGGCTACAGCCAGAGACTTTGTCCGCACCAAAGATTGTGGAACGTGTTGTAATGGATCGGTTTTTGAGAGCTCTTCCTACTGCCATCCAAAAGTGGGTAAGCCATGGAGACCCAGAGACGGCCGATGGTCTTGTGGATCGTGTGGAGAAATACTTGGCTACAGAGAACCTGACGGTCTCTTCCAGAGACACTCGGACTTTCCACCCTAAGACCAGACCATCCCCAGGGGCAGATAAGATGATTCCAAGGGGTAAGGGTGGAGAGAGTGAGAGGGTGGGAGCTCTACCCCAAGTTTGGTGAGAACAGCCTGGGAAATCAGCGGCTCAAGAGGCGGCAAGAAGGATCGTTTGCTACCGCTGCCGGCAAGCGGGACATATTGCAGCAAATTGCCCGGTTGTGGAGGAACCCATGCAGTGTGACTTTCTGACGGGCAGACGTCAGTCACTGTGTGCGACAGTCGCATGCACTGCCATTCGAGGAACTGAGAAACATTTATGCAAAATGTGTGTTAATGGTAGAAATGTTGTGGTATTGCTGGATTCAGGTAGCCTTGTGACCCTGATAAAGGCTGAGTTAGTTAAAACAGAGGTCTCTAGGAATAGCAAGGTAGCTGTTATTTGTGTGCATGGGGACACCCGAGAGTATCCAGTGACTACAGTGTGTTTCGAGACCCCCAAAGGTACCCTCTCTCATCCAGTGGGCTTAGTATCTCAGTTACCGCATGACGCCATTGTGGGAAGGGATTTTCCGAAGTTCTGGGAACTGTGGGATGATCCTGAGCCCCCCACTGGTGCCCCTATGTACCAGGAATGTGATAGCCAGAACTCCCCTGAGAGTGGTGAGGACTCTCCGGAATTTCCCTTGTCAGTATTGGCAGGGGAGACTCAAGAAACTGGAGAGGAGCCCACCTCCTCAGACGAAAACCTACCGTCTGTGGAGTTTTCTGATCTTGAGGTTCACAGGGAAAACTTTGCCACAGAACAGTTGAAAGACCCCGCCCTAATAAAGGCACGGGAAAACGTAGTGAAAATAGATGGCGAGTTAGTGAACCCAGATAATACCTGCACTTACCCATACTTCAGCGTAGAGAAGGACCTACTGTATCGGGTGGCAAAAAGGGCAGAAGAAACCGTTGAGCAGCTTGTGGTGCCCAAACCGTACAGGAAGTTGGTGTTGGAGTTGGCCCATGGGCACATTCTTGGAGGTCATCTGGGGACAGAGAAAACCCGAGAGAGGGTATTACAGAGATTCTATTGGCCGGGGGTGATGAAGGACATAGAAAATTATTGTTCCTCCTGCCCTGTGTGTCAGAGGTCGGCCCCGATGCCACATTTCCGTAGCCCGCTGGTCCCTCTACCCATCATTGAGGTCCCGTTTGAGAGGATCGCCATGGATTTGGTAGGTCCTATAATCAAGTCCGCTAGGGGGCACCAGTACATATTAGTTATATTGGACTATGCCACCCGTTATCCAGAAGCGATCCCTCTCCGAAATACCTCGGCCAAAACCATAGCCAAAGAGCTATCTCTTGTGTTTAGCCGGGTGGGTATTTGTAAAGAACTGCTTACGGACCAAGGTACACCCTTTATGTCCCGGGTTATGAAGGAGCTATGTAAATTGTTCAAAGTGACGCAATTACGTACATCTGTGTATCACCCCCAAACCGATGGGCTGGTTGAAAGATTCAACAAAACCCTAAAACAAATGTTGAAGAAAGTGGTGGATAGAGATGGAAAGGATTGGGACTGTCTACTTCCTTATCTGATGTTTGCTATTAGGGAGGTGCCCCAATCCTCTACGGGATTCTCCCCCTTTGAGTTACTGTATGGGAGACACCCAAGAGGGCTGTTGGATATTGCCAAGGAAACTTGGGAAAGTGAGAGTTCTCCCCACAGGAGTGTGATTGAGCATGTCGCCCTGATGCAAGACCGAATTGCACAGGTAATGCCCATCGTGAAGGAACATTTGGCCCAAGCGTAGTTAGCACAGCAGAGAGTGTACAACCGTGGAGCCAAGACCCGTACCTTTTCCCCGGGGGATAGGATACTGGTACTGGTCCCTACGGTTGAAAGTAAATTCCTTGCCAAATGGCAAGGCCCCTACGAGATAATGGAAAAAGTGAGCGAAGTGAATTACAAGGTCAGACAACCAGGAAGGCGAAAGCCCGAACAGATCTATCACGTTAATCTGTTGAAAGCCTGGAGGGATAGAGAGTTCCTAGTCGCAGACACTTGGTCACCAGCTCAAACTGGTTGCGTGATTCCTGAGGTTGGAATCGCAGCCACCTTGTCACAACCCCAACAACAGGAGGTTAAGGAGTTTGTGCTTCGCAACAAGGAGGTATTCTCTGAGCTGCCGGGACAAACATCTGGAGTAGAGCATGACATTATTACCCCGCCCGGTGAAAGGGTGAAGTTAAAACCCTATCGGATCCCAGAGGCCCGACGGGAGGCAATACGGGAGGAAGTACAGAAAATGCTGAACTTAGGGGTGATAGAGGAGTCCCAAAGTGATTGGTCTAGTCCCATTGTGTTGGTGCCTAAACCGGATGGGAGCTGGCGATTTTGTAACGATTTTCGTCAGTTGAACAAAGTTACAAAATTTGACACCTACCCCATGCCACGTATAGATGAGTTGATCAACCGGCTGGGAACAGCCCGATACATGACGACTCTTGACCTCACAAAAGGGTATTGGCAAATCCCCCTGGCCAAGTCGGCCAAAGAGAAAACCGCATTTGTAACCCCAGACGGGGCGTTCCAATATAAAAGAATGCCGTTCGGGTTACAGAATGCGACGGCCACATTCCAGCGGAAAATGGACCAGATGCTGAGGCCCCATCGGAAGTATGCTGTGGCTTACCTGGATGACGTAATTGTCCATAGCACAGATTGGGCCTCACATCTGCCAAAAGTGCAAGCAGTCCTGGACTCTGTTCGGGAAGCGGGGTTTACGGCTAACCCCAAGAAGTGTACCATTGGGCAGGAGAAGGCCAAATATCTTGGGTACACCATTGGGAGGGGAGTAATAAAACCCCAACTCAACAAAGTCGAGGCCATCCAGAGTTGGCCACGTCCCAACAGCAAGAAGCAGGTACGAGCCTTTCTGGGAATCGCTGGGTATTATCGGCGATTCATTCCCCACTTTGCTTCTAAGGCTGTGCCCCTAACCAACCTGACGAAGGGGAAAGGGTCGGTCATGATTAAATGGACCCCCGAGGCTGAGGCAGCATTCCAATTCTTGAAACAAGCCTTATGTAGCCAGCCAGTGTTGTACTCACCCGACTTCTCTAAAGACTTTGTCGTACAAAGTGATGCGTCAGATGTGGGGTTAGGAGCAGTATTATCCCAGGTCTGGAACGGGGAAGAGCACCCAGTCATTTACCTCAGCAGGAAGTTGAAGTCCCATGAGGTAAATTACGCCACCTTTGAAAAGGAGTGTTTAGCGGTGAAGTGGGCTCTAGATTCCCTTCGGTACTACCTGCTAGGTAGGCACTTTGACATGGTTACGGATCACGCTCCGTTAAAGTGGATGGCTCAAAACAAGGAAACAAATAGAAGAGTGAATAGGTGGTTCCTGGCCCTCCAGGAATTCAACTTCACAGTAAAGCATCGCCCTGGCGTTCAAATGGGGAATGTGGATGCTTTGTCTCGAGTACATGAATGCCTGATTGCTGGTGTTCCAACCCCGAGGTTAAAACAAGAGGGGGGGGGGTATGTGACAGCAGGAAGGTAAAGTCACCTGGTTGCATCCAGGGGGGTAGATATATTTCGCCCAGATTCAGGCTTTACGCCGACTTATACAACTAGGTGGAGAGTTGTATAAGCCCAGCTGAGGATAGTGGGCTCATGGATGACTCATACCTCTAGGGAGAGTGTGGGGCGTCGTGCAGACAGGGAGTTGATGAGACCAGCTGAAGCTTGTCAGCTCATTTAGGCCTCTATAAGAACTCCCAGCTTCATTAGGGGTTAGCTCATGCCTGGAAGCAGACCTGTGTGGACTTCCTGGAGAGAGTGAACCCTTGTGCGGTGAGACAAAGCCTGTGTGGCTATTTGCTTGGACATTTAAAACCAGGGACTTAGGGACTAGGACAGCACTAGGCTGATCCCAGTTGTTAGTTAGGAAACCTGTATGTTTAGTCAGAGGTCAAATTGACCAGGATTTATTTTGTTTATGTTTCTTTTGCTTTGCTGTGTTTTTGTCACTGTAAATAGAAAATAAACCGCACCTTTTTGATTTTGAAAACCACAACCTCCGTCTGCTGGGCCTGTTTTTGTGTGGGGAGCCCATCCCGGGGGTCACACACACCCGCTGCCGAGCTAACCCCCTCACAATATATATATATATATATATATATATATATATATATATATGTGTTTGTATATATATATATATATATATATATATATATATATACATACATACATATACACACGTATCTAAACATGGATTAATTTATTATGTGTGTGTGTGTATATGTATATAAATATATATATAAATATATACACATATACACAAAAAATAAATTCTTTTTTTAAAGAATCTCTTAGATATATCTATGTATATGCTCTAAAAAAAAAATTGTTCTAATTAATTTGGCAGAGAGGGAGAAATAAACATTACCTGCCAAGCTGTGTCTCAAGAGTGTTGTGAGCCGTTCCTGCTGTTTCTTTTTCTTTGGCTTGCATCACTACTGGGCGTGTACTTTAAATGTTTATGCACGTTGTCATGGAAACCAGGAAGTGTTGACGGCGCTGCTCGCCATCAACACTGCGTGTGCGCGAGATCCAGCGCTGAATGCCGGAAGAGAGTCATTCATCTCTACCCAGAAGGATATGCTTGTGGGCTTCAAGATGCCCACAAGCAAAATAGCAAAAGCAGGAAGAGTTTTAAAAACTTTTTTTTTACCGCAAAATGGACGGGGGGTGTTTTAAAGAGCCGCGGACGTGAGTAATTACATTGCTAGGGTTTTTACATAGAATGAATATAAAAAAAAAAAAAGTATGCACCGCAGAACCTCCGCTTTAAGTTAGAGCAGTGGACTGAGCTAAACCCAGGAGGGTGATTCTTTAGCAGATTACGTCGCATTATGGGGATCCGAAGACCTTCCACAGAATTTTTCAAAAGGCGTTTCTATGACCGTTTGGTCATAACTCAAGGTAAGCGGGCAATTCACCCAGTGGTGGCTGGTGGGTTTTTTCCCTGAGCAGTTTGAACGATCACACTGACGCAGCATATATTGGAAGATCGTTGCCTGGGAATTTTATCTTTTATATTCACCATTTTAATGTGCATGTGGACTTATATTTTTCTGGATTTGACACTGTGATTGCACTGGATATGGACACTGTATGAATTTTTGTTTTATTTTTTTGAGAAGTACGCGTGGATTAGGTTCATGTTTATACATTGAGGTTGATGGATATGGATAAGATAAGATAAGATTTATTGTCATTGTAGAAACAAATTCACAATGAAATTACATTTCTACCCCACACACATAGGCGTGCGCACAGGGTGTGCCAGGTGTGCCCAGGCACACCCTAATCAGGGAGATGCAGCGCAGATTTCCCCTGCTGTCTGGTGTCTTCTCCCACAGCATGGCTGGCTTCCCTCCTCTCCCATTGGCTACTGCAGTGGGCACACATAGATGATATTTCAGGATGAGTGGGGGAAGGGGTAATGTAATTTACCGGCCCCTTCCCTTTCTGAATGAACACAGTGAGAGATCGGTACCGTGTTTGAGCTTTCAGGTGCACACCCTAATGCAACAAGCTCCGCACACCTATGCCCACACATTATTCATACATCATAATTTTCAACCATGCATTTACCACACAGGATTTAATTATACCCAAAAAATAAATATATATAAAAGTGTCCCCATATTATAAAAGCATAAAAAGTAACCTAATATTAAAAAATTAGACAAGACAATAAAATAAGACTATGTGACCTCCTTTCATTTCATTCCTGCATTGATCGCCTTAATATCAATGCTATACGCTATACACTGTCAATATTTTGTAAAACCAGCGCACCATTGCCCCCCCCCCCTTAAAAAAGCATGATTTTTTTTCACTATATAAAAGAATAAAAAAATTCTGTTTCTGAATTTAACTTATTATAACCGTCAAGAGAAATAGCTTCAGGATAGGACGTCTGAGATTGAAAGACGTTCTGAGTGGGAACGCCCTTTCCTCATTATCAGAATTATGAAATAGGTATGGTACCTCCCCGTGGGATGTTTGGAGATATAAACAACTCCAACATTTCTTGGAGACCCTCCCAAAACTCCTTCGCTCAGTCCATGAGATCCTTCCATGTGAAAGACTTGTGGATCAGGGGGGAATAAAAAGACATATCTAGCATATATAAGTTGTTGATCTCACCACCTGATTCCGGGTCATTAGACTTTTTAGAGAGCTTGGAATGTGAACTGAATCAACCACTACAGGTTGTCTAAAATGTAAAGTTATTGAGAACGTACATTCTATCTCAATGGATACGAGGATAAAATAAATTAATTATACATTGTTAACCACTTCAGCCCCGGACCATTTTGCAGCTAAAGGACCAGGCCCCTTTTTGCGATTTGGCACTGCGCCGCTTTAACTGACAATTGCACGACTGTGCGACGTGGCTCCCAAACAAAATTGGCGTCCTTTTTTTCCCACAAATAGAGCTTTATTTTGGTGGTATTTGATCACCTCTGCGGTTTTTATTTTTTGTGCTATAAACAAAAATAGAGCGACAATTTTGAAAAAAATGCAATATTTTTTACTTTTTGCTATAATAAATATCCCCAAAAAATATATAATTATTTTTTTTCCTCAGATTAGGCCGATACGTATTCTTCTACATATTTTTGGTAAAAAAAATCGCAATAAGCGTTTATTGATTGGTTTGCGCAAAAGTTATAGCATCTACAAAATAGGGGATAGTTTTATGGCATTTTTATTAATATTTTTTTTTTTACTAGTAATGGCGGCGATCAGCGATTTTTATCATGACTGTGACATTATGGTGGACACATCGGACACTTTTGGCACAATTGTGGGACCATTGTAATTTTTACAGCGATCAGTGCTATAAAAATGCACTGATTACTATCAAAATAACACTGGCAGTGAAGGGGTTAACGACTAGGTGGCGCTGTAGGGGTTAAGTGTTCCCTATTGAGTGTTTCTTACTGTAGGGGGGATGGGCTGTGTGTCACATTACATTGATCTTCGCTCCGAGTACACGGAGCAGAGATCCGTGTCATTGTCACTAGGCAGAGCGGGGAGATGCTTGTTTATACAAGCATCTCCCGCTCTATGCCTCCGTGAGACGATTGCGGGGAATCCCGTGGCGATCGAGTTCGCGGGACCCGCGGTCCAACTCACGGGGAAGACGGCAGGGTCGCGAGCGTGCCGCCAGCGGCGCGTGTGCGACCACACTTCAGGCATTTAAAGGGCAATGTACAGGTACGTGATTGTGCCTGTCCATGCCATTCTGCCGACGTATAAGTACAGGAGGCGGTCGGCAAGTGGTTAACAAAGTGGTATTATGTCCCATCAAAATTACATAATATTTTTTTTTTTTAAATCAGATCTTTTTTTATTTTTATATGCAAACAAAATTGAGACAATAGAGACAAATTGTACAAACAAAAACACATTAAACCAAACACAACCCAAAGAGAAAAAAAAAAAGTACCACAAACCACCCCACCTCAACAACCCCCCCCCCCCCCCCCGTCCCCAAACCCCCAAAAAATGTTAAAAAAAAAAGAATAAAGAAAACAGTATCCAATATTACAAAGTACATAGTACCTATTGGTTTACATGATACCTAGGTCATGAACTGGAGCCATCTTGACCAGGTAGCATCAAACTTACTCATGGAATTCCTTAGGGAGTATGTATGTTTTTTAAAAAGAATAATCCTTTTGAGATCCACTCAGGTACAGTCGGTGGATAGGGAGAGGTCCACTTAAAAGAAATCTGTCTACGGGCTACAAAGAATGCACGTCTTATAGTATTACCAATAGAGGAGGTATAAATAGACGTATCACAGTAGCCCAATAGACATATAAGTGGTTCAACCGGAATGTTAATATCTAATAGCCCGTTTAAGGTACCAATCACCTCCGCCCAGTATCTTTGGAGTTTCGGACACTGCCATAAAAGATGTACTAGCATACCTGTGTAGCGGGGTCTCCTTTAAGACTCTCAGGACTACCTTACCCAGAACCTCATTTGGTACCCAGGATGCAATGTTTCCACCCCAGAGACTCATGGGTGGGGTTATATAAGGAGGAGGCGAGGCTGCGCTCGGCCTCTTTGGGACACGAGACTTCAGTGGAGAGATCTTCCTGTGCGGATCCGCTGTGGTGCAAGGCTAGGGATGAGCTCGGTGTTCGAGTCGAACATACGTTCGACTCGAACATCGGCTGTTCGCTCGTTCAGCGAACAACGAACGATTTGGGCCGTTCGCGCCAAATTCGAGTGATGCGAACGGCCCACAATACACTGCGCTATCGCAGTGCAATCCCGGCGCTGTGATTGGCCAAGCATGCACTGTGACCCTGCATGCTTGGCCAATCACAGCGCCGGCAGCGAGGAGAGCAATGATTGGCCACAGGCAGGATGCCTGTGGCCAATAATAGCTGAGGGGGTTTAGTACACGCCCCACACTATAAAAGGCCGCCAGCGCGGCGGCCTCGTGTAGTGTGTTCCGGAGCAGGGAAAGAGAAGGATAGGCAGGGACAGTGTCATATCTATTCTTTGCTAAACCTTGTGTGTAGGGACAGAGAAGGGTAGGCAGGGAGAGTGCCAGTGTCATATTCTTTGCTAAACCTTGTGTGTAGGGAGAGAGAAGGATAGGCAGGGAGAGTGTCAGTGTCATATTCTTTGCTAAACCTTGTGTGTAGGGAGAGAGAAGGATAGGCAGGGAAAGTGCAAGTGTCATATTCTTTGCTAAACCTTGTGTGTAGGGAGAGAGAAGGATAGGCAGGGAGAGTGTCAGTGTCATATTCTTTGCTAAACCTTGTGTGCAGGGAGAGAGAAGGATAGGCAGGGGACAGTGTCAGTGTCATTGTTGCTAAGCCTCCTGCACATTATACACCTGCAGCTAGCCTGTATTGCTGTGTTTTCCTGGTGTGTTACACTACCAGGCATTTGCAGCACTTACAGCGGACGTAGTGTGCCTCCTGCACATTATACACCTGAAGCTAGCCCGTATTGCTGTGTTTTCCTGGTGTGTTACACTACCAGGCATTTGCAGCACTTACAGCGGACGTAGTGTGCCTCCTGCACATTAAACACCTGAAGCTAGCCCGTATTGCTGTGTTTTCCTGGTGTGTTACACTACCAGGCATTTGCAGCACTTAAAGCGGACGTAGTGTGCCTCCTGCACATTATACACCTGAAGCTAGCCAGTATTGCTGTGTTTTCCTGGTGTGTTACACTACCAGGCATTTGCAGCACTTACAGCGGACATAGTGTGCCTCCTGCACATTAAACACCTGAAGCTAGCCCGTATTGCTGTGTTTTCCTGGTGTGTTACACTACCAGGCATTTGCAGCACTTACAGCGGACGTAGTGTGCCTCCTGCACATTATACACCTGAAGCTAGCCAGTATTGCTGTGTTTTCCTGGTGTGTTACACCAACAGGCATTTGCAGCACTTACAGCAGGCGTAGTGTGATTCCTGCAAAATATACTCCTGAAGCTAGGCCGTATTGCTGTGTTTTCCTAGTGTGTTACACCAACAGGCATTTGCAGCACTTACAGCAGGCGTAGTGTGATTCCTGCAAAATATACTCCTGAAGCTAGGCCTTATTGCTGGTTTTCCCATCTCCCTGCAGGCCATTAGAATGTCTGGAAGGCAAACAAGGAGAGGCAGACAGTCAGGAGCCAATAAAAGAGGGCAAGCAGGCTCTGTGTCTAGAGACAACAGTGCTGGTTATGGACGCGGTGCATCGCCATCAGCACGTGGCCATGGGACACGCTTGTCCTTCTTTTCGGCAGCTGGACGTGTTGAGCCGCATCATGCCGAAGACTTGGTAGAGTGGATGACCAAGCCCACCTCATCCCCCTCATCCTCTCTCACCCAGGCTCAGGGTACTGGCAAAGCAGCTGCCAAAGTGTCCTCATCCCTGGTATCAATGTCATCATCAGTCACTCCTTCCCTAGACCCACCATGTCCTCCTGAGGAGTCCCCCGAACTGTTTGAGCACAGTGTTGGGTACATGCTCCAGGAGGATGCCCAGCGTTTCGAAGGGTCTGATGATGATACCCAGCTAGAGGAAGGCAGTAGCGTGAGAGCAGAGAGAGGGGATGCTCAAGAAGGACAACAATCTGGCAGTCATGTTCCAGCAGCTGTAGCATACTGCCAGATTGGCTCCAGTGATGAGGAGGGAGGGGATGATGAGGTCACTGACTCCACGTGGGTGCCTAATAGGAGAGAGGAGGAGGAGGATGAGGAGGAGGCACATCTCCAATGAGGCAGGATGCCCTTGGGGGGCCAGCGTAAGGGCAGCACACCGACGGAATCACACCGCAGAGCTCCGCCTGTGCAGGGCGCTGCCTCTGCCCGTTATTCAAAAAGTTCTTTGGTGTGGGCCTTTTTTGAGTCGAGTGCATCAGATCGCACAGCTGCTGTTTGCAACATATGTCTCAAGCGTATATCGCGATGCCAAAACATCAGCCGCTTGGGCACCACATGCTTGACCAGACATATGTTGACCTGCCATGCAGCTCGTTGGCAAGCCTACCTTAAAGACCCACACCAAAGAACAAAGCGGACCTCTCCTTGCACCGCATCAGCTGGGATCTCCAACCCCACTATACCTTCAGTCCTCTCTGAAACCTGCACTGAGAGGAATGAAGGTGTAGAATTAGGTGTGTCACAGCCAAGTACTTGCGGGCACTATGCTAGCAGTACACAGACGTCCGATTTTAGCAGACAAATTTCCCTGCCCCAGCTGCTGGACCGTCGAAAGAAGTTCACTCCCAGCCATCCACATGCCCAGCGGTTGAATGCTAGCTTGGCTAAATTGCTAGCGCTTTAACTGCTACCTTTTCAGTTGGTAGACTCGGCCCCCTTCCGTGAGTTTGTGCAATGTGCGGTTCCTCAGTGGCAGGTTCCCAAACGCCACTTTTTCTCACGGAAGGCGATTCCGGCTCTCTACCGGCATGTGGAAGGCAATGTCTTGGCCTCGCTGGACAGGGCGGTCAGCGGTAAGGTGCATATTACCGCTGACTCATGGTCCAGAAGGCATGGACAGGGACGTTACCTTTCTTTCACGGCCCATTGGGTCACTCTTTTGGCAGCTGGGAAGGATGCAGGACAAGGTGCAGTAGTGTTGGAGGTTGTTCCGCCGCCACGCCTCCAAAATGCTACTACTGGTTGTGACACACCTCTCTCCTCCACCCCCTCCTCTTCTTCTTCCTCCACGGCCTCTTCCTGTGCTTTGTCCTCGGAACCAGCGGTGCTCCGTAGGCGTTCAAGGGGCTACTCAAGTACGCAGGCAAAAAGATGCCATGCCGTGCTTGCGCTGGTGTGTTTGGGGGACAGGAGCCACACTGGGGCAGAGGTTCTGTCTGCTCTGCAGGGGCAGGCCGAGAGGTGGTTGACGCCACGCCAGCTTAAGCCAGGAATGGTGGTTTGCGACAATGGCACCAACCTCCTCTCCGCCCTCCGACAGGGACAACTGACCCATGTGCCCTGTGTGGCTCACATCCTTAACCTGGTGGTACAGCGGTTCTTGGGCAGGTATCCGGGCTTACAGGATGTCCTGAGGCAGGCCAGGAAAGTCTGTGTGCATTTCCGCAGAACTTATAATGCCAGTGCTCGCCTGGCTGAGCTGCAAAAGGAGTTGAACCTGCCCAAGAACCGCCTTATTTGTGACATGCCCACCAGGTGGATCTCAACATTGTTATATAAGCAGCAGTGCAGCGCAAACACAAATAAACACTTCTAATAAAAACGAATATTATAAACAGTCCATAAATGCAAGGTGTCTTCAGGGGTTAAAAAGATGCACAGATGATACAACACCAAGTGTCCAGAGTGAGGGGAAAAAAAAAAAACACAGCAACTGTTATCCAGGTGATTCTGTGATACCCTCCACCACTGGTAACAATGGCCGCTCACCTTCTTAAATGGACCCCTGAGTAAATCAGTCAGGTCAATCGAGCATTTCCCACTGCAGGGAGTTTAACCAGAAATCTGTAACAGGATGCTTGATGATCCGATCTCTGCATGTAAACCTCTAGGAAAATTAATCAGATCTCTCTCTCATTTCCCACTGCCAGGGACTTAGTATCAGGATGACCGGACGATAAGATCTCCACAGCATATATCACATGAAAAGAGTAAGGCAAAATCTAGTGCTCTCTGTTTCAAAATTTATTAAAAGCCAGCAAGAGTATAAAATGTGCACTTACACAGAAAAGCACTGTTCCCCAGTGCAAGGGATCCTGAGCGGAGAATTCAAAAGTAGCGGCAGCTCGTTCCACGAGACAGCAGGACTGGACGCGGGTGACGTCACTAGCTTCAATCACGTTCCGTACGCGTTACGTCCCCAGTAGAAGGCGGGACTTCATCAGCGGTGATGGAGATGCGTGAGTCACCCGCTTTTGTATGAATGAACAATAGTGCCTCCGCCCTACTGGGCGGAGCCACAAACACAGCAACAACGCCGCTCAAATGTCTGTATGTGTCTATAGGTGTTTCTGATTGATAGAAGCATAATTGAACATCTAAAGAGGCTCCATGAGGCTATAATGCCTCATTTGTATATCAGATTGACACAAATATAAAAGGAAATATAAAAACCATAATATAGGATTAGTCATCCCGCGTCCATACCATGTCTCAGATTACTGCACGCTGTAACATATACAAAAAGTATGCAATAAAAATTGCAATAAAAATATATATGCAAAAAACAAAACAAAAACAAAACCAACATATTTTAATACCAGCATTTAAAAAATATATTTAAAAATTTCTTTAAAAATATATTTAAAAAATATATAAACAATTTATCTATCTGAAATAAAACAGTTTATATCAAACTCAACATTGAGGCCCCCTGGCACCAAAACTTTAGTAAGATGGATCCAATGAGATTCCCTCCCACTTAGCTGCCTCAAATAATTGCCACCTCTCCAATGTTTTAAAACTCTTTCGATACCCCAGAATTTGAGACCTCTGGGGTTCTGCTTATGGACCAACTTAAAATGTTTCGATACATTGTGCGTTTTGAGTCCCTTTTTTATATTATTAACATGCTCGCCTAACCTCACATGTAAGGGTCGTGAGGTTCTACCCACGTACTGTAAACCACACTCACATTCCAGCATGTATACAACACCTATTGTGTCACAAGTGATGAGTTGGTCAATTTTAAAATTCTTGTTAGTAGCTGTAGATACAAAATCTTTACGTTTTTTGACGTTACCCTTCGAGTGCTTGCATGCGGTACACCGACCACACGCATAGAACCCCGAGAGGAAGGAGAAAAGTCGGTTCTCAGTATGGACTGGGGGATCAACAACCCCAGGTGCCAGTCTATCACGCAGTGATGGTGCTTTTTTATATATAAACGAAGGGCGATCTGGTAGCAGAGGACCTAAAGTTTTATCCTGCTTTAAGATAGACCAATTACTAGATACAATTCTTTCAAATTTCTTGTAATGTACATTGTAATCTAAAATCATTTTAAAATTAGATACACTAGAACTGGTTTCTTTAACCTTATTCGCAACAAGGGCTGACCGGTCAAAATTACGCACAGTTTCTATTTCTCTATTGAGAGATCCCCTATCATATCCCTTCTCGCAGAATCTGGTTGCAAGTAATTGAGATTGGGACAGGAAATCATTTTCCTGCATGCAATTTCGTCGCAATCTAACAAATTGACCTTTTGGGATGTTGCACAGCCATGATCTGTGATGACAACTCTCGAGTGGTATATATGAGTTTCGGTCTGTTGGTTTGAAGTGATTGCACAAATGAAACTGACCATTGACTATACTAATATCCAAATCGAGAAAAGTAACCTTTTCAGTACTTACATTCCAAGTGAGTTCAATATTTTTGTCATTATTATTCATAATGCCCATAAACTCACTCAGACTATTAGAATCACCTTCCCATATCATCATCAGATCATCTATAAAGCGTTTGTAACATATAAGCTGAGGGGGGCGATTAGTAAAGACCACCTGTTCCTCCCAGTGGGCCATGAATAAATTGGCCACACTGGGAGCAAAACGAGCCCCCATCGCAACACCCCTTGTTTGCAGGAAAAATTGTCGCTGATACCAAAAGTAATTCCTCGAAAGACAAAATTCCAGAGCTTTGAGAAGAAACCTTTGATTTTTTCTTGGTAAGTCAGAGGATGACAAAGCCCACTTTACTGAGGATACTGCTGCTTCATGTCCAATAATGGTATACAGAGAACTTACGTCTGCCGTAACCAAAATACTGGAATTTGTGCATAAAGATGATTCAATAACTTGAATAATATGCTTTGTGTCTTTGAGGTATGCATCTGTTTTAGACACTAACGGCTGCAAAAATCTATCAATGTACTGTCCTAATCTAGAGGTAATGGAATCCATTCCATTAACAATGGGTCTGCCAGGTGGTTTAATGCTGTCTTTATGAATTTTAGGCAAACAGTAGATAATAGGATTACAGTTGCTGTGTTTTTTTTTTTTTTTTTTCCCTCACTCTGGACACTTGGTGTTGTATCATCTGTGCATCTTTTTAACCCCTGAAGACACCTTGCATTTATGGACTGTTTATAATATTAGTTTTTATTAGAAGTGTTTATTTGTGTTTGCGCTGCACTGCTGCTTATATAATACTATTGTTGGGATTTGAAACATTGACCCTCAGTGTTCAGCTGCTGTATTCTTAAATATTTGCGCTGGTTGATTTTTTCATATAATATCTTCACTTTCAATTTTTCACAACTTCAGCTGCATTTATGGATGTTTTCCAGTACTTGGAAAAAAGAGAGGTTAAATTGGGAGATGTGTTTTCTCATAGTTCACCTATTGGACAGACTAATGATTTAGCCTACTCATTTAGAAAATTAGGACATATCTTTGAAAAGAAAGTTAAAACGTGGTGGGATATCACATCATTCCAACAGTATATTAGTGCTAAACTTGTTCCACGTCGTTTAAGGTGGGATGTACCGCCTAACGATGGTCTCATGGATGAGTCATCCATGAATGAATGGAAAGAATTTTTTGTTAAAAAAGGTTTAGAATTGTTGGAATTTCTTCTTATGAGAAAGCAGAGAAAAATGAGTATTTTGGAAAGCCAAATCCGTGACATCAGGAACCTCATAGAGTCTCAGAAAGAAAGTGAGGAATTTTTGAGGTTATCCATTGAGCTTAAAAATAAACTCAGTAAGTGGGATTTGGAAGTACAAAATAAGAAAAAGAAAAAATATATTCGAGATCATGATGACTTTAGTAGTGGAAATATATTCAAATGGCAGAGTTTGAATATTCCCAGCCTGCCTGTTGTAGAATCTTTTCCTAGTCAAGATATCTCTGATCATATGGAGATCCCTCCACCCACCCAGACACAAGTCCCTGTTTATAGCTATGAGCATGGGGATTTTGATCCCTATGGTCTAAGAGGCGCACAGGCGCAGAGAGGTAACAACCAAAGAGGGAGACAAGGTAGGGGCAAGAGAGGAGGCCCCAATACACCGATGAGAAATAATTCTCAACAACAATACCAACAGCAATACCATTCACCTAGGAGAAATGATAACCATAGATCGGATCTAGGTCCTGATTATGGTTATTATAATAAGGGGGGATCTTATGTTCAACAAGGAGGTCAAACATCAGTATACAATAGATTTGCCCCATTACAACATCATTCAGGCAGGGGAGGGGGGGATTTTTCAGGGGCACAGAGTGGCCCGGGGAGGGGTCCGCCAGTCCACCAGCAGTATCAGGGAGATTGGTGGAGACATCAATCCCAATCATCACCAACAGTGAATGGGCCCCCCCGAAAGAGAAAAGAACGAGAGGAAGGAGAGGGGGTAGGAGAATACAAAAAATCAAAGCCCCATTAGGAGCAGGTATATTTAATTTAAGTAGCTGTACGTTAAATGAGGAGGAATTAAAGGTTTTGGACAGAGGGCTAAAATTTGCACCTGTCCGTAACCTCAATAAATTCCACACGTATGTTAATATACACAAGTTTGTTAGGAATCTTAATATGCGCAAATACTTTTTGTCAAATTCCAGTAGACCTTCCACTGTAGAGGTGGGCATACATTCCAACTTACACAATAGATCAACATTTAACCCCTTGAATGCCGACAACAAATTTCTTGAAGTATTCAAACATAAAGTTTTCAATGATCTAGATAAGATGAAAGTACGCAAGGTTACTGACCCTATGTTTATCAAAAAAGGGATGGAGTCCTTGGAAAAACGCAAGGAAATTATCATACGCCCTGCTGACAAAGGGGGTGGGCTTGTCATTTTGAATAAAGTAGATTATTTGGCAGAAATGGATCGTCTTTTGAGCGACCGGGATACTTATCAGATACTTAGTAGGGATCCTATGTTGGCATTTAAGGAGGAATTACATGACCTGATAGAGGAAGGAAAAAATAAAACCATTTTGAATAAAAAAGAGGCCTTGTATTTGGACCCCTTATTTTGTAGAACTCCTATTATCTACTGTTTGCCTAAAATTCATAAAGACAGCATTAAACCACCTGGCAGACCCATTGTTAATGGAATGGATTCCATTACCTCTAGATTAGGACAGTACATTGATAGATTTTTGCAGCCGTTAGTGTCTAAAACAGATGCATACCTCAAAGACACAAAGCATATTATTCAAGTTATTGAATCATCTTTATGCACAAATTCCAGTATTTTGGTTACGGCAGACGTAAGTTCTCTGTATACCATTATTGGACATGAAGCAGCAGTATCCTCAGTAAAGTGGGCTTTGTCATCCTCTGACTTACCAAGAAAAAATCAAAGGTTTCTTCTCAAAGCTCTGGAATTTTGTCTTTCGAGGAATTACTTTTGGTATCAGCGACAATTTTTCCTGCAAACAAGGGGTGTTGCGATGGGGGCTCGTTTTGCTCCCAGTGTGGCCAATTTATTCATGGCCCACTGGGAGGAACAGGTGGTCTTTACTAATCGCCCCCCTCAGCTTATATATTACAAACGCTTTATAGATGATCTGATGATGATATGGGAAGGTGATTCTAATAGTCTGAGTGAGTTTATGGGCATTATGAATAATAATGACAAAAATATTGAACTCACTTGGAATGTAAGTACTGAAAAGGTTACTTTTCTCGATTTGGATATTAGTATAGTCAATGGTCAGTTTCATTTGTGCAATCACTTCAAACCAACAGACCGAAACTCATATATACCACTCGAGAGTTGTCATCACAGATCATGGCTGTGCAACATCCCAAAAGGTCAATTTGTTAGATTGCGACGAAATTGCATGCAGGAAAATGATTTCCTGTCCCAATCTCAATTACTTGCAACCAGATTCTGCGAGAAGGGATATGATAGGGGATCTCTCAATAGAGAAATAGAAACTGTGCGTAATTTTGACCGGTCAGCCCTTGTTGCGAATAAGGTTAAAGAAACCAGTTCTAGTGTATCTAATTTTAAAATGATTTTAGATTACAATGTACATTACAAGAAATTTGAAAGAATTGTATCTAGTAATTGGTCTATCTTAAAGCAGGATAAAACTTTAGGTCCTCTGCTACCAGATCGCCCTTCGTTTATATATAAAAAAGCACCATCACTGCGTGATAGACTGGCACCTGGGGTTGTTGATCCCCCAGTCCATACTGAGAACCGACTTTTCTCCTTCCTCTCGGGGTTCTATGCGTGTGGTCGGTGTACCGCATGCAAGCACTCGAAGGGTAACGTCAAAAAACGTAAAGATTTTGTATCTACAGCTACTAACAAGAATTTTAAAATTGACCAACTCATCACTTGTGACACAATAGGTGTTGTATACATGCTGGAATGTGAGTGTGGTTTACAGTACGTGGGTAGAACCTCACGACCCTTACATGTGAGGTTAGGCGAGCATGTTAATAATATAAAAAAGGGACTCAAAACGCACAATGTATCGAAACATTTTAAGTTGGTCCATAAGCAGAACCCCAGAGGTCTCAAATTCTGGGGTATCGAAAGAGTTTTAAAACATTGGAGAGGTGGCAATTATTTGAGGCAGCTAAGTAGGAGGGAATCTCATTGGATCCATCTTACTAAAGTTTTGGTGCCAGGGGGCCTCAATGTTGAGTTTGATATAAACTGTTTTATTTCAGATAGATAAATTGTTTATATATTTTTTAAATATATTTTTAAAGAAATTTTTAAATATATTTTTTAAATGCTGGTATTAAAATATGTTGGTTTTGTTTTTGTTTTGTTTTTTGCATATATATTTTTATTGCAATTTTTATTGCATACTTTTTGTATATGTTACAGCGTGCAGTAATCTGAGACATGGTATGGACGCGGGATGACTAATCCTATATTATGGTTTTTATATTTCCTTTTATATTTGTGTCAATCTGATATACAAATGAGGCATTATAGCCTCATGGAGCCTCTTTAGATGTTCAATTATGCTTCTATCAATCAGAAACACCTATAGACACATACAGACATTTGAGCGGCGTTGTTGCTGTGTTTGTGGCTCCGCCCAGTAGGGCGGAGGCACTATTGTTCATTCATACAAAAGCGGGTGACTCACGCATCTCCATCACCGCTGATGAAGTCCCGCCTTCTACTGGGGACGTAACGCGTACGGAACGTGATTGAAGCTAGTGACGTCACCCGCGTCCAGTCCTGCTGTCTCGTGGAACGAGCTGCCGCTACTTTTGAATTCTCCGCTCAGGATCCCTTGCACTGGGGAACAGTGCTTTTCTGTGTAAGTGCACATTTTATACTCTTGCTGGCTTTTAATAAATTTTGAAACAGAGAGCACTAGATTTTGCCTTACTCTTTTCATGTGATATATGCTGTGGAGATCTTATCGTCCGGTCATCCTGATACTAAGTCCCTGGCAGTGGGAAATGAGAGAGAGATCTGATTAATTTTCCTAGAGGTTTACATGCAGAGATCGGATCATCAAGCATCCTGTTACAGATTTCTGGTTAAACTCCCTGCAGTGGGAAATGCTCGATTGACCTGACTGATTTACTCAGGGGTCCATTTAAGAAGGTGAGCGGCCATTGTTACCAGTGGTGGAGGGTATCACAGAATCACCTGGATAACAGTTGCTGTGTTTTTTTTTTTTTTTTTTTTTTTTTTTTTTTTCCCTCACTCTGGACACTTGGTGTTGTATCATCTGTGCATCTTTTTAACCCCTGAAGACACCTTGCATTTATGGACTGTTTATAATATTAGTTTTTATTAGAAGTGTTTATTTGTGTTTGCGCTGCACTGCTGCTTATATAATACTATTGTTGGGATTTGAAACATTGACCCTCAGTGTTCAGCTGCTGTATTCTTAAATATTTGCGCTGGTTGATTTTTTCATATAGGATCTCAACATTGGCCATGTTGCAGCGGCTGCACACGCAGCAGAGGGCCATCAATGAGTACCTGTGCGACTACGGCACCAGGACAGGGTCAGGTGAGCTAGGGTTTTTTTCACCACGCCAGTGGGGCATGATCAGGGATGCATGCACTGTCCTGGCACCATTTGAGGAGGCCACGAGGATGGTGAGCAGTGACAGTGCATGCATCAGTGACACTGTACCTCTTGTCCACCTGTTGGAACATACGCTGCGTGGAATAATAGTCAGGGCACTTGAGGCAGAACAGAGGCAGGAAGAGGAGGACTTCCTTGCCTCTCAAGACCCCCTTTACCCAGACAGTGTTCCTTTTGTCCCACCCATTGCACAGGAAGAGGAGGAGGAGGAGGAATGTGTCAGCATGGAGGTGGAGCCTGGCACTCAGCATCATCAGCAGCAGTCTTTTAGGGATGATTTACAGTCCCAAGAAACCCGTGGACTTGTACGTGGCTGGGAGGAGGTGGCTGCGGATCATGTCGTCCTTAGTGACCCAGAGGACTCCGGACTGAATGCCTCAGCTAACCTACGCTGCATGGCCTCCCTGATCCTGCAAAGTCTGCGGAAGGATCCTCGTATTCTTCGGATCAAGGAGAGGGACCATTACTGGCTGGCCACTCTCCTTGATCCACGGTACAAGAGTAAGGTTGCGGACCTTATCTTACCGTTGCAGAGGGAGCAGAGGATGAGACAACTCCGGGAGGCCTTGCAGAAAGGTCTGTGCAACGCGTTCCCAGAGACTGGGAGGTTACAAACTCCTGGTCCTGGAAAACAAGTTGCTGAGGCTTTGGTCAGTCAAAGAAGGAGCGGTGGGGAAGGTGGCCGTCTGACCGATGCGTTCAGACAATTCTTTAGTCCGCAGCCCCAAGGTATGATCGGTTCCAGCAACCATCGCAAGCGTCTGATATACATGGTGCAGGAATACCTAGGGGCAAGGTCAGACTTGGACACCTTCCCCACCGAAAATCCTCTGGCTTACTGGGTCTTGAGGATGGATCACTGGCCAGAGCTTGCACAGTATACAATTGAGCTACTGGCCTGTCCTGCATCCAGCGTTCTTTCAGAACGCACATTCAGTGCTGCTGGAGGATTTGTCACGGATCACAGGGTGCGCCTGTCCACTGACTCGGTTGATCGACTGACCTTCATAAAGATGAACCAGTCTTGGATCACCAACAGCTACCAAACACCTGAAGCTGATATAACAGAATAATTTATTTTCAAATGTCACATCCCTTCAAGACTGATGCTGATGCTGAGTGACTGTCCTGTTATGTTGACTGACTATCTTCCTCCTCCTCAATGATCCGATTGATGATGATAGCTTGGAAGAACATTTTTATTTCTGGGTGCCGCCACCAGTGCCTAAGGCCCAATTTTTCAGCCCCTCTTTAACAGGGGTATGTAATTACAATTTTTTATGCAATGCTTTGCAGCAGGGCTCATTCCTGCACTCCAACTAGAGTATCTGGGAGAGGTTGCAGTGTCGTGGCACCAGCACCAGTGCCTAAGGCCCAATTTTTCAGCCCCTGTTTAACAGGGGCATGTAATTAAAAAAAATTATGCAATGCTTTGCAGCAGGGCTCATTCCTGCACTCCAACTAGAGTATCTGGGAGAGTTTGCAGTGTCGTGGCACCAGCACCAGTGCCTAAGGCCCAATTTTTCAGCCCCTGTTTAACAGGGGCGTGTAATTACAATTTTTGATGCAATACTTTGCAACAGGGCTCATTGCTGTGCTCCAAGTACAGTATCTGTGAGGGGTTGCAGTGTTGTGGCACCAGTGCCTAAGGCCCAATTTTTCTGCCCCTGTTTAACAGGGGCATGTAATTACAATTCTTGATCTAATAATTCACAGAAGGGCCCATTCCTGCGCCCACCAAGAGTAACTGTGAGGGCTTACAGTGTTGTGTCAACACCACCACCACCAAAGGCCCAATTTTTCAGCCCCTGTTCAACAGGGGCATGCAATTACAATTCTTGATCTAATAATTCACTGCAGGGCCCATTCATGCGCCCACCAAGAGTAACTGTGAGGGCTTACAGTGTTGTGGCAACACCAACATGTAAGGGGCAAATTTCAGCAGAGTATATAGGGCAGGCCCCTACTTTCAAACATCCAACTTACAAACGACTCCTACTTGCAAACGGAAGGAGACAACAGGAAGTGAGAGGAAATCTACCCCTAGGAAGGGAAATTCTCTCCTGTAAGAGTTAATATGGGAAAAAGGTGTCTCCTTTCTACTGATGCTTTATCACCAATCCTTGTTTCAATAAAAACCCCACTTTTTAAAAACATTTGTCATTGGGACGGAAAGTGAGGTGAAATGTTCTGAACAGGGGCACAGACAGCAAAACAAATGTTACAGGGGTGATAACCCTTCCCTATGTTTTCCAAAAAGCTTAAAAATAGATTTTTTGGCTGGAGCTACACTTAAACAATGTACCTGTTCAAAATTACAAACAGATTCTACATAAGAACAAACCTACAGTCCCTGTCTTGTATGCACCGCCTGTATACGGCTGTTCAGAGTATATAGGGCCTTTTTTATTTTGTGTGCGGGGTTCCCCTTAATATCCATACAAGACCCAAAGGGGCTGATAATAGGCTGGTAATGGGCTGGGGTGGGGGGGGGGGGGGGGGGTGGGGTGATGGGGTAGCTATGCCATTTTTCTCAAAGATTTTCATCCATATTACCAGGACCAGACATGACATTAAAGCCGCAAGCAGTTTTAAATGGCTTTTTTTTCCTTTAGAAATGTCATTTTGTGCAGGGACAGTTCTAAACACGGGAAACACGTGGCACTTCACAGGCATACTTTAGACACCCCCCAGGTACGATATTTAAAGGAATATTTGACTTTTTTTTTTCACTTTATGCATCATTAAAATGACTGCTCCCGAAAAACAGCCGTTTTTAAAACTTATTTTTGCATTGATACATGTCCCCTGGTGAAGAACCCGGGTTCCCAAACCCTTTTTAGGACAATAACATGCATAATAGTCGTTATAATTAGCACTTTAGATTTCGAATGTTCGCATCCATTGTATTTAATAGGGTTCTAAAGTTCGTGCAAACTTTCGGTCCGTTCGCGGGTTCTGGTGCGAACCGAACCCGGGGGTGTTCGGCTCATCCCTACTACAGGCTACTCCCCATATCGACTTATGTTTGGGAGAGAAGCAAGGTTACCTGTGGACCTGGCCTTTGGCACCTCTTTAGACCATTCCTCAGCCACATCCCACAAAGGATATGTGGACAGGCTCAGACACAGCCTGAAAGTAGCCTATGAACAAGCTCAAGCGGCCTCAGATCAAAGGGGAGCTCGAAACAAAAGAAACTTCGACTTGAAGGTCCGGGTGCAAGACCTTCAGCCCGGGGACCGAGTACTGTTACGCAATCTGGGGGTCCCTGGAAAACACAAACTTGCAGACAGATGGAGATCCGAACCCTATGTCATCTGTAGGAAGCTGCCAGGCCTACCTGTCTACAAGTTGAAGCCAGAAGGGAAGGTAGGACCACTGAAGATGTGGCATCGAAACCACCTGCTCCCACTTGCTGAAGCTGTCAGGATACCTCCAGTGAGGGACTCCCCTGAACCAGTCTCTATCCTGGATACTCCCAGGCCAAACACTCGGTCCCAGACCTCTCGGGCTGAAGATGGAGAGGCCTCTGAACTTAGTGGAGATGAAGGAAGAGAACTTGACTGGCTGTGGCCTTCCCCAACTCCAGGAACTTCTGCTATAGATCTTCCAACCACTGAAGACATTACAGATGGAAAACTGAATGCAGAAGCCACTGAGTTCATCCCATCTAGTCCTTCATCAGATTACTGGGAAGATGCCTGTGACACTTACTCTGAAAAGGACCCTGGAGACTCTATGTATCCCTCGGCTCCTGAAGCAGATGTTCCAGAGCCCGCCGTGTTGCCCGAGCCTGCTACGGAAGAAGAGCCCGTGGCGCCAGAGCCAGAAACCCCAAGAGAGCAAAGGACTCGAAGAGTCATAAGGCCTCCCAAAAAGTTGACTTCCCCACAAATGGGGAAGAGCTCAGAAGATTCTGTGGTCACTGCCAGGAGGAGTGCAGAGAATCCGGATCCCTCCACTGTTCATTTGGTGGAGGGCAACCCCCACTCACTCTCTGGCACAGTTAGGCAGGCCACTCATGATAGTGTGACCTGTGGGCAAGGGAATTCAACCCCTTTGTTTTGGTGGGAATTCCCTATGCCAACATCATATGCAACCTTGTCTAGGGTTGTACACAGTGTATGTTAGAATTATCTTTGTGGACCAAAGAGTTTAAGTGGGGGGAGTGTGTAGTGGGGTCTCCTTTAAGACTCTCAGGACTACCTTACCCAGAACCCCATTCGGTACCCAGGATGCAATGTTTCCACCCCAGAGACTCATGGGTGGGGTTATATAAGGAGGAGGCGAGGCTGCGCTCGGACTCTTTGGGACACAAGACTTCAGTGGAGAGATCTTCCTGTGCGGATCCGCTGTGGTGCAAGACCTGAAGCCTGGGGCCTTGCGCTGCTACCCAAAAGAGCCTTCCACCCCATCGTGAGCCTGGGTGGCATCTGATTTGGTTTCTTCAACCGCTGCTGAGCCGGAGACCCGACCGCTGCAGACGCTGTGTGTGGAGACAGAGCAGGTGGAAGTTCCCGGACTGGGATCGCATCCGGAGGGGTGAGCGAGCATATGCTCAATCCACAAACTGTATACCATTGTTAGGCCTATAGACTGCCGTGGCCCACCAGTTCCTATTTCAGTTCTTCCCAAACCCCCCCCCCACTGCAGATCCATAGCAGAACTGAGTCGAACGGATCTCTAGTGGAGTGTTCTGTGTTGGTACTTTTAACCCTTTGGATTACAAATTGTGTTCCTGAAATGTGCACCACCGTTTACTTGCATGCAAAGAATTGTACCCCCCCCCCCTAGAGACTGAGTTATATGGTCAGGCCTGGCCATCTAGATAGATTATTTAGTTGCTGCGCCATAGGGCGCATAGTGAAGTACCGTTACACGTGGCGCATGTGCGCCATATCTTACTAGTTGTAGTGTGTCTATTGCTGCAGGGCTCTACAGATATATTCCTGCGATTTGTTATAACTGTTGATTTGATTGCCAGTAGAAGTAAACTCGTTATTCTTCTATCATTGCATTGGTGTCTGAATTTAACCATAGAGCATAAGATATATATTACCCTAGACTAACTGTGCCAGAAGGGGGTTGAGTAAATTGCCGGGGGTTGGCGGAGCTGTCTTCAGGGCCCAAACTAAATTTGTGGCCCTCTTAGCTGAAGGTATCGCTACACCTGTATTACCACATCTAGCACATGCTGGCTCAGATTTCAGTCCGATTGCATACAGAAATTGGGAAGTTCTATAGACTCTGTGGAAAAATGTAAAAGTGTGTTTGAGTCTATGTGATGGAGAAAGAAACACCCGGGGTGAGGACCGGAGAATATCAATCCCAGAACTCCTCTGGGATAGAGCCGATATCTTTTTCCCAACCAGCCCTAGAGCGGATGGGAAAGTTCAGTAGGAACCTATCTGATAATGCCTTATATGTAGCAGAGATGAGACCCTTTGTTGACCCTGCCTGTACTATCTTATCAAGAAGAAGGATAGGGGGGGAAAATATCCTAGCAGAAGGGAATTGGGCATGTAAAGCATGTCTTAGTTGAAGGGATTGATAGAACCAATTAGATTGTAGAGAAAACTCTCCCCTTAGATCTTCAAAGGATTTAAGTATACCATTCTCGTATAGCTGAGGTAAAGTTGTTATTCCTAATTTCCCCCATCTCTGAAAGCCACTAAGAGCCAAAATGTGAGGGAGTCTATCATTTTCCCATATGGGAGCTGTGACGGGAGGGCCCGTGGAACCCAGAATTCCATTGGAAAATATGGGATACCCTTGTTTTAGCTCCCCATGCACCTCTTATGTCTAAGTCACCCTGTCCCCCTCTATATAAAACCCCTCCCATACAGGAAGTACCTCAGTTTTTGCAGCAAAGCAATATATATATATATATCCCAACAAGAGTGGAGGGACCTCTGTGTCCCGTGATGTACTCCAAGAAAAGGATTTTACAGGTAAACTGTTATAAAAATCCTATTTTCTTTATCGTACATCACGGGACACAGAGCAGCCATAGTAATTACTATGTGGGATGTCCCAAAGCAATGCCACTGAGGGGAGGGAGACACAAATAAAAGCAGACCGCCATCAGACGTGAAGGTATATACTGCTGCCTGCAGTACACTGCGCCCAAAAGCGGCATCCTCTTGTCGTCTTATGTCCAAGTGATAAAATTTAGTAAATGTATGGACTGACGACCAAGTTGCGGCCTTGCAAATCTGAGTCATAGAGGTTGGTGATACACCACCCATAAAGCACTCACTGTTCTATTAGAGTGTGCTTTAACTTGAAAAGGCAGAACCTTTCTTTTCAAACCATAAGCTTGGATTTTAACTTGCCGAATCCACTTTGAAATAGTCGATTTCGACGCAGCCTTCCTTTTCCTGGGCCCTTCTGGCAGCACAAACAAAGCATCAGTTTGTTGTATCTGAGCTGTCACCTTCAGATAAAGCCTGACAGCTCTCACTCCATCAAGAGAATTTAACAATTTTTCCTCTGGAGACTGAAGATCTGGAAAAAAGAAAGGCAGGGAGACATCTTGGTTCAGATGAAAAATGGACGCTACTTTAGGTAGAAAGATTGGGCTAGGACGCAACACCACCTTGTCCTTAATGAATAATTAAGTAAGCTCTTTACATGAGAAAGCTGCCAATTCTGATACTCTCCTTGCCAAGGTTACTGCAACCAAAAAAAACAACTTCCTTATCAAAAGGATCAAGGGAATATGGTGCATCGGCTCAAAGGGCTGTCTTTGCAATGCCGATAAAACTAGATTTAAATCCCATGGGCACAAGGGTGACCTAACTGGTGGAATTATACAAGTTACTCATGTATAAATGCCCGGATCAAAGAATGCAAAGCAAGCGGCCTTTGAAAGAACACTGACAAGGCCGACATCTGACCCTTGATTGTACTCAAGTCTAGCTTCAATTCTACCTCCAACAGTAGGAAGGCAAGAATTCTTCCTATGACATACTTCCGAGGATGCCATCCTTTGGTTTCACACCAGGACACACAGGCCCTCCAGACCCTATAATAAATGGTCCTGGAAGCCGGCTTCCTTGCATTAATCAGGGTAGTTACTACTGAGCCTGAAAGCCCCTGATTCTTTAAAATGTGGGCTTCAATATCCAAACAGTTAAATTTAGCGACTGTAAGGCAGGATGGAAGACTGGTCCTTGCGACAGCAAGTCTGGATGGGATGGAAGAGTCCACGGTTGTCCTACTGCCAAACTTACGATCTCTGCATACCAAGATCTTCTGGGCCATGCCGGGCTACTAGTATTACCGGCTTCCTTTCCTCGTTGATCCTGCGGAACTGGGGGGAAGGCATAGCAGCTGAACTGGGGGAAGGCATAAATCAGTGAGAACTGATCCTAAGGGGTTACTAACGCATCTGTCCCGCATGCGAGTGGATCCCTTGTCCTTGACACAAAGTTGTCCAACCTTTTGTTGAACCTGGACGCCAATAGATCTACGTCTGGGGTGCCCCATTTTTGGCAAATGGCTGAAAAAATTTCGGGATGGAGAGACCATTCTCCCGGGAACAATTGTTGGCGGCTCAAAAAATCCACCTGCCAATTCTCCACTCCTGAAATAAAGACTGCCGACAGTCAAGGTACATGCTTCTCTGCTTAGGCCAGAACATGGTTCACTTCCCTCTGGGCTGCATGACTTCTAGACTTGTGCACAACGGAAAAATTCGTTCCGTTTCGGTTCGTTTCTTTCCGGTCCTGTTGATTCGTAATCATTCGTAATTTTGCTAGACGGGATTTTTCGTGTTCGGACTCATTCGTATTTTTGCAAGCGACATTTTTCGTTGAATTTTTTGTTGCTTTATAATTCGTACTTTCGGTAGAGTACGTTGTTTTTCGTTGATTCTGGACACAACTCCTACTTTCGTAACTTTTTTTGGGTTCGTACTTTCGGTAGAGTACGTTGTTTTTCGTTGATTCTGGACACAACTCCTACTTTCGTAACTTTTTTTGGGTTCGTTGATTCGTAATTTTCCGTGTCTCTCTCACAACGACGCTGCCTATTATGCCTAATGTGCTTCGAATGGATTTGTACTTTTCTAAATACATTGCGGTTATTTGTAACGATTCGAAATCTCGTATTTTACTTTCGTTTTTAACATGCGGCTATAGGCTCCGCCCCTGTACACCATTTTCAGAGGGTTCAGCACGGTGAGGGAGAAGCAGAGAGCAGAGCAGAGTGAGTGTTATTGTGCTTCGAATGGATTCGAAATCTCGTATTTTACTTTTGTTTTTTACATGCGGCTATAACCTCCGCCCCTGTACACCATTTTGAGAGGGAGTTCAGCACGGTGTGGGAGAAGCAGAGAGCAGAGCAGAGTGAGTGTTATTGTGCTTCGTATGGATTCGTACATTCGTAACTTTTTCATAACGAATTATGCCGAAGACATTCGGGCATTCGCTATTTGCGGTATAATTTATTTCGGATTCGGTCTTATTCGTAATTGCTTTGTTCGGAAATTCGAATGCTTCCGAATGTCCGAAAGTTGCTAAATTCGGACGAATTTCAATTCGTTACGAAACGAATTGCACAAGCCTAATGACTTCTGGTACCCCCTTGGTGGTTGATGTAAGCCACTGCTGTGGCAATGTCTGATTGTATCCTGACGGGACAGCCTTTTAATCTGCAAGTCCAGGCCACTAGGGCCAGATGCGCTGCCTGAATCTACAGAATGTTGATGGGCAAGGCCCTCTCGGACTCTGACCATTTCCCTTGGACAGTGGTCTCTTCCAGAACTGCTCCCCAGCCTAAGAGGCTGGCATCCGTTGTTAAAACCTTCCAGGTTACTGGCATGAAGGATTTCTGCTTATCAACCACCAACAGAGAATCTGGCGCACCCTTGGGTAATCCAAGGCTTGAATTTTCTTGTTCCAAGCTGACAGAATACTGTTTTGTAACAGTCTTGAATGGAACTGGGCATAGGGAACTGTTTCGAATGAAGCCACCATTTTCCCTAGCAACCTCATGCAAAGGCGAATGGAAGGATCCTTCTTTGCCTTGACCACATGGACCAGCTGTCTTATAGCCTTGACTTTTGTCTGAGGCAAAAATATTTTTTCTTGGGCTGTATCTATAACCAGACCCAAGTACTCCATCCAGCCTTCTTACTGGCCATAAGGCTGACTTCTCTAGGTTGAGAATCCAACCCAGGTGGTCCAGGTACTTGACTGTGTTAGACACACTCTGGTCTAGCCGTGCAACCGACTGATCTATCAGCAGCAGGTCGTCTAGGTATGCCATTACTGCTATACCCTGGCCCCTTAGTCTTGCTAGTACTGGGGCCAGCACCTTTGCAAACACCCGGGGCGAGGTCGCTAACCCTAAGGGCAAGGCCACAAACTGAAAGTGGCGCTGTTCTACTGCAAAACGCAGAAACATCTGGTGAGCGGGAAAAATTGGCACATGCAGATATGAATCTTTGATGTCTATTGATGCCATAAATTCTCCTCCCCGCAGGGTGGATACGACTGACTGGATTGACTCCATGAGTGGATGGTTATGAAATGATTTAGATCTTTGAGATCTAGGATGGGTCTGACATCTCCATTCGGTTTTGGTACAGTGAAGAGATTTGAATAAAACCTCATGCCCTTCTCTTCTGAGGGAATCTCTTTGATTACACCCTGAGACGTCAATCAGTCCAATGCCTGGAGAAAAGACCTTCTTTTCACTAGGTCTTTGGGAACGTTCGACCTTAGAAAACGAAAAGGTGGAAACTCTCGAAACTCTAGTTTGTACCCTAGAGATACGATGGAGATGACCCATCTGTCTCGGATCTCTTCCTGCCAGGCCTCTGAAAACTGCAGAAGCCTTCCCCCCACTCGAGCGAGTCGGGGCGCCCCTTCATAAGGAGGCCTTGGGACTTTGCTTTGCAGATTTCTGCCCCCATGGCTTCTTCTGGCCTTGTGCTTGGCCTTGAGGCTTACCTCTCGCACCTGACGGCGGAGGCCGTCGCAACTGCCTGGAGGCTGTCGCGGCTGGTATCGGGGAAGAAGAACGTTTAAATGAAGGACGTCTACTCCTTCTTTTCACTGATAAAAGGGCACTCTTACCACCCGAAATTTTTGGGATATATTTATCCAAATCATCCCCGAACAACCGTTCCCCATGAAAATGAAAACCTTCCAATAGCTTTTTGCATGGCAATTCAGCTGACCAATGCTTCAACCAGAGAATTCTACGCATATGCACTGATAAGAGAGCAAGACGTGACACCTGATGAATAGAATACTTTAAGAGCGTCAACCGCAAAGCATAAGGCCCTAGGTAGCTCAGCTAACTCACGGGCCGCTTCCCCCTTGAGCTGGGACACTTTTAATAACCTGCTTGAGCTGGTCTTTTAGGGATTGCTGCACCTGCTACAGCAAATGAGGCTTTAAGCAAAGATTCCAGTTTATTATCGGCTGGATCCTTCAAAACGTGGACATTGTCTACTGGACAAGCTAGACTATTATTCACAGAAGAGATAGCAGTGTCTACTGCTGGCAAACTCCACTTCTTAGTGAACATTTCCTCCAGAGGATAGAGAAGAGAACATTTTCTAGGAGGAAGAAAATATCTATCTGGGTGATCCCAGTCAGCATATATCAGCTGCTCCAGCAATGGGTGTACAGGAAATGCATGTGGAGTTCCAGACTTTTTTATGTTTATTAAAAGTCAGCAGCTACAAAAAGTGTAGCTGCTGGCTTTTAATAAACACTTACCTGTTCCACTGTCCAGAGACGCGGCCGAACGGAGCTTCACTCCTCTCCCCCCCCTCTCCACCAGAGCCTCCATTCTAACTGTGGGCACCCGGCCGTGACAGCTTTCGGCTTCACGGCCGGGCACTCACTGCGCATGCGCGAGCAGTGCTGCGCAATCTGAGTGGACAGGCGATCGCCTGGGACCTGTCATGTGTCCCAGGTGATCGCCTAAAGGGAGGGGCCACCAAAAGGCGATATGACGAGTCGCCTAAGCGGTCCCTGGGCGGAAGGAGGAAGTGGGACAGGAAGTCCCACTCCTACTGAAGCCCCCACTCCCCCCCCAAAAAAAATTACATGCCAAATGTGGCATGTAAGGGGGCGAGGAGTGGTTTATACGGAAGTTCCACTTTTGGGTGGAACTCCGCTTTAAGGAACCCAAAGAGGAAAAGGGTGCCTCAGCCACATGTACCTGTGTACCTGATCCTGTCCCCTGTCCTGATCCCTATCCTGTCCCACCTGTTACCTTGCATCCCTGCCCTACAGTCTGATCTCGTCCATCCTTTTCCTCTCCTGTCCTGCTCCTTGCCCCATCTTCTGATCTCCTGTGAATGACCCTGGCCTGGCTATTGTTTATGATTCCGGTATTTCCCATTTATTGTATATACCTGTCTGAGTGTTGTTATTTGTGGGTCTCTGTCTGTTCGTTGGTTTATTGTGCACTGTGTCATATTGGAGGTGGTTGTATTTATATAATTTACGTATCTTAATAAATCACTATATTTTCACTTTACATGTGTTTGGTGTTCCTCTGTTGCTATCCACACAGTTCTGGTCACACCTGGTTCGTGACAGTATACCAAGGCAATCTGTGATCAGAAGTGGCTACACAGAGGAACCATCTTGGTTCAGTTTGCTCTGCTGAAATGAATTTGTATGTGTTTCGTTATTATGCTCTGCTGGCATCAGAGAGTGGTCAATATCTCCTCCAGACACTGAAAGAGTGGACCAGTGATCAGCTGCTAGAGATCATTTGCTTAGCTTACTCCTTGGTTGATCAGGGCTGTATGCTGTTTGGGGATGTTCAACCTCTAATTCATATATGCACAGAGCTGGCTTTGCCCTGTATCCCAAAGGGCCATGATGATTTTTCTCCCCCTTTCAGTGTTAATCAGGTCACATCACTGGTATGGCTTTTGGAAGATGACTCCCCATACTTTTTTGAACATTACACAGCTTGTTTCCAACAGATGATAATAGAATGTGTTGATTCAATCCCTTGTTAGACAGGCAGTATGTAACCTGCAGTTTGGGCAACCACTACTCCTAGCATGGTCTGATATTTTGCAATCAGCCCCAGCCAGCCCACAACAAACCATCTCCACTACCAGACACCTGCATGCCCAAGTGCCTTTTTCCCCTTCACCCATGGCAACCTCTGTTTCAGCCCAATATACTATGCTCTCCACCAAATACTAACACCCTGTTTCTACTCGCTGCACTTATCCTGCCTTTAACCCACCTGCCTCCTCTCTGCTACCCACAAGAACTTCCTCTGGCTGCTGTTCCTCCTTCCTTACCATCTCCCAGCCCTTCTCTTCAGTCTGCTTCACCCCCTACCTACAGTCCTGCAGTCACCTACAGAACTCCAGTAGCCAAGCCAAAGAAGAAACGGAAGTTCTTTCCAACTCACACGATCCTGCCAGTAACCCAACCTGCCTCCACGCCAGCCAATCTGCTCCAGCCTGCTTCTGCACTGACCAACCTGCTCCAGTCTGCCTTCATGCCAGCTGAACCAGATGACCCACCTAATCCTGCCTATTCTCTGCCTGCCGCCCAGTCTGATGTTCCAGTGACTGCTGTCCAGTCTGATGTGCCTGCTGTTCAGCCTTTTGTGCCAGTGCCTGCTGTTCAGCCTGTTGTGCCAGCCCCTGTGCCTGCTGTCCAGTCGGACGTCCCAGTGCTTGCTGCCCAGTCTGATGTTCCAGCGTCCATGTTCCAGCCTGAAATTCCAATGCCTGCTGCCCAGTCTGATGTCCCCGTGCCCATGTTCCAGCCCGAAGTTCCGGTGCCCGTGTCTCAGCCTGAAGTTTCGTATCTCATGTCTCAACCTGAAGTTTCGGTGCCCGTTACCCAGTCTGCTAAACCGGTGCTCATCACCCGGCCTGTTAAGCCAGTGCCCGTCATCCAGCTTGCTGGGCCAGTGCCCGGCGTCCAGCTTGCTGAACTGGGGCCCGTTACCCAGCCCACTGGGCCAGGGCCCATTACCCAGCTTGCTGAGCCGATGCCTGTTACCCAGCCTGCCCTTACGGTGCTCGCTGCTCGACCTAGTGACCCAGAGCCTGCTGCCCAGCCAGATGACCCGGAGCTTGCTGCCCAAACAGATGACCCAGAGTCTGCCATCCAGTCTACTGCTCAGCCTGATGTTTTAGTGCCTGCTGTCGGGTTCGATCTGATGCCCAAGGCCCAGTTTGACGTGCCAACTATCTGGCTTGATGTGCCCGCTGTCCGGCTTTTTGTGCCCGGTATCTGGCTTGATGTGCCTGCTGTCCGCCTTGATGTGCCCGCTGTCCGGCTTGATGTGCCTGCCATCTGACTTGATATACCTGCTGCCCAGCTTGATTTGCCCGCTGCTCAGCTTGGTGTGCCTGTGCCCGCCGCCCAACCTGACGTACCTGTGTCCATTGCTCAGCTTGATGTTCCACTGTCCGCAGCCCAGCTTGAGTTGCTTCTGCCTGTTGCCCGGTTTAGAGCCATGGACCTTTTTCATGCCCAGTTTGAGATGCCTCTGCCCACTGCCCGGCTTGATGCCATAGACTTTTCTCAGCAGCAGGTAGTTAGAGTGTCCGGAGGCCTCTCCTTCGAAGGGGGGTACTGTCAGGAAAGGTTCCATCTGCTGGTGGTGCTTTGGTTTTCAATGCTGGTGACACTATTTGATCTCTGGGCGACAGTACTGACGTCCACCAGCGGGTGTTTCTTGGCAGTGTGGAGCCAACATTATCTCCTGCAATCAGGCGTCACCTGAGCCTGATTGCAGGAGATGTGTATAAATACCCAGCAACACACACACACAAGTTGCCTTGGTATCGTCCTTGTGCCCTGATCCATACCTGCTGCCTGAGAATCTGAACCTGTTCCTGTACCCTGTACTCTGTACCCTGAACATGAACCTGTTACTTGTTATCTGTGTACCTGATCCTGTCCCCCTGTCCTGATCCCTATCCTGTCACACCTGTTACCTTGCATCCCTGCCCTGCAGTCTGATCCCGTCCATCCTCTTACTCTCCCGTTATGCTCCTTGCCCCATATGCTGATCTCCTGTTAATGACCCTGGCCTGACTATTGTTTATGATTCTGGTATTTCCCATTTATTGTATATACCTGTCTGAGTGTTGTTATTTGTGGGTCCCTGTCTTTTGGTTGGTTTATTGTGCACTATGTCATATTGGAGGTGGTTGTATTTATATTATTCATTTATCTTAAAAAATCACCATATTTTCACTTTACATGTGTTTGGTGTTCCTCTGTTGCTATCTACGCAGTTCTGGTCACACCTGGTTTGTGACAGGTACTTACAATGTGCATCTACTGCCAAGCTTTCGTCCAGCAATGGAAATATGCTGCTATCACTGCTCAGCCTGATGCTGAGTAGATGTGCCCTTAGGAATGCCTGTAACCAACACCCATACAGTGCTTACATGCCCTTGCTCTGTGTCCCTCCATCAGCCACCAGACTCTTTCCAGAGTGAAAAGCTTTATAGGCAGTGAGCCTTGCGCCTGTGTGTGCTTTACGTGAACGTTTGTTTCCACGTGCACTCCGGCCGTGCCACGCCCCCCCCGCGTCCTAGGATAGCTTATTTAAACAGAGCTATGCGCGCGTGCGAACGAACGGTCCTTGCCAATGGAACACTCGGGGGAGAAGGACTGTATCCCTAGGGAAAGCCGACCATGTGTTTCAGAGACGGCGATCCCCCAGCCCTTTCGGCAGCCATGACAGAGCGGAGTAAGGAGGCAATGCTGTTCCACAGGAGCGCTGGGAGACACTGAGCACACTGCAGGGGAAGCAGGGTAATGTTGAACACCAGGTATGTTACAATTACACATTTTAGTGGAAAAAACAGGCAAGGCAACGTTTACTCATAAGAAGTCCAATAGTGAACCGTATGAGTTCCTTAGGATCTTCTTTGACTTGCCATTCCCGCCGCAGGATACTGCTGGAAAAACACAGCCAGATCCAATCATCACCCATCACGGCGGGCCATGTCATGACGGACCTTCAAGGATCGGGTCCCCCTTGCATACTGGGTCCACTCCCTTGGACCCGTACAGCACCCTGCCAGGACAACCTTTGGTTTAGGTATGAGACTAAGGTGCCGGATCCCAGGATCCAGCCCTCAACAGAGGAGCATTACAGGCAAGTGACCTCGGTTTTCCATGAGGCTCGGGTACCATCCATTTTGGCCATTGCTTTTTGGCATCCAGGATGGATCCGACTGCATAACCCCTTGATCCTGCTTAAGGATTTCCGAACGGGGCTTCTTCTTTAACATAACACTTCATCAACTGTGACCAACACCTTCAGACACTGGCGAAAAAACTGAGGTACTTCCTGTTGTTGTGGAGATTTTTATGGAGATGTATTTAATATGTATTGTCATAGTGTCACCCAGTGTTAGTACTTCCGCAACCCGCTCTAAAAGAGCTGATTGGGGTAGTCTGAGGCTGGTTGAATCCCGTCTGATAGGGGAAAACGTCTTGAGGTTGGAGTGTGATGTTTGCAGGGTGCGGATATGTCCGCCAATGGGGGCCCTCTGTGCATTAGCACGGACGATCGTTGAGGAGGGGGTATGCTCGCTCTGCAACGACATCATTGGTTATGGGCAGATGCGTGCTCTTGTCTCTGCTGTGTCTGATCAACATTGATTGGGATTCGTAGCACGCGTCTGCAGATAGCCTCCCTCCCCCATTCAATAATAGTATAATCTGAATATGCGTTATTCTATGGAATAGCGCAGAATAAGGATTCCTATCAACAGTAACTTTAGCCATCATACGTTATTGTATTCATTGTATGTATTATTGTATTGAATCCTTTAAGCTATATTTCTTGAGTGGGATTCATGTACGGCATTTCCTGTTGGAAGGGATGTCCTTGTATTGCCATTTTCCTGTGTGGAAGGGACATCCTGTGATGTCCTCTCCCATGGGGGAGGGGATTGGTTGCTGCAGCCAATCACCTCCTGTCTGAGATCTTTTGAGGTTAATAAAAGTACTTGAGGGGGCGTCGGCTAGACACTCTGCTTTGGGATGACTTGATGATAAGACCTGTGAGGATGGGGTTTTCCTTGAATGAATGATGGAATGAACGGTGAGTGGAACTTAGCATAAAGATAGCATTATTGCAAAAAGATGAATCTAAAGAGTGTGCTTAGATAGCACAGGAATTATAGGCTGTGTGCTCTGCAAACAGCCTAGAAATTCCACAACAGTTTATGGCGGGCCAGGACCTTTGGGAATAGATAGAGCCCCTTTATGCATCGGATCGAGATGGGGGAGAGTGGATCTACGTTCCGATGTGTGGGGGGCTCTACTCTGTAAAAGAACAACATTTTTTGCCTTTTTGAAAAAATGCTGTATGTCTGAGAGATGTGTGTTTGTGTGATTTTGTTGGGAGAGAGATCATATGCCTGTGAATCCGATCATGTAGGCCTTTGTCCATGAATCCGATCGTATGTGTGTGATTTTGTCATGGATCGTATGCCTATGAATTTGATTGTGTGTGCCTGTGTGGGTATGCCTGCATGTGCCTGGGTGTTTGTGTGGGTAAGCTGTTTGCTGTAAGAGTGTTTGGCTGCATTGAGCCATAAGCCATGTGCTTTAGTGGGGTGGGGGCAGGCAGCATGGCTATCACTGCCAACATCTTTGAAAGTTGTGTATCTATTGACTTTCCAATTTTCAGAACAAAGTTGTGTATAGTGTTTGTGCCTGTGTGAATGCTGATGGAAACTGTATATTGTGTATGAAATGAGAAATATAGACTGTATGTGATTAGATTGTTTTGTGTGATGTATTGAGCAGTTTGCAGCCAGCCATTGCTGCTGCATTGTTAAAGTCTGGTCCCTGTGTGCCATGTGCTTTGGTCATCAGTTACAGTGGTGAGAGTTGGTGACTCTCTGTGGGTGGCATGCAGGAGTTTTGTAGTGGAAGGGCCCTGAGGGATGATGATCTGATGTTACAAATATACTGTATGTGTGTAGTGTTTGTGATTTCTATGAAAAATAGAAATGGATAGATTGTGATTTTTGCCTTTGTAGGGGACAAAGACACATGTCCCCATAAGTGTAAAAATATTTTAAGTAAAGTGTTTGGTTTTTGAGTTAAAAGTTCCCGCCGCATATCCAAGTGGCCAGGCATTGCTAGAAGGCAGACAATAGTATGTCTCTGTGATGGCTTGTTATGGAAACTGATGCCACTGTGTGTGTGAACTTTAGGTAGAGAAAAGTGTTGAATAATGTTGTAACTTACATTTATTGAATGTGCTGTTTAGTGGCCAAAGGGTCTTAAAATGTTTAAGTGGTCATGTGGTGTCTCAGGTGTGTGGCTTTGTGGAGATGGCATGAGCCTTGTGGAGTGTAGGTGACTCAAGACACACATTTTTCAGTGGATTTTGATGATCATTTAGAAAAATCTCAATGGTGTAGTTTGTCTTTGTGGAGAAAAACATTTTTGATTTTCTTTTAAAAGAGATGCTGGTTTTGGCGGGAAAAATTGCATGCGTTAATGGCGCCATTGTTGTTGTTGTCCATGAGGCTTGCGATAGTTCATCCACCATTCATGGGCTTGCCTCTGGTAAGCTGTTACCTTACCTTTGTATGCTGATGTACTGATCTCAGCTTGTGATTTTGCAGGATTTATGCCTTTGCAATGGGACTATTAATCCATCATTTTTAGCTCTATAATTCAGTAGTAGTGATGAGCCGAACACCCCCGGGTTCGGTTCGCACCAGAACCCGCGAACGGACCGAAAGTTCGTACGAACATTAGAACCCTATTAAATACAATGGATGCGAACGTTCGAATTCTAAAGTGCTAATTATAACAACTATTATGCATGTTATTGTCCTAAAAAGGGTTTGGGAACCCGGGTTCTGCACCAGGGGACATGTATCAATGCAAAAAGAAGTTTTAAAAACGGTCGTTTTTCGGGAGCAGTCATTTTAATGATGCATAAAGTGAAAAAAAAAAAGTCAAATATTCCTTTAAATATCGTACCTGGGGGGTGTCTAAAGTATGCCTGTGAAGTGCCACGTGTTTCCCGTGTTTAGAACTGTCCCTGCACAAAATGACACTTCTAAAGGAAAAAAAAGCCATTTAAAACTGCTTGCGGCTTTAATGTAATGTCTGGTCCCGGTAATATGGATGAAAATCTTTAAGAAAAATGGCATAGCTACCCCATGACCCCCCCCCTACCCCAGCCCATTACCAGCCCCTTTGGGTCTTGTATGGATATTAAGGGGAACCCCGCACATAAAATAAAAAAGGCCCTATATACTCTGAACAGCCGTATACAGGCGGTGCATACAAGACAGGGACTGTAGGTTTGTTCTTATGTAGAATCTGTTTGTAATTTTGAACAGGTACATTGTTGAAGTGTAGCTCCAGCCCAAAAATCTATTTTTAAACTTTTTGGAAAACATAGGTAAGGGTTATCACCCCTGTAACATTTGTTTTGCTGTCTGTGCCCCTGTTCAGAACATTTCACCTCACTTTCCGTCCCAATGTCAACTGTTTTTGAAATGTGGTGTTTTTCTTGAAACAAGGATTGCTGATAAAGCATCAGTACAGAGGAGACACCTTTCTCCCATATTTATTCTTACAGGAGAGAATTTTCCTTCCTAGGGGTAGATTTCCTCTCACTTCCTGTTGTCTTCTTGCGTTTGCAAGTAGGAGTCGTTTGTAAGTTGGATGTTTGAAAGTAGGGACCTGCCGTATATACTCTGCAGAAATAGGCCCCTTAGTTGTTGGTGTTGGCACAACACTGTAAGCACTCACAGTTACTCTTGGTTGGTGCTGGAACGCCCTGCTGTCAACTATTATATCAGGAATTTTAATTACATATAATTGTTGAACAGTGGTAGTAAAAATTGGGGCTTTGATGGTGGTGCTGGTGCCACAACACTGTAAGCCCTGACAGTTACTCTTGGTGGGTGCAGCAATGGGCCCTGCTGTGAATTATTAGATCAAGAATTGTAATTGCATGCCCCTGTTGAACAGGGGCTGAAAAATTGGGCCTTTCGTGGTGGTGGTGGTGGTGTTGCCACAACACTGTAAGCCCTCAGAGTTACTCTTGGTGGGTGCAGGAATGGGCCCTGCTGTGAATTATTAGATCAAGAATTGTAATTACATGCCCCTTTTGAACAGGGGCTGAAAAATTGGGCCTTTCGTGGTGGTGGTGGTGGTGGTGGCGTTGCCACAACACTGTAAGCCCTCAGACTTACTCTTGGTGGGTGCAGGAATGGGCCCTGCTGTGAATTATTAGATCAAGAATTGTAATTACATGCCCCTTTTGAACAGGGGCTGAAAAATTGGGCCTTTCGTGGTGGTGGTGGTGGTGGCGTTGCCACAACACTGTAAGCCCTCAGAGTTACTCTTGGTGGGTGCAGCAATGGGCCCTGCTGTGAATTATTAGATCAAGAATTGTAATTACATGCCCCTTTTGAACAGGGGCTGAAAAATTGGGCCTTTCGTGGTGGTGGTGGTGGCGGCGTTGCCACAACACTGTAAGCCCTCAGAGTTACTCTTGGTGGGTGCAGCAATGGGCCCTGCTGTGAATTATTAGATCAAGAATTGTAATTACATGCCCCTTTTGAACAGGGGCTGAAAAATTGGGCCTTTCGTGGTGGTGGTGGTGGTGGCGTTGCCACAACACTGTAAGCCCTCAGAGTTACTCTTGGTGGGTGCAGCAATGGGCCCTGCTGTGAATTATTAGATCAAGAATTGTAATTACATGCCCCTTTTGAACAGGGGCTGAAAAATTGGGCCTTTCGTGGTGGTGGTGGTGGTGGCGTTGCCACAACACTGTAAGCCCTCAGAGTTACTCTTGGTGGGTGCAGCAATGGGCCCTGCTGTGAATTATTACATCAAGAATTGTAATTGCATGCCCCTGTTGAACAGGGGCTGAAAAATTGGGCCTTAGGCACTGGTGGCACAACACTACAACCCCTCACAGATACTGTACTTGGAGCACAGCAATGAGCCCTGTTGCAAAGTATTGCTTCAAAAATTTTAATGACACGCCCCTGTTAAACAGGGGCTGAAAAATTGGGCCTTAGGCACTGGTGGCACAACACTACAACCCCTCACAGATACTGTACTTGGAGCACAGCAATGAGCCCTGTTGCAAAGTATTGCTTCAAAAATTGTAATGACACGCCCCTGTTAAACAGGGGCTGAAAAATTGGGCCTTAGGCACTGGTGCCACAACACTCCAACCCCTCACAGATACTGTACTTGGAGCACAGCAATGAGCCCTATGGCAAATTATTGCTAAAAAAATTGTAATTACACGCCCCTGTAAAACAGGGGCTGAAAAATTGGGCCTTAGCCACTGGTGGCGGCACCCATAAACAAAAATGATCTTCCAAGCTATCATCATCAATCGTATCATTGAGGACTCGGAGGAGGAGGATAGCCAGTCAACATAACAGCACAGGCACTCAGCATCAGCATCAGTCTTGAAGGGATGTGACATGTTAAAATCAATTAGTCTGTTATATCAGCATCAGGTGTGTGGTAGCTGGTGGTGATCCAAGACTGGTTCATCTTGATGAAAGTCAGTCGATCAACCGAGTCGGTGGACAGGCGCACCCTGTGATCCGTGACAAATCCTCCAGCAGCACTGAATGTGCGTTCCGAAAGAACGCTGGATGCAGGACAGGCCAGTAGCTCAATTGCATACTGTGCAAGCTCTGGCCAGTGATCCATCCTCAAGACCCAGTAAGCCAGAGGATTTTCGGTGGGGAAGGTGTCCAAGTCTGACCTTGCCCCTAGATATTCCTGCACCATGTTTATCAGACGCTGGCGATGGTTGCTGGAACCGATCATACTTTGGGGCTGCGGACTAAAGAATTGTCTGAACGCATCGGTCAGACGGCCACCTTCCCCACCGCTCCTTCTTTGACTGGCCGAAGCCTCAGCAACTCGTTGTCCAGGACCAGGAGTTTGTAACCTCCCAGTCTCTGGGAACGCGTTGCACAGACCTTTCTGCAAGGCCTCCCGGAGTTGTCTCATCCTCTGCTCCCTCTGCGACGGTAACATAAGGTCCGCAACCTTACCCTTGTACCGTGGATCAAGGAGAGTGCCCAGCCAGTAATGGTCCCTCTCCTTGATCCGAAGAATACGAGGATCCTTCCGCAGACTTTGCAGGATCAGGGAGGCCATGCAGCGTAGGTTTGCTGAGGCATTCGCTCCGGAGTCCTCTGGGTCACTAAGGACGACATGATCCGCAGTCACCTCCTCCCAGCCACGTACAAGTCCACTGGTTTCTTGGGACTGTAAATCATCCCTAAAAGACTGCTGCTGATGATGCTGAGTGCCAGCCTCCACCTCCATGCTGACACAATCCTCCTCCTCCTCCTCCTCCTCCTCCTCCTCCTCTTCCTGTGCGATGGGTGGGACAGAAGGAACACTGTCTGGGTAAAGGGGGCCTTGAGAGGCAAGGAAGTCCTCCTCTTCCTGCCTCTGTTCTGCCTCAAGTGCCCTGTCCATTATTCCACGCAGCGTGTGCTCCAACAGGTGGACAAGAGGTACAGTGTCACTGATGCATGCACTGTCACTGCTCACCATCCTCGTGGCCTCCTCAAATGGTGCCAGGACAGTGCATGCATCCCTGATCATGCCCCACTGGCGTGGAGAAAAAAAAACAAGCTCCCCTGACCCTGTCCTGGTGCCGTAGTCGCACAGGTACTCATTGATGGCCCTCTGCTGCGTGTGCAGCCGCTGCAGCATGGCCAACGTTGAGTTCCACCTGGTGGGCATGTCACATATAAGGCGGTTCTTGGGCAGGTTCAACTCCTTTTGCAGCTCAGCCAGGCGAGCACTGGCATTATAAGATCTGCGGAAATGCACACAGACTTTCCTGGCCTGCCTCAGGACATCCTGTAAGCCCGGGTACCTGCCCAAGAACCGCTGCACCACCAGGTTAAGGACGTGAGCCACACAGGGCACATGGGTCAGTTGTCCCTGTCGAAGGGCGGAGAGGAGGTTGGTGCCATTGTCGCAAACCACCATTCCTGGCTTAAGCTGGCGTGGCGTCAACCACCTCTCGGCCTGGACCTGCAGAGCAGACAGGACCTCTGCCCCAGTGTGGCTTCTGTCCCCCAAACACACCAGCGCAAGCACGGCATGGCATCTTTTTGCCTGCGTACTTGCGTAGCCCCGTGAACGGCTACGGAGCACCGCTGGTTCATAGGACAAACCACAGGAAGAGGCCATGGAGGAAGAAGAAGAGGAGGGGGTGGAGGAGAGAGGTGTGTCACAACCAGTAGTAGCATTTTGGAGGCGTGGCGGTGGGACAACCTCCAACACTACTGCACCTTGTCCTGCATCCTTCCCAGCTGCCAAAAGAGTGACCCAATGGGCCGTGAAAGAAAGGTAACGTCCCTGTCCATGCCTGCTGGACCATGAGTCAGCGGTAATATGCACCTTACCGCTGACCGCCCTGTCCAGCGAGGCCAAGACATTGCCTTCCACATGCCGGTAGAGAGCCGGAATAGCCTTCCGTGAGAAAAAGTGGCGTTTGGGAACCTGCCACTGAGGAACCGCACATTGCACAAACTCACGGAAGGGGGCCGAGTCTACCAACTGAAAAGGCAGCAGTTGAAGCGCTAGCAATTTAGCCAAGCTAGCATTCAACCGCTGGGCATGTGGATGGCTGGGAGTGAACTTCTTTCGACGGTCCAGCAGCTGGGGCAGGGAAATTTGCCTGCTAGAATCGGACGTCGGTGTACTGCTAGCAGAGTGGCCGCAAGTACTTGGCTGTGACACACCTAATTCTACACCTTCATTCCTCTCAGTGCATGTTTCAGAGAGGACTGAAGTTATAGTGGGGTTGGAGATCCCAGCTGATGCGGTGCAAGGAGAGGTCCGCTTTGTTCTTTGGTGTGGGTCTTTGAGGTAGGCTTGCCAACGAGCTGCATGGCAGGTCAACATATGTCTGGTCAGGCATGTGGTACCCAAGCGGCTGATGTTTTGGCCACGCGATATACGCTTGAGACATATGTTGCAAACAGCAGCTGTGCGATCTGATGCACTAGCCTCAAAAAAGGCCCACACCAAGGAACTTTTTGAATGACGGGCAGAGGCAGCGCCCTGCACAGGCGGAGCTCTGCGGTGTGATTCCGTCGGTGTACTGCCCTTACGCTGGCCACCAAAGGGCATCCTGCCTCGTTGGAGATGTGCCTCCTCCTCATCCTCCTCCTCCTCCTCTCTCCTATTAGGCACCCACGTGGAGTCAGTGACCTCATCATCCCCTCCCTCCTCATCACTGGAGCCAATCTGGCAGTATGCTGCAGCTGCTGGAACATGACTGCCAGATTGGTGTCCTTCTTGAGCATCCCCTCTGTCTGCTCTCACCCTACTGCCTTCCTGTAGCTGGGTTTCATCATCAGACCCTTCGAAACGCTGGGCATCCTCCTGGAGCATGTACCCAACACTGTGCTCAAACAGTTCGGGGGACTCCTCAGGAGGAGGACATGGTGGGTCTAGGGAAGGAGTGACTGATGATGAGTCTGACATTGATACCAGGGAAGAGGACGCTTTGGCAGCTGCTTTGCCAGTACCCTGAGCCTGGGTGAGAGAGGATGAGGAGGAGGAGGAGGGCTTGGTCATCCACGCTACCAAGTCTTCGGCATGATGTGGCTCAACATGTCCAGCTGCCGAAAAGAAGGACAAGCGTGTCCCATGGCCATGTGCTGATGACAATGCACCGCGTCCACGACCAGCACTGTTGCCCCCAGACACAGAGCCTGCTTGCCCTCTTTTATTGCCTCCTGATTGTCTGCCTCTCCTTGTTTGCCTTCCAGACATTCTAATAGATGGCCTGCAGGGAGATGGGAAAAAAGCAATAAGGGCTACCTTCAGGTGTCCTTCTCTGTCCCTTTACTTAAGGATTTCTAAATATGGTTGAGGATGATTGCTTTTGCACAGAATAGCACAACGACAATTTCCCTGACTGTCCAAAAAACAAGGATTTCAAAGATGGTTGATGAGGAATGCTTTAGCACACTATAGCACAAGGAGAATTCCCCTCACTTTCCTTCTTTGTCCCTAGAAACAAGGACTCGCACAGTGAAAGAAACTGACACTCTCCCTACCTAGAGTTTTCTGTCCCTAGAAAAAATGTTTTTTTAAAGCACACTATAGCACAAGGAGAATTCACTCACTGTCCTTCCCTGTCCCTAGAAACAAGGACTTGCACAGTGAAAGAAACTGACACTCTCCCTACCTAGAGTTTTCTGTCCCTAGAAAATATGTTTTTTTAAAGCACACTATAGCACAAGGAGAATTCACTCACTGTCCTTCCCTGTCCCTAGAAACAAGGACTTGCACAGTGAAAGAAACTGACACTCTCCCTACCTAGAGTTTTCTGTCCCTAGAAAAAATGTTTTTTTAAAGCACACTATAGCACAAGGAGAATTCACTCACTGTCCTTCCCTGTCCCTAGAAACAAGGACTTGCACAGTGAAAGAAACTGACACTCTCCCTACCTAGAGTTTTCTGTCCCTAGAAAAAATGTTTTTTTAAAGCACACTATAGCACAAGGAGAATTCACTCACTGTCCTTCCCTGTCCCTAGAAACAAGGACTTGCACAGTGAAAGAAACTGACACTCTCCCTACCTAGAGTTTTCTGTCCCTAGAAAAAATGTTTTTTTAAAGCACACTATAGCACAAGGAGAATTCACTCACTGTCCTTCCCTGTCCCTAGAAACAAGGACTTGCACAGTGAAAGAAACTGACACTCTCCCTACCTAGAGTTTTCTGTCCCTAGAAAAAATGTTTTTTTAAAGCACACTATAGCACAAGGAGAATTCACTCACTGTCCTTCCCTGTCCCTAGAAACAAGGACTTGCACAGTGAAAGAAACTGACACTCTCCCTACCTAGAGTTTTCTGTCCCTAGAAAAAATGTTTTTTTAAAGCACACTATAGCACAAGGAGAATTCACTCACTGTCCTTCCCTGTCCCTAGAAACAAGGACTTGCACAGTGAAAGAAACTGACACTCTCCCTACCTAGAGTTTTCTGTCCCTAGAAAAAATGTTTTTTTAAAGCACACTATAGCACAAGGAGAATTCACTCACTGTCCTTCCCTGTCCCTAGAAACAAGGACTTGCACAGTGAAAGAAACTGACACTCTCCCTACCTAGAGTTTTCTGTCCCTAGAAAAAATGTTTTTTTAAAGCACACTATAGCACAAGGAGAATTCACTCACTGTCCTTCCCTGTCCCTAGAAACAAGGACTTGCACAGTGAAAGAAACTGACACTCTCCCTACCTAGAGTTTTCTGTCCCTAGAAAAAATGTTTTTTTTAAAGCACACTATAGCACAAGGAGAATTCACTCACTGTCCTTCCCTGTCCCTAGAAACAAGGACTTGCACAGTGAAAGAAACTGACACTCTCCCTACCTAGAGTTTTCTGTCCCTAGAAAAAATGTTTTTTTAAAGCACACTATAGCACAAGGAGAATTCACTCACTGTCCTTCCCTGTCCCTAGAAACAAGGACTTGCACAGTGAAAGAAACTGACACTCTCCCTACCTAGAGTTTTCTGTCCCTAGAAAAAATGTTTTTTTAAAGCACACTATAGCACAAGGAGAATTCACTCACTGTCCTTCCCTGTCCCTAGAAACAAGGACTTGCACAGTGAAAGAAACTGACACTCTCCCTACCTAGAGTTTTCTGTCCCTAGAAAAAATGTTTTTTTAAAGCACACTATAGCACAAGGAGAATTCACTCACTGTCCTTCCCTGTCCCTAGAAACAAGGACTTGCACAGTGAAAGAAACTGACACTCTCCCTACCTAGAGTTTTCTGTCCCTAGAAAAAATGTTTTTTTAAAGCACACTATAGCACAAGGAGAATTCACTCACTGTCCTTCCCTGTCCCTAGAAACAAGGACTCGAACAGTAAAACACACTGACACTCTCCCTACCTATCCTTCTCTTTCCCTAAACTAAAGGAATCCAGGTTAAGCAAGAAAGAAATAAATGTCACTGTCCCTGCCTATGCTGCTCTTTCCCTGCTCCGGAACACACTACACTAGGCCGCCGTGCTGGCGGCCTTTTATAGTGTGGGGCGTGTACTAAACACCCTCAGCAATAATTGGCCACAGGCATCCTGCCTGTGGCCAATCATTGCTCTCCTCGCTGCCGGCGCTGTGATTGGCCAAGCATGCGGGGTCACAGTGCATGCTTGGCCAATCACAGCGCCTGGATGACACTGCAATGGCGTAGTGCATTGTGGGCCGTTCGCGTCACTCGAATTTGGCGCGAACGGCCCAAATCGTTCGATCTTCGTCGAACGATCGAACAGCCGATGTTCGAGTCGAACGTATGTTCGACTCGAACACGAAGCTCATCCCTATTCAGTAGTGTGGTTTAATTTTTTGGGTTTTTATTGCATCATCTGGGCATTCATCTGGACTTTTGTCATATGTTTTATAATCATTGGCCATTGTTTTTTTGGTATCTAGTGGTTGGCGCTTTTTGCACATCAGCCCCTGGATATTGTGTTGGCATTTGTTGATTGGCGCAGTTTTGTCCTGTTTTATGCGTTTACAGTTTGACCTGTGCACTGCTGGGGAGAGTAGTGAAACACCAGGGTGACATACTGAGAGGCTGTTTTTGTTTAATGTTGAATTCGCTGGTTTAAATTGTTTTTCTAAGCATCGCCTTTTGAGTTGAGTAGAGTGGTATCTTGAGATAGCGCGGTCTTACCCCGAGGGGCCACAACGTGCTTGCGGACACACGCACATGCTGGGGCCTATTTATGGATGGGATCTGGCTGACCCACCAGCATTTGGAGTGTGGGAGGAGGCCAACGCAGACACAGGGAGGACATGCAAACTCCATGCAGGTGGTGTTAGGATGGGGATTTCTCTGTTTTCATTTAAGTGAATGTAAGCTATTGCAGGGTCAGCTGACTTAGCAGTATATGAGCGGCGTTTTTTTGTATTGGATTTCGTTTTTAAGTAAAAACTCCACTTTGCACTGAATTTTGCACAATGGTGTGTTTTTATGTTTAAATTGGAGTCTTGATAGACAAGGCGATTAGGGCTAGGCCTCCCCTCCCCCTCCCTCTTCCTGAACAATTGATATGTAAATAAACCAGTTTTTTTTTTTTGAGAGCTGAGCATAACCGGAAGTTTCTTTTCAGCATTTTATATATCAGAAGGAAGTTGGTGGGAGGAGCTTGGGGTTGTCTGAAAGGTTGGGCAGTGAGATTTGTGTTTGGAAGGAAAATGGAAAGCATTTTTGCATTTAAAAGTGTTTTATATTTTGTTCCAGTTTTGTAAAGTTTTGCACTGTAATACAGTTTTGGGTAGAGAGCAAACGGGGGCATCACCATTATTGTATCATCTAGATGCAGGTAGAAAGAAGCCATAATATTATTTTGAATAGTGGAGGATTTCATGATGCTTTGAATGTTGTCTGACAAACACGTTTACAGGGCTGCCGATAATCGGTTGAAGAGCATGTAAACGTGAGGAGTAGATTCTAGCATACCGGGAGGCCGTGTAAAATAATCGGAATACGCCGGGTGCCAGTACTGTAAAAATGGTCACTAAGCAGTACTGCTCCGAAAACTAGTGCAAGGGTGTCCTGGACGCAGGACACTTCATAAGCAATTCGAATCGTCATGGGTAATGTGCCGTCCATGCGTTGGAGGAAAAAAATTAGGCTCCACACCAGTCAGACAACTGCACCGCACATGAGGTCTGGGTTTGGGGCTCCGGACATGAGACCCCTTAAAGGATGACATATCTGGTCAGAGGGTACAATAAGGTGTACTCCTTTGGAAGGTACTTTTGCTGGAGGTACGAGACCTCAGAATAAAGGTACCTTGGATGTAGTTGAGCTGCGGCTTCAGAAATCTGCAATGATGAGTGTGTTGATGCAGGTGTAGTCTCATGCCCGTTTGTTTGAACTTTGTATGGCTGGTCCATGTAAGGTTCTCAAGCTGCTCTCATGTTTTTCCCATTGTATTTTTTTTCTATTTCTGAAAGAGTAAAGGGAGAATTCTGGCTGTTTTTGTTTTTTTCATTTGTGGTTTTGGAAACTGGGAAATATTTCCCCCACGTTTGTATCGGAATGTTTGTATGTAGTAGCGTGAATATGTTCGAACTTACCGCGGCGATCCTCCGATTTGTCGCGGCTGTTGTATTTTTGTAGGAACGGGAAAAGTAAGGGTTACAGAGGGTTTTGTTTGAATCGGTTTTGAAAGAATGTCATTGACAATTTACCAATGTACAGGAATGTCATTATGGTTTACCATTCTTTGCAGGTTAAATATGAAGGAGAGAGTAATGATTTTGCTTATAAGTATTTTTCAGGTCCAAGGAGTTTGTACACAGAGAACAGGTGTATGTAGACAGCTGTACATATGGATAAATACTAGTCTAAGGAGGTAAAAGTATCACAGGCTATTTCATTGTTTCTTTTTTCCTGCACCACACATTTCTTCCTTCAGTCTGTAACGAGGAAGAAAAGGGGGGAGAAGTGATAAATGTAAGAATGACAGTTTTTTTCAAACTAATAATAACCTCTGTAATTCTAACCAAGTTTGTGCCAAGACTGTCTCTCTTTGATAGAATTTGAATCGGCAAGCAGCAGTCTGGTGAAGTAGGTTCCCATCCCAGAGGCTAAGATCCTTTTGTCAATGGTTCCAGGTATTGTAAGCCACGCACAGGTTATGCAGTGATCACAGTCCCGATGTCTGGGTTATTGTCATATGAGGGTTGTTTGGAGGTCAATCAAAACCAGAGTCGTACATTCCTCATTAGCTGTCACTTATATTCTCGGCTGATGGGGGAGGTGCGATCATTGTGACATGAACTTCAAAATGTCCACCACAGGGTTCACGAGTCCCTCCTGGACCCTGACTCAATAATCAGTTTACATTCTTTCCAACCAGGTGACTGGGTCATTGTAAAGAAGCTTGAGGGATGAGACCACGCCAGCCACTGCAAAAAGCGGCTCAACCACACCAAAGAATGAGGAGTATCTTTGTTTATTTATATTTTTGTTGTTTAGTAAATTTTAGCAAGGGTAACGATGAAGCATCCCAAGTTATTATTTAAAGTGTATTTCCTGACTAGCTCAGAAAATAGGATTTTTATAACAGCTTACCTGTAAAATCCTTTTCTTGGAGTACATCACGGGACACAGAGCGACATAGTCATTACTAATGGGTTATATAGATACCGTCAGGTGCTGGCACTGGCAACTTCCAAAACCGGAAGTACCCTCCCCTATATAAGCCCCTCCCATCCGGGAGCACCTCAGTTTTGTAGCAAAGCAATAAGTGTCCCCAAAGAGGGGTGGGAGCTCTGTGTCCCGTGATGTACTCCAAGAAAAGGATTTTACAGGTAAGCTGTTATAAAAATCCTATTTTCTTTTTCGTACATCACGGGACACAGAGCGACATAGTCATTACTAATGGGATGTCCTAAAGCAATGCCAAATGAGGGGGGGGGGGATACACCATATATAAGCTGAGCGCTATCAGACATGAGGATCTTTTGCGGCCTGCAACACACTGCGCCCAAAGGCGACATCCTCCTGACTTCTAACGTCCACCTGGTAGAACCTAGTAAACGTGTGTACTGAAGACCATGTTGCGGCCTTACAGATTTGAGCCAGGGAGGCCTGGTGATGCACTGCCCATGAAGTTCCAACTGCTCTCGTGGAGTGCGCCCTAACTTTGAACGGCGGTCTACTTCTCAAGCCATAGGCTTGTATTATGACCTGTCGAATCCACTTGGCTAAAGTAGATTTTGACGCTGCCTGACCCCTTCTGGGGCCTTCCGGCAGAATAAACAAAGTATCCGTTCTGCGAATCTGAGCAGTGGCTTTTAGATAAGCTTTAACTGCTCTTACTACATCCAAAGAATGCAATAACTTTTCCTCTACCGAAGTAGGCTTGGGAAAAAACGAAGGAAGAACCACATCTTGGTTCAAATGAAACCTCGATACCACCTTAGGAAGAAAGGCTGGATGAGGACGTAACACTACTCTGTCCTTATGGATAACCAGATATGGCTCCTTACAGGACATAGCTGCTAATTCCGACACTCTTTTAGCCGAACAAATGGCTACTAGAAAAATCTATTTCCTGGTGAGAAGCACCAAGGAAATATGCTGTAATGGTTCAAATGGTTGTTTCTGTAGAACTGACAGAACCAAGTTTAGATCCCATGGACATATGGGAATATTAACCGGAGGACTAATACGCATCACTCCTTGTATAAAGGCTTTGACTAGTGAATGCGAAGCCAAGGGCCTTTGAAAAAATATTGACAAGGCCGAAATCTGACCCTTGATAGTACTCAAGGCAAGCTTCCTATCTACAGCCCATTGTAGGAAGTCCAGAATCCTACCTATTACGTATTTACGTGGATGCCATTTTCTGGCCTCACACCAGGCGATGTACGCCTTCCAGATTCTATAGTAGATCTGCCTGGATACCGGTTTCCTGGCATTGATCATGGTAGACACCACAGCATTAGAGAGCCCTCTCTTCTTTAGAATGTGGGCTTCAATAGCCAGGCCGTCAAACCTAGGGCTGGTAAGGAAGGGTGGTATATCGGTCCCTGCGAAAGCAGGTCCGGACGATGTGGGAGGGTCCAAGGACTCCCCACAGACATTTTTACAATCTCCGCGTACCATGCTCTTCGGGGCCACGCTGGAGCCACCAGAATCACTGGTTTCTTTTCTACCCTGATTCTGCGGAGTAATCGAGGTAACAATTGTGGCAGTGGGAATGCATATATCAGCTTGAACTGATCCCAAGGGAACACTAGGGCATCCGAGCCGCAAGCTAGGGGATCCCTTGTCCAAGAGACAAACCTGTCCACTTTTGTGTTGAATCTGGATGCTAGCAGATCTACATCCGGTGTTCCCCACCGCTGACATATTGTCCGGAAAACCTCGGGATGAAGGGACCATTCCCCTGGGCATAATTGTTGGCGACTTAGAAAGTCCGCCTTCCAATTCTCCACTCCTGGAATGAATACCGCAGATATGGCTGGGACATATCTTTCTGCCCATCTCAGGATGTAATTTACTTCCCTTTGGGCTGCACAACTCCTGGTGCCCCCCTGACGATTGATATATGCCACTGCTGTGGCATTGTCTGATTGAACTCTGACAGGGGACCCTTGGAGTTTGGATGTCCATGCTACTAGGGCATACCGGGCTGCTCGTATCTCTAAGAGATTGATGGGCAGGGCCTTTTCTGCTTCTGACCACTTGCCCTGGAGAGACCATTGCTCCAGTACTGCTCCCCAGCCTACAAGGCTGGCATCTGTAGTGACCACCTTCCAGGAAATCGGACTGAAGGATTTCCCTCTTTCCAGATTCTGGGGAACCAACCACCAGCGGAGGCTCCTGCGAACGGAAGGGGACAAGGACATTGGTAAGTCCAGAGCCTGAACTTTTTTGTTCCAGGCTGACAGTATGGCCCTTTGCAACTTCCTTGAATGGAATTGACCGTAGGGTACTGCTTCGAATGATGCCACCATCTTTCCCAGCAGCCTCATGCACAGGCGTATGGATGGCTGTCTTTTTGAGCCCACTAAGTGGATCAAATCTCTCAAAGACGACCCCTTTTCTTGAGGCAAGAAAATTTTTCTCTGGTCTGAATCCAGCCTTAGCCCCAAGTATTCCAGACTTTTGACTGGTTTTAGGGCTGACTTGTCTCGGTTGATAATCCAACCGTGATATTCCAGATACTTGATTGTCTCGTGAACAACCACTTCTAGTTTTTCCACTGAGTGGTCTATCAGCAACAAGTCGTCTAGATATGCCATTATCGTTACACCTCGTGTTCTTAGATTGGCCAATAACGGGGCCAAAATTTTTGTGAACACTCTTGGTGCTGTGGCCAGACCGAAGGGTAAGGCTCTGAACTGAAAATGGCGGCCTTCTACCGCAAAGCGTAGAAATTTTTGGTGGGCTGGAAAGATGGGAATGTGCAAATAAGCATCCTTGATGTCGATCGAGGCTAACCATTCCTCCCCTTGTAGGGCAGTGGCTACCGATCGGATCGACTCCATCCGGAAAGTCCTGATATGCAGGAATTTGTTTAGCCCTTTTAGATTTAGTTTGGGCCTCACGTCCCCGTTTGGCTTCGGAACTGTAAAGAGGTTTGAGTAAAACCCGAACCCCCACTCTTCCAGGGGAACCTCTATAATTACTGCTTGAAGCAATAATTGTTCTAGTGCCAACAGGAGGGATCTTCTCTTCTGGGGATCCCTTGGCACGTTTGACCTTATAAAGCGGGAAGAAGGGGAGTTTTTTAACTCCAATTTGTATCCCAGATTTACTGTGGAGAGCACCCATCTGTCTCGGATCGTGTCCCGCCAGGTCTCTGTGAACAACTGAAGTCTTCCCCCCACCCGATTGGGTGGGGGCAACCCTTCATGCATTTGACTTTGGGGGAGGTTTTGTACCTCTCCTGCTCCAGGGCTTCTTGTTACCCTGCAACTGTCCCTGATTTCTACCTCCGGGATTTGATCGAGGAGGCCGTCGGAACTGTTTCACAGCCGATGTCCTAGGGACTGGAGAAGCCGGCCTCTTAAAAGAGGGACCTCTAACTCTATTTTTAACCGGCAAAAGTGTACTTTTACCGCTGGAAATTCTCTGGATATACTTGTCCAGGTCTTCCCCGAATAAGCGCTCCCCATGAAATGGGAAGCTGACCAGCAATTTTTTACAGGGAGCTTCAGCAGACCAGTTTTTGAGCCATAGAAGCCTGCGCATATGTACTACAGACAGCGTAAGGCGGGAGGCCTGATGGATTGAATCCTTTATAGCGTCCACCGCAAAGCATAAGGCTCTAGGTAGATCAGCTAGGGCAAGAGCCTGCTGATCTGGCAAGTCCCTTAAGACCTGTTTCAACTGATCCTTCACTGCTTGGCAGACCCCAATAGCTGCCACTGCTGGTTGTGTCACCAATCCTGCTGTAGAAAAAGCAGATTTCAATAAGGACTCCAATTTTTTATCTATTGGGTCCTTGAACATTTGGACATTTTCCACCGGACATGTCAGTGATTTATTCACACAAGAGATGGCTGCGTCCACTGTAGGGACCCTCCATTTTCTGATGAACTTATCCTCCATAGGATAGACCACCGGAAATCTCTTGGGAGGAGTAAATATTTTGTCAGGATGCTCCCAATCCTGGTAAATGAGCCCCTCCAGTAAAGGATGGATCGGAAAGGAACAGACAGTCTGGGGAGCTTTTAGCGACCCCAACGAGGAGACAGAAGTGGAGGATGGCTCCGCAAGTGGCATTTTAAATGCTGATCGGACCATATTAGTCAGGGACTGAACCCATAACCTTTCAGCATGTGATGCTGAGAACGGCTCTTCCACTGTTGATTCCTCTGCAACCGAATCGACCTCATCCTGATCCCCCTCAGGTAGGTCGACCTCTGTATGGGACTGTTGCTCTGTTAACAGGCACTCTGAGGGAGGAGACGGAGATCGAGCGCTTTTCTCCTGTGACAGGGAAGCAGCGATCAATGCTGACAATCTCTCTTCCAGCCCTCCCAGAGCTGAGGAAAAAACCTCCTCTGTTACATACACAGGAGCAGGTGAACTGAGGACAGCCACAGTACCAGGTACTCCTGGGGGTGCCCTACGGTCACTAACCTCTGATTCTTCAGGGGAGACTGGTGCAGCCAAAGCATGCCCAAGATCCTCAGAGCCCGATGGAGACCCCCTATTCCTCCTGGAATTTCTAGTCCCGGAGTTTTTAGACGGCATATTCCTAAGCCACAAAGCTGAGGTATTCCAGCCGAAATACACCAGTTACTGATAATAGTCTAGCATAAATGCTGCTATAAGAAACAGTTGGTGTCTACTAATGTGCCTTTCTAGGGGATGCCTGTATCAACCGCTTGCTGTATGCCTTTAAATGTTGCCAGCTCTGTCTCTGTACTTCATAGCCAGCTTACTACAATATTGTGGTTTTTAAACCTGCTGGGACGCCCGCACATGCGCAGAAGCGCTGCGGCGCGCACAGAGCGTCATCCCCCAGGCTCCGCCCCCTTTTTCCGGCTCACCTCTATATATAGAGGCGCGTGCACGCGCGCGGCCACGTGCGCCTTCGGCGCTAATTTCAAAAATGGAAACAAAGGGACAGGAGCCAGGGCCCCTCTTTGCCGCAGGCCGGGGGATGGACGAGCACTGCAACATGGCAGAGGAAGCAGTTTCCTATAAGAGAACTCACCAACTGCCTGGACTTTGCTCTGCTGAGAAGAAACTAGTCCACATGACAAGAAAACATTCCACAGCGGCCTCTAGTGGACAAACACAGGTACCGCAGTCTAATATATTAAAGATATATATAAACATTTTTTTTTTTTTTTTTTTTCTTGACCACCATTAAAAATTATTACATTTTTTTAGTAGTTACAGGCATGCACAGAATCTTGCGGGAATACCATTAGGTAACAGACAGAAAGACAAATTAGGCTTGGGGGTCCCCCAATAGAACCAAGTTCCTGGGGGCCCCACACTTACCTGTTCCCCGCCGCAGGACTTTGTTTGGTCCACAAAAGCCCAAACTTCACCTATCACGGCAGGCATTGTAATCAAACCTTCAGGGACCGGGTTCCCAAGGATTCCACTCCCCTGGACCTGTATAGCACCCTGCACAGAAAACATCTTGGTCGTGGGTATGACCAGAGCTCTGGATCCCAGGGTCCAGCTCTCCTAAGAGAAGCATTACAGGCAAAACCTTGCTCTTCTCTGCAAGGCCCGGGTACCGACCGTTTAGCTATGAAGCTTTTTTTGGTCGGATCCGGAATAGCTTACTGAGGCCCAAAAGAACCTGTACGCAAGCTCAGTGAAAAACACATGTTTCTTCTTGGCCAACACCTTAGACACTGGCAAAAAACTGAGGTGCTCCCGGATGGGAGGGGCTTATATAGGGGAGGGTACTTCCGGTTTTGGAAGTTGCCAGTGCCAGCACCTGACGGTATCTATATAACCCATTAGTAATGACTATGTCGCTCTGTGTCCCGTGATGTACGGAAAAGAAAGCGAACAGGACCGATTGCTGGGTCTGTTCTGAGTCTTCACAGAGTTTTAGTCTCCAGCGATGATAGCGGTACATGCCATTTATGATGTTATTATGGGTATGAGGAGTTTTGACAAACTAGTGAAGACTCCAAACAGACACTTGTCAATGGAATCTAACAATGTATTTTTAGAGGGTAAAATTGGTTATAGTTTTAATGGCTCTGTCTCTTGTCGGTTTGGGTATCTAGGCAGCCCACAAGTGTGTTTGAACTTTAGTTTTGGTGTTTATGTGGATCTGCAGCTTATAAAGGTAATTCCCCCAAAGCAAGAGGTTCATGCGTGATGGTGAAGCTGTCCCAGCATCTTATCTCATGGCCGATCGCGAGGATCTGATGGCGCAGGAAATTAAGAATGGCAGGGACAGCTAGAAGGGATTTGTTCACCAACCCCGACCAGGTCTGGGCATGGTGTCCTGCATGTGGGGGGGGGCTCGGGCTTGGGATACGATTGAACAATTCTCATCCGTTAAGGATAGGGTTCTTCATGTAATTGTTGAAGCCAGAGCTGTAGCTAAGTGAAGGTTGGGAGTCTATTTTAAGGGTCTGGGAATCTTTGGGGATCTAATTTTTATTTTACAGTGGATCGTGGTTAAAGGAAGTGGGAATATATATACTCATGTCGGTTTTATTTTTATTCTTTCTATGTCGTGACGAGGTGCTCCTGTTGCCTGATTTTGACCCGTGACCAGAGTTTCCTTGATGAGACGCCCCGAAGCCGGACCCACATACAAGACACAGAGGATCACAGACCGATTGGCGATTACTACAGCTCCCCATGTCGTGTCCTCCTTTATAAGTCATGCCCCTGAAGAGTAGAGTCTACATGTCAAGCCGTGTTTTCCTTTTTATGGACTAAGGACTGATTCATTTACTAGTGTAAGAAGCATATCAAATTTCATCGATGGACACATGGGGTGCATATGACAAAAAAGGGAGGACTGTTGTGGAGATTTTTATGGAGATGTATTTAATATGTATTGTCATAGTGTCACCCAGTGTTAGTACTTCCGCAACCCGCTCTAAAAGAGCTGATTGGGGTAGTCTGAGGCTTGTTGAATCCCGTCTGATAGGGGAAAACGTCTTGAGGTTGGAGTGTGATGTTTGCAGGGTGCGGATATGTCCGCCAACGGGGGCCCTCTGTGCATTAGCACGGACGATCGTTGAGGAGGGGGTATGCTCGCTCTGCAACGACATCATTGGTTATGGGCAGATGCGTGCTCTTGTCTCTGCTGTGTCTGATCAACATTGATTGGGATTCGTAGCGCGCGTCTGCAGATAGCCTCCCTCCCCCATTCAATAATAGTATAACCTGAATATGCGTTATTCTATGGAATAGCGCAGAATAAGGATTCCTATCAACGGTAACTTTAGCCATCATACGTTATTTTATTCATTGTATGTATTATTGTATTGAATCCTTTAAGCTATATTTCTTGAGTGGGATTCATGTACGGCATTTCCTGTTGGAAGGGATGTCCTTGTATTGCCATTTTCCTGTGTGGAAGGGACATCCTGTGATGTCCCCTCCCATGGGGGAAGGGATTGGTTGCTGCAGCCAATCACCTCCTGTCTGAGATCTTTTGAGGTTAATAAAAGTCCTTGAGGGGGCGTCGGCTAGACACTCTGCTTTGGGATGACTTGATGATAAGACCTGTGATGATAGTGTTTTCCTTGAATGAATGATGGAATGAACGGTGAGTGGAACTTAGCATAAAGATAGCATTATTGCAAAAAGATGAATCTAAAGAGTGTGCTTAGATAGCACAGGAATTATAGGCTGAAATTCCACAACACTGTATGGGAGGGGTTATATAGAGGGCGACTTCCTGTCTTGGGTTGCCAGTGTCCAATCACCTAGAGGTGGGATATAACCCACATAGTAATTACTATGGCTGCTCTGTGTCCCGTGATGTACGATAAAGAAAATATGTTTAATAACCTTATCTTGGCAAGAATTTTAACGTCCGTGGATACTAGAGAGATTGGTCTGTAAGATTCAGGATGTAGCAGCTTTTTATCCTTTTTGGGTATGAATAATATTACAGATTGACCCATAGTGTCTGGAAGCCGGCCCAGATAAAAAGCCTAATTTTGTGTACTAAGGAGGGCGGGGAGCATCTCTTTATTACAGTATATTTTTAATAGATCTCTATAGGGAGACCATCAATCCCTTGGGCCTTGGAGTTAGGGAAGCTAGCCACCACACTTTCCACCTCCAGTAAAGTGAGTGACGCATTAAGAATTTCTCTCTTCTATTGAGATAACCCTAGAAGTATACAATTCCAACAGTTTATTCTGCCTATTTTGAGATGAGAGCCATTCCTGTTGGATATCCGGAGAGGAATTCTGAATGTACATGGCTTCCACAGCAGAGGTATCAGCCTCTGCAAGCTCAAGCTCTCTCCGTGAGGTGCTTTTAATAATACTTATATTCTGGATTAATATTTCCCGAAAATAGGCCTTTAAAGCATCCCAAACCACTCACATGGTAAGTTGAGTTACCAAAAATCCACAATTCGAGTGGAGATGGCATCCTCTTTGGGAAATAGTTCCAGCCAAAAATGGAGTTCAGCCGCCATAAGACGCTCGATGCCCTGATGTTAGAGTAACTATGTAGAGAAAAAGGCAAAAGATCAAATCAAAGGGCCAGTGTGTTAACTGACATCTGCATTCAGAACACTTTTGAATAGTCCTCTCAGAATTAAGCATTACCTTGGACTCACTAGCCCCACCTGCTGCCAGCTGTGGACAATGTTCAATCAAAGCAGCCCATAAAAAGGAAGTGATGCTATCTCTCAGCGCCCGTTTGTGTGGAATACCTCCCTGGGTGTTATGTACCTGGGTGTATTTGAACCGGGATCTTCCTGGTCCCACAGCTGCAGCTTTACCTGTTGTGCTACAGAGCAGATCTAGACTTTTGGAAATGTCCTCTCAGAATTAAGCATTACCTTGGACTCACTAGCCCCACCTGCTGCCAGCTGTGGACAATGTTCAATCAAAGCAGCCCATAAAAAGGAAGTGATGCTATCTCTCAGTGCCCGTTTGTGTGGAATACCTCCCTAGGTGTTGTGACTGCTTTTTGATCTTGATGTTCGTGTTGAACTTCTGCCTGAATTCCTGACTACTCTCTAGCCTGCTGATTTTGTACTTCACTGCCAGCTTGTGTATGATCTTTGCCTGCCTGACCACTCTCTGGATTTCGATCGTGTACCGTTTTGCCTGATCTGTTGCCAACCTAATCTGCCTGACTACGTTTTCGCCTGAATCCTCAGCACACAAGTTCCACTTCGGGCACTACATATCACAAGTACCTTACATAACAAACGGGCCACAATGACAGTGGACCCTGCTGAGATTGTTAAGGCGATTTCACGTCAGGGACAATTGATTGGAGCTCATGAACAGCATCTTTCTTCCCTGGACGCCAAGTTAGATGAACTTTGTATTATGCTTAAATCTTGTTTGCCTGCTTCCTCTGCAACGGTCCAGACTCCGGATGCTACTCCTGCTACGATCCAACCTGCCTCTTCTGTACCTCCCAAACTTCCCTTGCCTGCCAAATTTGGTGGTAATACTGAGGACTGCAGAGGCTTTTTAAATGTTTGCTGTTTGCATTTCCGCAACAACCCTGGGACCTTTAGCACTTCGTCTGCCAAAGTGACTTTTGTAATTTTCTTGTTAAAGGGAAAGGCCCTGGCCTGGGTCTCTCCTTATCTGGAACGCAATAATCCTGTGCTGCAAGACGCTGACAAATTTCTGGCTTCTCTCGAGACTGTATTTGACAAGCCAGATAGAGCTTCTGCAGCTGAGTTCTCACTCTAAAGCCCCATACACACTATCAGTTTTTCTGCTGATTTTTGTCTTCAGATTTACCAAAACCATGTAGTAGAAGGGCCTGCCTGATTGCATACAAATTGAAACTCTTAAGGTTTGACCTCATATTATATGGTTTTGGTAAATCTGAAGACAAAAATCTGCAGAAAAACTAATAGTGTGTATGGGGCTTTAGACATGCAACAAGGCACCAGGTCTGTGGCACAATATGCTATTGAGTTTCGTACCCTTGCTGCTGAGACTACTTGGGACTCAAGGGCAGGGATGAGCCGAACACCCCCCTGTTCGGTTCGCACCAGAACCTGCGAACAGACAGAATGTTTGTGTGAACTTTAGAACCCTATTAAATACAATGGACTCGAACGTTCGAAATCTAAAGTGCTAATTATAAAAGCTAATATGCAATTTATTGTCCTAAAAAGTGTTTGGGGACCCGGGTCTTGCCCCAGGGGACATGTATCAATGCAAAAAAAGGTTTAAAAAATAGGCGTTTTTACGGGAGCGGTGATTTTAATAATGCTTAAAATGAAAAAATAAAAGTGAAATATTCCTTTAAATTTCGTACCTGGGGGGTGTGTATGATATGCATGTAAAGTTGTGCATGTTTCCCGTGCTTAGAACTGTCCCTGCACAAAGTGTCATTTTTTAAGGAAAAAAGGTCAATTAAAACTCACTCGCGGCTATTAATGAATTGTCGGCTTTTATCAATACATAGAAAAGTCATTGATAAAAATAAAAAAAAAGCGTGGGGGTTCCCCCAAATTCAGTTACCAGGCCCTTTAGGTCTGGAATGGATATTAAGGGGAACCCCGCCGCAAATGTAAAAAAAAATGGCGTGGGGTTCCCCCTAAATATCCATACCAGGCCCTTCAGATCTGGCATGGATTTTAAGGGGAACTCCATCCCAAATAAAAAAAAAAATGGCGTGGAGTCCCCCCAAAAATCCATACCAGACCCTTATCCGAGCACACAACCTGGCCGGCCGCAGGGGAAGAGGGGGGGACGAGAGAGCGGCCCCCCTCCCTCCTGAACCGTACCAGGCCACATGCCCTCAACATGGGGAGGATGTCCCCATGTTGATGGGGACAAGGGCCTCATCCCCACAACCCTTGCCCGGTGGTTGTGGCGGTCTGCGGGCGGAGGGCTTATCGGAATCTGGAAGACCCCTTTAACAAAGGGGACCCCCAGATCCCGCCCCCCCTATGTGAATTGGTAAGGGGTACATTGTACCCCTACCATTTCACGAAGAAAGTGTCAAAAAATGTAAATAAAAACACACAAACACCTTGAAAAAGTCCTTTATTAAAAAAAAACAAAAAAACATTCCAGCAATGAAATCCAGTGTCCCGCGGCGATCCCGATGTCCACCGCTGTCCATCATTGGTTGTGCCTGTGCGGACCTGCTGGGGAACTTCCTCCGCTGTGTTTTAAATGTATAGACCCGCCCCTTCTAAAGTTCCCCATCAGGTCCGCTCAGCGGACCAGATGCGGAACATGAGAAGGGGCGGGTCTATACATGTATTACACAGCGAACGAAGTTCCCCATCAGGTCCGCCCCCTCGGTATGTCCGACCCTGCCTATGTCATTAGCCTGAGCGGGGAACTTCCTTCACTGTGTAATTTTTAAATTTACACAGTGAAGGAAGTTTTCCCGCTCAGGCCAATGACGTAGGCGGGGTTGGACATACCGAGGGGGCGGACCTGATGGGGAACTTCGTTCGCTGTGTAATACATGTATAGACCCGCCCCTTCTCGCGTTCCGCATCTGGTCTGCTGAGCGGACCTGATGGGGAACTTTAGAAGGGGCGGGTCTATACATTTAAAACACAGCGGAGGAAGTTCCCCATCAGGTCCGCACAGGCACAACCAATGACGGACACCCGACCGTTTTTAATGACGAGAAAAATGTCATTTTTTTAAATGGTCATTAAAAACGATCGTGTGGGCTTCAGAGCATTTTTCACGACGTGAAAAATGGCCATGAAAAAATTGGAACATGCTCTAATTCTTCTCTTCGTTTTTCACGTCATCGCTTTTCTCGTCATGAAAAACGGTCGTGTGTAGGCTTTAACGACGTGAAAAAAGCGCGCATGCTCAGAAGCAAGTGATGAGAAGGGAGCGCTCGTTCTGGTAAAACTAACGTTCGTAATGGAGAGATAGCACATTCGTCATGCTGGAAATTATTGCATCGTTTAATGCAGCGCATTCTTTTCTTCGTTATAATGCTGCAATAATCCAATTCTTTTGCTGCTGATATTCTCACAGAGTTATGAAAGTTTTTTCTTTATTGCTTTCTCATGATTAATCTATATTTATTGTAAGCCAGATCTCCCTAAATACCAATTTTTTTTTTAGTTACCATCTTGTATTGAAGATGTTCATTTTGATTATTATTTGGATAATATTTTAGACTGCTTTCCATTATTATTTGATATGTTTGAGTGTGTCAAGTTACCACAACAACATTATTATTTATTCTAATTTACCCTCAAGGAGGTTAGTGCCCCTTGTTAATTTCCAATTTTTTTTTTGCAATGTCCCTGCGTACTCACTAGCAAACTCTCTATTTAGAATAAAAACACATGTTCAATTTTTATCATGAAACAAAAATACCATTTATTCTGGCCTAAAAACAAATTAAAGGTTAAGGCAAAACAAAACCACAGGTAAAGGAAAACTAAAGAAGCCAGGAAGACAGCACTGGAGACCCTGCTTGAATTAGTGCAGACACAGATCACCACAGCAAACAACAAAGGATGTGAAGAAGAAAATTGGGACCATCTGAAGGACATATCCTGGGCTTATTTCCTGCTCTTCTTTGTTACCTTCACTGCAGGCTTCCCTGCAGCCTTCCTTGGAGGCTGTGTCCGTGGAGGAGATCTTGTGGCTGGAGCAGGGAGTGGGGCAGGAACTGGAGGAGGAACAGGAGCATGGACATAACAAACATCAACAACGTCAGTAAAGTCATTGAGTTTTCCCGACATGCCCATGTTTATGACCTTCAAGATCAGGGTCTCACATTTTAGCCACTGGGCCATTTGCATTTCTGGCAGTTTGTGCCCAATAAGGGCAGCAAGTCCCTCTGCTGCGGTGGGGGCTCTCTGAGGGCCGCAGTAGCCTCCCTAATTAGGGCCTGGGTCTCCTCCTCCATCTGAATAAGCCTCCTGATCCTTTTTGGGGGAATACGCAGAGGAGGTATCTGGGGCCTGGTGTTCCACTGTGTCCCACTGGGGCCTGCCTCCTCCTGGGTCCCACTGGGGCCTGCCTCCTCCTGGGGCCTGCCTCCTCCTGGGTCCCACTGGGGCCTGCCTCCTCCTGGGTCCCACTGGGGCCTGCCTCCTCCTGGGGCCTGCCTGTTCCTGGGTCACACTGGCGCATGCCTCCTCCTGGGTCACACTGGCGCCTGCCTCTTCATCCTGTATAAAAAAGGTACATATTTAAATTTTTTGCTTCATCTATCACACACATTTGTCACCTCATGACATTTGCTAATTGAATGCTAATAAATATTAAAGTCAATCATTCTGACCCCAGCATTTTTCATTCTTGTACCCATAATTTTTGGCCACTACTGTCTATTGATATGTCAAACACTTTTTGGTAAATGGTCAAATTTTTCACACAAGTTTAACATCTTTGACAACATTATACTTTTAGTACAAGAAATCTTTAGCTAAATACTATACCTGGCTCCAAATGTTCAAATCAGGCTCCTCCTGGAGTTCAGCTTGTTCCTCCAAAGAAACCTCAGCTTGGCTGCAGGGAAGGCTGGAGGGAAGGCTGGAGGGTTGGCTGCAGGGAAGGCTGGAGGGTTGGGTGCAGGGAAGGCTGGAGCTCCTTCTGGGGGAAAGGCTGGAAAGGGATTCCCTTGATTCCAGTTGGTCATCCAGGAAATTTAGATGATGGTAGTACCATAGATTAGGCTTGTATATGTCCTCTGCAGCTGCTCCTGACCGCATTGATGTTCGGACTCTGTTCCGTTCAGTCCGATATGTGCCCCTAATGGTCCCAATTTTCTTATTCACATCCTGTATTGTTGCTGTGGGGTTCTGTGTTTGCACAAATTCCAGCATGGTCTCCAGTGCTCTCTTCCTGGCATCTTTATTTTTATTTTTTTGGTCTCCCATAAAACCAGTAGATTTTTCCACCTTTGCAGGAATTCTGCCATGAAATCAGGGTCTTTTCTGCAAGTCAAAAACCAGACAAAAAATCTAATGTCAGTCAAGACTACTACTAATCTTTATCACCATATATAGGCCACAAACTGAGCAATTGTTCAGTCATCATAGAGTTGAGCGGACACCTGGATGTTTGTGTTCGACGGTTTTGGGCAAACTTCGTAAAAAGCTCGAGTTCGGGACCGAACTTGACCCAAACTTGATCCCGAACACGAACACCATTGAAGTCAATGGGGACCCGAACTTCTGAGGACTAAAATGGCTCCAAAAAAGTAAAGGAGTACCTAGAACTGTCCCTGCATGAAGTGTCATTTGTGAAGTAAAAAAATTCCTTTAAAAATCACTCCAGGCTATAATGAATTGTTGGCTCCCATCAAATGCAATACATAGAAAAGTCATTGATACAAAAAATAAAAAAGCTGTCGGGGTTCCCCCAAATTCAATTACCAGGCCCTTCAGGTCTGGAATGGATATTAAGGGGAACCCTGCCGCAAATAAAAAAAATGCGTGCGGTTCCCCCAAATATCCATACCAGGCCCTTCAGGTCTGGAAAGGATTTTAAGGGGAACTCCACCCCGAATAAAAGAAAATGGCGTGGAGTACCCCCAAAAATCCAGACCAGACCCTTTATCCGAGCACGCAACCTGGCAGGCCGCAGAAAAAGAGGGGGGGACGAGAGAGCGCCCCCCCCTCCTGAACCGTACCAGGCCACATGCCCTCAACATGGGGAGGAAGTCCCCATGTTGATGGGGACAAGGGCCTCATCCCCACAACCCTTGCCCGGTGGTTGTGGGGGTCTGCGGGCAGGGGGCTTATCGGAATCTGGAAGACCCCTTTAACAAAGGGCCTGGTATGAATATTTGGGGGAACCGCACGCATTTTTATTAATTTTTTTACATTTGCGGCGGGGATCCTCTTAATATCCATTCCAGACCTGAAGGGCCTGGAAATAGAATTTGGGGGAACCCCCACGTTTTTGTTTTTTTTAATCAATGACTTTTCTATATATTGCCAGGAGCCGAGAATTCATTATAGCCGCGAGTGAATTTTAAATGACTTTTTTTCCTTAAAAAATGACACTTTGTGCAGGGACAGTTCTAAGCACGGGAAACAAGCGCGCCTTTACATGCATATTGCCCAACACCGGACCCGAACATACAGTAAAATGGTTAGGGTTCGGGTCCGGGACCCAAAAACACAATAGTTCTGTACGGTACCGAACTTTACAGTTCGGGTCCGCTCAACCCTAGACTTATCAAGTATGAAAAATGTTACGTACCCGCGATCTACACGTTCGTTGCTTCCGACCTTCTTCCACTCACTGAACGTCGTTTTTAACGATGCTTATTTCCGTTATATTACAGTGCGCATGCGTGACGCTCTGCGCGCTTTTCCCGCCCCTGACGTTCGTTATACTACTTTCCCCGCCCCTTCTCGCTCATCCTAATAATACACAACATGGCGGAGACTCACCGATGTGAGGAGGAAAGTGTGGAAGTAGCCAAGACCAGATCCAGGAGATACAAGGCCACAAACATGGCCTTTGAGGAGATGGTGGAAATGGTGACAATATTGCTGAGGGAGGATTACGATGCTAAACATGGCCCATACAAAAAGCCTAATCAGGTGAAGGCTCAAATCATGGACAAAGTGGTACAAACTCTGAACAGGAAATTTGGGGTTCGCAGATCCAAAGAACAGATCCACAAAAGATGGTCTGACATAAAGTTGAGGGAGCCGGAGCAATACCAGAAAATTAAAAAAGTGATCAGAAAAAGTACCGTATATACTCGAGTATAAGCCAAGATTTTCAGCCCTTTTTTTTGGGCTGAAAGTCCCCCCCTCGGCTTATACTCGAGTCAGCACAAGTTTTTACATTGTAAATAGTACCTGGAAAAAAAGTTGCGGCTGCGGCGTCCATCGTTCAAATCCCGCGGTCTCTTCCTGGTCCCTTCCGTGATAGGCGATTCTCATCAGACACTCTCCGCCTATCACGAACGTTCTCTCATCCTCAGTTTCCCAGCAGACGTCTGTGATTGGCGGAACACCCAACACAGTGTCTGCTGGGAAACTGAGGATGAGAGAACGTTTGTGATAGGCGGAGAGTGTCTGATGAGAATCGCCTATCACGGAAGGAACAGGAAGAGACCGCAGGATTTGAACGATGGACGCCGCAGCCGCAACTTCTTTTCAGGTACTATTTACATGTAAAATTTAAACAGTGAGGATAGGAAACAGTGAGGATAGGAAACAGTGAGGATAGGAAACAGTGAGGATAGGGAACAGTGAGGATAGGGAACAGTGAGGATAGGGAACAGTGAGGATAGGGAACACTGAGGCATTGTTGTCCCCCGGCTTATACTCGAGTCAGTAAGTTTTCCCAGTTTTTTGTGGCAACATTAGGTACCTCGGCTTATACTCGAGTATTTACGGTAAGTAGATTTACATTTACTCTGATTTTTAGTAAAAGCATGGTGCTGCATGTGCTTTTTATTTAATGTATGTAGTATAGTTCAAGATGTGAGGTTTTATGTTCTTGGGCACAAGAATCGATCGTAGAAATCATCGTTCATTATCAATAATACAATGTTTTTTGGAGAATACAGTGTTAACTAAATTTGAACATGCCTATTTAGGAATGATCAAATGTAGTTAACACTGTATCAGACCAAAACATCGTCATTTAGTGAACGATTGAACGATGATTCCTACGACTGATTCTTGTGCCCAAGAACATGAAAATTGACATCTTGAACTGTTTATGTGAGAATTTTTTAGAAACATGGTTGTGTATATGTGTTGGTAACTATATTTAACTAATGTAACTGGATTCAGTGTACGGTTAGGAGAGTATGCTCAGCAGCTGCTTACACATCTGGACTCATTAGCACAAGTGTGGGCCACAAGAACAACCTTTTTATGGTGTCACACACAGGTGATCCAGTGGATACTTGGTGTGTTTCCATGTGTGAAACCTGACCAAAATAGATCAATCTACCAGCTTTGGTAATGGATACAATCATGTGTTCAGCTTAGAAATATTGTCAAAAAAGACAATTGTACCACACTTCCAAAGAATGATTAATATTCCTCTTTCAGGCCTAAATATATTTATTTACTCAAGTCTACCTTTGGGTTCTGGCTTCAAAGAGCTTCGAGACAGGAGGCTCGGAACCGCGCACCACCAACCCAAGACCCACAACCGCAGGATGTTGCTGAAGAAGTGGAAAATGGCAACACAACAGGTCAGTGTCATACACCACAGCCTCAGGTAATAGATGTAGGCCTGTATATTTATTAAGACATGTTTTTTTTCTAAATTTAAGGTGCTTTAATGCCTGCGGCCCAAGCAACATTCACCAGACACAGTGCCCAGATGTTGATAAAAGAACTTAGGGTCTGCTCTCATGACCTGGAACAAATGAATGAAAACTTGTTCCAGATGAGGCAAAAGAGCAAGCAGCTGGAGCAAAGAATAAAAAAAATAAGACATGTTCTTGGGAGGGTTTAAATCTTTTATATGGGCTAAAATGTTATTTTGTTTTTTGTTTGTTGATTTGAGATTTGTTTTTGTAAGCTTTTAATTGTTTTAAGTACTATTGTACATGTTGAACATATGGTTCATGCGTTTTAGCAAGAAAAATATCCCAAAAAAGTAAAATTATAACATTTTCTATCTTTATAAAAATAACCCAAAAATTGTGCTCCAATAAAAAATATTTTGGAATCAACAATGTGTGGCTTCTTATATCAATGTCACCCCCCCCCCCCCCCGCCTCAAAATGGGTGTGTTTACACTGAAAATGATGGTAATTTACTTCAGAAAAATAAACATGGCACTACAACTGCACTAGTATAACCTAGGACAGTGATGGTGAACCTTGGCACCCCAGATGGTTTTGAACTACATTTCCCATGTTGCTCAGGCACTCTGCAGTGGAGCTGAGCATCATGGGAAATGTAGTTGCAAAACATCTGGAGTGCCAAGGTTCACCATCACTGACCTAGGAGAAAGATCAAATCAACCAAAATGAAACCAAACAAGATGTTTTCATTATAAAGTATATTTTTATTCCCAAGAAATTTTCAAATGTTATCAGGCATTGCAATGGCCCCCCTACCCATAAAATAGTCTACATAGCATTGGCGCACATCACGCCCGCTTTGGGGGGCCAAGACTGTAGGGCCAGCTACCTGGGCTGGCAATGGTCCATCACAGAAATGTGTGGCCTGAAGGGCAACTGAAGATAGATAATTATTGGAATGTCTTTTTAAAAATTGTGTAGTATGCAACAGCACATTATTGTATGATTCCATTTGTACTCCGCCATGTTGAGAGAGGTCAGAAAAAGGCGGAAACGACTGGCCATGATGCCAAAGGCATTTTCTACCACCCTTCTCGCTCTGGCCAGCCTACAATTAAAGACCCTCCTCTCAGGGGTGAGGGTCCGTTGTGGAAAAGGCCTCATCAAATGGGGACCGAGCGCAAACGCCTCATTTGCCAGGAAAACAAAGGGTAGTCCATCTTCATTCTCTGCCGCAGGTGGCAATGCCAGGTCCTCTGATTGAAGCCGGTCGGCGAAATCTGTCTGGGCAAAAACTCCACCGTCAGACATTCGCCCATTTTTCCCAACGTCAACATAAAGGAACTCATAGTTGGCAGACACCACCGCCATCAGCACAATACTGTGGAACCCTTTATAATTAAAATAAAAGGATCCCGAATGGGGTGGTGGCACGATGCGGACGTGCTTGCCATCAATGGCTCCTCCACAGTTGGGAAAGTTCCAACGCTGAGAAAACTCGGATGCCACATTCTGCCATTCCTGTGGCGTCGAAGGTAACTCTGGAGTCAAACAAAAAAAAAATTAAGACTTTGATACCTAAACATTGCAAGCAGATTATCACAAAACCTTTTTGGCAAAACATCAGTATAACATTAATTTGGAAGGAGTATTTTAAAGTGGAGCTCCGCAGAATTTATTTTTTTAAAAGCCAGCAGCTACAGCTACAGCAGCTGCTGACTTTTAATATTTGGACACTTGCCTGTCCTGGAGTCCGGCGACGTCTGCAGCAGAGGACGAGCGATCGCTCGTCACTCTGCTGCCCCCTCCGCCATCCTCGGTGAGGGAACCAGGAAGTGAAGCCTTGCGGCTTCACTGCCCGGTTCCCTACCACGCATGCGCGAGTCGCGCTGCGCAGTTCTGACTGGTCCTCCTGTGTTCTGGGAGCCGAGTGTCTCCCAGAATACTACGGGTATTCTGCGGGAAGTGACGTGTCTCCCGCAGATTTTCCGCAGAGAGGACTCCCGGATGTGGGTGAAAATACCTGTCTTAAACAGGTATCTTCACCCCCCTCCCCCCTGAAAGGTGTCAATTGTGACACCGGAGGGGGGGAGAGTTCCGATGAGCGGAAATTCCACTTTAGGGTGGAGCTCCGCTTTAATAAGAGCTAAAAATGACCAAAAAAACCATTCATCACCCCCTCTGATGGACCAGTGAAATTCTTTTAGGGGGAGGGGGGGGTTAAGATGAGTTGGGAACATCATAAATGAAGGCTCTAGCACTAGGTAAGGCATTTTTACAATTATACAAAATAAAAACATTTGGGGGGGGGGGTCAAGCTAAGCACTGCAATGGAGCTGACAAAAAACATTGGGAATTGACTAGGCTAGGTGTGTTTGGGCCCAGGATAGAATGCTGGAGAGGTTGGTTTTTGGAAATATGCATGTAGGCCCAAAAAAATGGAGCATTAAAAGCTTACAACATGCATGGGGACAAAGCGGACATTCACAGCATATTACAATCATGGTAATTAGAGACAGTTAAGAAAATACTATACATTAGCAAGCATAAAATACATAGAATGTGATGTTAAAGGAGAAAACTTACCTTAATATAGTCCTCCTGCAGGACTTGGATTATGGCAGAGCAGGTTTCTGGGATAATGACGCCCAGAGCCTGGGGGGAGATGCCTGTCGAGAACTTGAGGTCCTGCAAGCTTCTCCCTGTTGCCAGGTAGCGCAACGTAGCAACTAGCCTCTGCTCAGCAGTAATGGCTTCCCGCATAACGGTGTCCTGCCTGGTGATATAGGGGGACACCAAAGCCAAGAGCTGCTGAAAAACGAGGTCAGACATCCTAAGAAAATTCCTGTAGTCATCAGGGTTATACTCCTGGATCTCTAGCAGCAGAGGCATGTGACAGAATTGGTCCCGCTGGAGCAACCAATTCTTGGTCCAAGAACTCCTCCTCACCCTGTTCATGGACCGGATCTGGGACATAGCAACAAGCCCAGAAGCACGATCTCAACGACAAGAACGTACCTGCAACATGGCTTCAAAACGGTCGTCTAATCAGAACGAACTAAAAGAACGCACTGAAGAACAGCAAAGCCTCTGAAGAACGACCTGAAAAACAGTAACGAGCGGACAAGAACGCACTGCAAAAACAGATACGAACTGACTACAAGCACTGAAAGGCAGATACGAACCCACAAGCACAAACTGAACTCCCGAAAACGATCTTTAAAGCACGAAGACTGAAAAGCGCGAATAATCTCTTCCCAAACTTTTACTAACAAGCGGTAACACAAAATCAGCAAAAGCAGCCAAAAGGGTGGCGCCAACAGAATGAAACTTCCCCTTTATGGTGCCGTCGTACATGTTGTACGTCACCGCGCTTTGCTTGAGCGTTTTTTTCAACGATAGTGTGTAGGCAAGGCAGGCTTGAGAAGAATCACGTCGAGAAAAATGCAGTTTTTTTCAATGACATTAAAAACAGTCGTGTGTACGCGGCAATAGAGCTCTGTGTTCGTCTGGATGTCCGGTATCATGAAAGGTGCCAAGAGAGACTTAGAACTTGCAAGTTTCCTAGGCCAGTTTACCGTTTGGCCCCTAACTTCCAAGCACCACCTCAGCCAGAACCTGAAATCTCAGTTGAACCCCAGGCACATGTGGAACCCATGGATGTAAGCCGTCTCCACCTAACTGAGTCTGAGAAACAAAGGAGGCGTGCATTGGGCCTATGCCTATACTGTGGACTTAAAGGACATTTATTATCTGTTTGCCCTTCCCGTCCAGTAAAAGGCAGGGTCTAACCAGTGTTGGAGGAGCTGGCTTAGACCTTACAGGTATATCCTCCAAGACCAAGATTACCATTCCTGCAATTATCCATTTACCCTCTAAACTTGTCTCCTGTGAGGCTTTTGTGGATTCTGGAGCTGCTGGCATATTCGTGGACTACACTTTTGCTAAAAAAAAATAATATCCCATTTGTTCCAAAATCTAGATCACAGAAGATTACCACCGTGAATGGACAACCCTTGGGAGATGGCATTGTAAAATTTGAAACTATGACAATCACCCTTCAGGTATGCGTACTCCACAAAGAGGAAGTTGTCTTGTCTCTTATTGATTCTCCACTTCTGCCTGTTATCATTGGTTACCCATGGTTACAACAACATAACCCTTCTTTTGATTGGGAAAATGGAGAACTAACCTCTTGGGGGTCGTTCTGTCTAGGGATGAGCTCGGTGTTCGAGTCGAACATAGGTTCGACTCGAACATCGGCTGTTCGCGCGTTCGGCGAACAACGAACGATTTGGGCCGTTTGCGCCAAATTCGAGTGACGCGAACGGCCCACAATACACTGCGCCATCGCAGTGTAATCCCGGCTCTGTGATTGGCCAAGCATGCACTGTGACCCTGCATGCTTGGCCAATCACAGCGCCGGCAGCGAGGAGAGCAATGATTGGCCACAGGCAGGATGCCTGTGGCCAATTATAGCTGAGGGGGTTTAGTACACGCCCCACACTATAAAAGGCCGCCAGCGCGGCGGCCTCGTGTAGTGTGTTCCGGAGCAGGGAAAGTGAAGGATAGGCAGGGACAGTGTCAAATACATTCTTTGCTAAACCTTGTGTGTAGGGACAGAGAAGGATAGGCAGGGAGAGTGTCAGTGTCATATACTTTGATAAACCTTGTGTGCAGGGAGAGAGGATAGGCAGGGGACAGTGTCAGTGTCATATTCTTTGCTAAACCTTGTGTGCAGGGAGAGAGAAGGATAGGCAGGGAGAGTGTCAGTGTCATATACTTTGATAAACCTTGTGTGCAGGGAGAGAGAAGGATAGGCAGGGGACAGTGTCAGTGTCATTGTTGCTAAGCCTCCTGCACATTATACACCTGAAGTTAGCCCGTATTGCTGCTTTTTCCTGGTGTGTTACACCAACAGGATTTTGCGGCACTTACAGCATGTGGAGTGTGCCTCCTGATCATATTACACCTGAACTTAGCCTGTATTGCTGCTTTTTCCTGGTGTGTTACACCAACAGGATTTTGCGGCACTTACAGTGGGCGGAGTGTGCCTCCTGAACATATTACACCTGAACTTAGCCTGTATTGCTGCTTTTTCCTGGTGTGTTACACCAACAGGATTTTGAGGCACTTACAGCGGGCGGAGTGTGCCTCCTGACCATATTACACCTGAACTTAGCCTGTATTGCTGCTTTTTCCTGGTGTGTTACACCAACAGAATTTTGCGGCACTTACAGAGGGCGGAGTGTGCCTCCTGACCATATTACACCTGAACTTAGCCTGTATTGCTGCTTTTTCCTGGTGTGTTACACCAACAGGATTTTGCGGCACTTACAGCGGGCGGAGTGTGCCTCCTGACCATATTACACCTGAACTTAGCCTGTATTGCTGCTTTTTCCTGGTGTGTTACACCAACAGGATTTTGCGGCACTTACAACGGGCGGAGTGTGCCTCCTGACCATATTACACCTGAACTTAGCCTGTATTGCTGCTTTTCCCATTTCCCTGCAGGCCATTAGAATGTCTGGAAGGCAAACAAGGAGAGGCAGACAGTCAGGAGCCAATAAAAGAGGGCAAGCAGGCTCTGTGTCTAGAGACAACAGTGCTGGTCGTGGACGCGGTGCATCGCCATCAGCACGTGGCCATGGGACACGCTTGTCCTTCTTTTCGGCAGCTGGACGTGTTGAGCCGCATCATGCCGAAGACTTGGTAGAGTGGATGACCAAGTCCTCCTCATCCTCCTCATCCTCTCTCACCCAGGCTCAGGGTACTGGCAAAGCAGCTGCCAAAGCGTCCTCTTCCCTGGTATCAATGTCATCATCAGTCACTCCTTCCCTAGACCAACCATGTCCTCCTGAGGAGTCCCCCGAACTGTTTGAGCACAGTGTTGGGTACATGCTCCAGGAGGATGCCCAGCGTTTTGAAGGGTCTGATGATGATACCCAGCTAGAGGAAGGCAGTAGCGTGAGAGCAGAGAGAGGGGATGCTCAAGAAGGACACCAATCTGGCAGTCATGTTCCAGCAGCTGCAGCATACTGCCAGATTGGCTCCAGTGATGAGGAGGGAGGGGATGATGAGGTCACTGACTCCACGTGGGTGCCTAATAGGAGAGAGGAGGAGGATGAGGAGGAGGCAAATCTCCAATGAGGCAGGATGCCCTCGGGGGGCCAGCGTAAGGGCAGCACACCGACGGAATCACACCGCAGAGCTCCGCCTGTGCAGGGCGCTGCCTCTGCCCGTTATTCAAAAAGTTCTTTGGTGTGGGCCTTTTTTGAGTCGAGTGCATCAGATCGCACAGCTGCTGTTTGCAACATATGTCTCAAGCGTATATCGCGTGGCCAAAACATCACCCGCTTGGGCACCACATGCTTGACCAGACATATGTTGACCTGCCATGCAGCTCGTTGGCAAGCCTACCTTAAAGACCCACACCAAAGAACAAAGTGGACCTCTTCTTGCACCGCATCAGCTGGGATCTCCAACCCCACTATACCTTCAGTCCTCTCTGAAACCTGCTCTGAGAGGAATGAAGGTGTAGAATTAGGTGTGTCACAGCCAAGTACTTGCGGGCACTCTGCTAGCAGTACACCGATGTCCGATTCTAGCAGGTAAATTTCCCTGCCCCAGCTGCTGGACCGTCGAAAGAAGTTCACTCCCAGCCATCCACATGCCCAGCGGTTGAATGTTAGCTTGGCTAAATTGCTAGCGCTTCAACTGCTGCCTTTTCAGTTGGTAGACTCGGCCCCCTTCCGTGAGTTTGTGCAATGTGCGGTTCCTCAGTGGCAGGTTCCCAAACGCCACTTTTTCTCACGGAAGGCGATTCCGGCTCTCTACCGGCATGTGGAAGGCAATGTCTTGGCCTCGCTGGACAGGGCGGTCAGCGGTAAGGTGCATATTACCGCTGACTCATGGTCCAGCAGGCATGGACAGGGACGTTACCTTTCTTTCACGGCCCATTGGGTCACTCTTTTGGCAGCTGGGAAGGATGCAGGACAAGGTGCAGTAGTGTTGGAGGTTGTTCCACTGCCACGCCTCCAAAATGCTACTACTGGTTGTGACACCCCTTTGTCCTCCACCCCCTCCTCTTCTTCTTCCTCCGTGGCCTCTTCCTGTGCTTTGTCCTCGGAACCAGCGGTGCTCCGTAGCCGTTCAAGGGGCTACGCAAGTACGCAGGCAAAAAGATGCCATTCCGTGCTTGCGCTGGTGTGTTTGGGGGACAGGAGCCACACTGGGGCAGAGGTTCTGTCTGCTCTGCAGGGGCAGGCCGAGAGGTGGTTGACGCCACGCCAGCTTAAGCCAGGAATGGTAGTTTGCGACAATGGCACCAACCTCCTCTCCGCTCTCCGACAGGGACAACTGACCCATGTGCCCTGTGTGGCTCACGGCCTTAACCTGGTGGTGCAGCGGTTCTTGGGCAGGTACCCGGGCTTACAGGATGTCCCGAGGCAGGCCAGGAAAGTCTGTGTGCATTTCCGCAGATCTTATAATGCCAGTGCTCGCCTGGCTGAGCTGCAAAAGGAGTTGAACCTGCCCAAGAACTGCCTTATATGTGACATGCCCACCAGGTGAAACTCAACGTTGGCCATGCTGCAGCGGCTGCACACGCAGCAGAGGGCCATCAATGAGTACCTGTGCGACTACGGCACCAGGACAGGGTCAGGGGAGCTCGGTTTTTTTTCACCACGCCAGTGGGGCATGATCAGGGATGCATGCACTGTCCTAGCACCATTTGAGGAGGCCACGAGGATGGTGAGCAGTGACAGTGCATGCATCAGTGACACTGTACCTCTTGTCCACCTGTTGGAACATACGCTGCGTGGAATAATGGACAGGGCACTTGAGGCAGAACAGAGGCAGGAAGAGGAGGACTTCCTTGCCTCTCAAGGCCCCCTTTACCCAGACAGTGTTCCTTCTGTCCCACCCATCGCACAGGAAGAAGAGGAGGAGGAGGAGGAGGAGGAGGATTGTGTCAGCATGGAGGTGGAGCCTGGCACTCAGCATCATCAGCAGCAGTCTTTTAGGGATGATTTACAGTCCCAAGAAACCAGTGGACTTGTACGTGGCTGGGAGGAGGTGGCTGCGGATCATGTCGTCCTTAGTGACCCAGAGGACTCCGGACCGAATGCCTCAGCTAACCTATGCTGCATGGCCTCCCTGATCCTGCAAAGTCTGCAGAAGGATCCTCGTATTCTTCGGATCAAGGAGAGGGACCATTACTGGCTGGCCACTCTCCTTGATCCACGGTACAAGGGTAAGGTTGCGGACCTTATCTTACCGTCGCAGAGGGAGCAGAGGATGAGACAACTCCGGGAGGCCTTGCAGAAAGGTCTGTGCAACGCGTTCCCAGAGACTGGGAGGTTACAAACTCCTGGTCCTGGACAACGAGTTGCTGAGGCTTCGGTCAGTCAAAGAAGGAGCGGTGGGGAAGGTGGCCGTCTGACCGATGCGTTCAGACAATTCTTTAGTCCGCAGCCCCAAGGTATGATCGGTTCCAGCAACCATCGTCAGCGTCTGATATACTATACATGGTGCAGGAATACCTAGGGGCAAGGTCAGACTTGGACACCTTCCCCACCGAAAATCCTCTGGCTTACTGGGTCTTGAGGATGGATCACTGGCCAGAGCTTGCACAGTATGCAATTGAGCTACTGGCCTGCCCTGCATCCAGCGTTCTTTTAGAACGCACATTCAGTGCTGCTGGAGAATTTGTCACGGATCACAGGGTGCACCTGTCCACCGACTCTGTTGATCGACTGACCTTCATAAAGATGAACCAGTCTTGGATCACCACCAGCTACCAAACACCTGAAGCTGATATAACAGACTAATTTATTTTCAAATGTCACATCCCTTCAAGACTGATGCTGATGCTGAGACTGTCCTGTTATGTTGACTGACTATCCTCCTCCTCCTCAATGATCCGATTGATGATGATAGCTTGGAAGAACATTTTTGTTTCTGGGTGCCGCCACCAGTGGCTAAGGCCCAATTTTTCAGCCCCTGTTTAACAGGGGCGTGTTATTACAATTTTTTATGCAATGCTTTGCAGCAGGGCTCATTCCTGCACTCCAACTAGAGTATCTGGGAGTGGTTGCAGTGTCGTGGCACCAGCACCAGTGGCTAAGGCCCAATTTTTCAGCCCCTGTTTTTCTCCCGTTTTAATTTTGTTCTTATGTTCTTGGGCATAAAAACAAGAAAGCCGATGCTCTTTCCAGACAGTTCGCTACCTCTGAAGAAGACCAACCTACCGAGCAGTATATAATCCCACCTAACAAAATTGTCGCACAGATCTCTACGGCTCTTTCCCAACAGTTACAAGAAACACAGAATCGTGTTCCCCAAGGCTTGAAGATACCACCAGGTCACCTGTTCGTAGCCCCTAGCCTCAGAAAACCTGTACTCATCTGGGCACATGATGGTGTGTTATCTGGTCATCCTGGTGTCACCATCACTCTTAAGACCTTGCAGCGTCATGTCTGGTGGCCTCATATGAAAAGGGATGTTACTGACTATGTGGCTGCCTGTCCAACTTGTGCTGCTAATAAAGTACCCCGTACATTGCCTACTGGACTGTTACAACCACTTTTGGCACCTTGTCAGCCTTGGACCCATTTGGACCCATTTGACTATGGACTTCATTACAGACTTACCCAAGTCCAAGGGCATGACTGCTATATGGGTCATAGTGGATCGCTTTTCCAAAATGTCTCATTTTGTGCAGCTCCCGGGATTACCTACAGCGGAAGCACTGTCTACTCTCTTCCTTTCCCATATTGTGAGATATCATGGCATACCTACCAATGTCGTCTCAGACCGCGGGTCCCAGTTTGTTTCCCGATTCTGGAGAGCGTTCTGCAAGAAACTGGGAATAACGCTTTCACTCTCTACCTCACATGACCCTCAAACGCATGAACCAGACCCTAGAAACCTATCTTTGACATTATGTCTGACACTCCAACTGGTCTGAGTATTTGCCTTTAGCTGAGTTCGCCATTAATTCCCATTGGCACAGTGCTCTTCATACCACACTATTCTACGCAGCCATAGGCTATCACCCTCAGACTTTTCCCCTACTTCAGCCTTCTTCTGGTGTACCAGCAGCAGATCAGCGGGTGAAAAATATTCTGCTACATTGGAAAAAGATTTGCTTATTACTACGGAAGTCAGCAGGCAAGTATGCACTTTTTTCCAACAAACAAAGATGCCATATACCTCCATATGTGGTGGGGGACAGAGTTTGGCTATCAACCAAATATGTGAGACTGAAACAACCTTCTACCAAATTGGGCCCTCGATTCATTGGTCCTTACAGAATTATTGCTCGAGTCGGACCAGTCTCCTATCGGTTGAAATTACCCTCCTCTCTCCGGATTCATCCTGTGTTCCACGTTTCCCTCCTCAAAAAAGCAATTTTCAATCGCTACTCCAGAACGCAACAGCTACCTCCTCCTGTTCTTGTTGATGAACAAAATGAGTTTGAAGTCTCCAAGATTCTTGATTCTAGAAGACAGGGTCGTGGCCTTCGGTATCTGGTTCATTGGAAGGGATATCCTGTCACAGACCGTTCCTGGGTTCCAGCCAAAGATCTGCATGCACCTTCTCTTATTTGAGACTTCCATGCCTCCTTTCCCACTAAGCCCCGCTAGGCCCCCTGAGGGGTCCACTGGGGAGGGGGCCCTGTTATGTACCTGGGTGTATTTGAACCGGGATCTTCCTGGTCCCACAGCTATTAAGCATTACCTTGGACTCACTAGCCTCACCTGCTGCCAGCTGTGGACAATGTTCAATCAAAGCAGCCCATAAAAAGAAGTGATGCTATCTCTCAGCGCCCGTTTGTGTGGAATAGCTCTCTTAGGTGTTGTGACTGCTTTTTGATCTTGATTTTTCGTGTTGAACTTCTGCCTGAATTCCTGACTACTCTCTAGCCTGCTGATTTTGTACTTCACTGCCAGCTTGTGTATGACCTTTGCCTGCCTGACCACTCTCTGGATTTAGATCGTGTACCGTTTTGCCTGATCTGTTGCCAACCTAATCTGCCTGACTACGTTTTCGCCTGAATCCTCAGCACACAAGTTCCACTTCGGACACTACCTATCACAGGTACCTTACACCCTGGGTGGGTGGCGCCTTTTCCCTTTGCCCTGAACTCGGATAGCAAGTATGAAAAACAGAGAGAGGGGGAGAGCCCCATAAAGTTTAATGTAGGACAAGAGATAGGGCAGACAGCAGTCTTCACCTAGTAGGAAATTCCTTTAATAGTTAGATAAACATGATATACAAAAATTCATAAAGACAATGGGCAGATGATATAAAATTTAAAAACAAATAAGAACAAGTAGCCACAGGTGTCATGGGAGCCTCAGAAGTGACGAGGCTACCATCGGAATGTCCATGAATTTTGGCTTTGTCTGAGCTGCTTGGAGCCACAGCTGACTTAGTGAGCCTCAGCGGAGTTCGAGGCTACCTTCGGAATGTCCGTGGTTGTTTCAGCTTCTTGGAAGTCTCAGTCAGCTTAGGGAGCCTCGAGAGGTAGGAGGCTACCATCGGAATGTCCGCAGATTATGGGTTTGATTCATGTTCCCACCAAATCGAGGGGGGACCTTGGTATAGGTGTAGGTTAGTCCCAAAACATGAGTAAATTCTTGGCCCAGCAGGTATGTGACAAAGGCTGAGTTCCGTTTGGGAGATCCTTAAATGGTCCTCACTTTTCCAGGGAAGTAGAGGGGGGCATGAAAGTACCAGAAGGGTGTGTGGTGGATATCTAGAGGTGTCCTGTGGCTACCACACCGACACGTTTTGTTCACTGGGATTGTGAACTTCTACAGGGTAGCTATTCCCCCTATTTTGTGGTAATTTATACCCTTTCAAATAGTTCCAGACAGGAAGTTGGACGTGTAAAAAGGGGGCGGGGCTAGTCCTTGGGTAGGATATATTAACCCTTGCGTTGGCTGGTTGATGACAGTGTATGGGGTAGTGATTGTCAGAGAACGTACCTTGCCGGGCGTGTCAGTGATCGCTTTGGTGTGCGTTCGCGTGCGCCGATGCGCGCTGATGTTTGGCATGTTCCCGTCCGCGCTGGTGCACTTCCCAGACCGCGGGCACGCGTGCCTGTGCGCGTTGGTGTGCCTGTGCGTGCGGGTGCATGTGCGCGCATTGCATGCGCCGTTGCGCGCGCCGACGCACGCCGGTTTGCCTATTTAAACCCCTGGAACACTTCAGACTGGTGCTGTCTGATCTGCAGTCCCCTGTGTATCCTGCTCCTGTTGTTCGCCCGAAATCCGACCTTCTGACCACCCGGCTTGTTACTGGACTTTCCCTGCTATCCGCCTGCACCCGACCTCGGCCTGTCTTTGACCCTGAACCTGCCTACCCCGCTGTACCATATTGCCCGAACGTTGCCGAACCCTGCCTGTCTGACCGCTCCTTCTGCATCCGCCCAGCTGCGCTGCTCTATACACCTGCCTGCCTACCTACCTGCCTGCAGCCTGCCTGGCTTAGCTACCCTCCTGAACCCAGGATCCGGAGCCGCCTTCCAGGAACCAATCTCAGGCTCTCTTACCCTTCTGCACTCCCGTGCCTCCTGTCTGCACTACCAGGGGCCCGTGAGTCGGATCCGTACGGGTGACCTCTCTCTGCTCCAACGGACTCGCTGATCAGGTGCGTATCTCCCTGACAGTATCAGACAGCCATGTCCGAGTCCGAGCAGGGGAGGGATCCCATGGAGGAATTATGTCGACACCTGAACGGGCTGACGCAAGCCGTGAAAGACCTCCAAGCCGGCTATACCAGGTTGGAGGAAAGAGTTCAAGTCCTGTCCTCGCCTGCCAGCCCGCAAGGCACCACATCCACGGGATATCCGGCTACACCCTCCGTCGTCATGCTTCCTCCGGAACCCAGGGTCCCTACACCCGAGAAGTTTGCGGGCGATCGCAGCAAATACTGTGCGTTCCGCAACGCCTGCGAGCTTTTCTTTGCCCTACAACCCCGCACCTTTTCCCTGGAAGTAACCAAGGTGGGCTTCGTCATCTCCCTGCTGACCGATGAACCGCAGGCCTGGGCTCACCGCCTTCTAGAGCAGAAAGATGCCTCCTTGGAGAACCTTGCCACGTTCTTTGCCGCTATGTCCCAACTCTACGAGGACCCGCAACAAGCGGCTACTGCAGAATCTGTTCTTCACTCTCTCCTGCAAGGCCGCAGAGCGGCCGAGGACTAGGGATGAGCTTGGAGTTCGAGTCGAACTCATGTTCGACTCGAACATTGCCTGTTCGCCCGTTCGCCGAACAGCGAACAAATTGGGGTGTTCGCGGCAAATTCGAAAAATCTATGGGAGAAATCTAAAGTGTTAATTATAAAGGCTAATATGCAAGTTATTGTCCTAAAAAGTGTTTGGGGACCGGGGTCCTGCCCCAGGGGACATGTATCAATGCAAAAAGAAGTTTTAAAAACGGCCGTTTTTTCGGGAGCAGTGATTTTAATAATGCTTAAAATGAAAAAATAAAAGTGAAATATTCCTTTAAATTTCGTACCTGGGGGGTGTGTATGATATGCATGTGAAGTGGCGCATGTTTCCCGTGCTTAGAACTGTCCCTGCAAAAAATGTAATTTTTGAAAGAAAAAAAGTCTTTTAAAACTGACTCGCGGCTATTAATGAATTGTCGGCTCCCGGCAATACATACAAAAGTCATTGATAAAAAAAATAAAAAAAAGCGTGGGGGTTCCCCAGAATTCAATTACCAGGCCCTTCAGGTCTGGAATGGATATTAAGGGGAACCCCGCCGCAAATTAAAAAAAAATTGACGTGGGGTTCCCCCAAATATCCATTCCAGGCCCTTCAGATCTGGCATGGATTTTAAGGGGAACTCCACCCCAAATTTAAAAAAAAAATGGCGTGGAGTCCCCCTAAAAATCCATACCAGACCCCTTATCCGAGCACGCAACCTGGCCGGCCGCAGGGGAAAAGGGGGGGACGAGAGAGCGCCCCCCCTCCCTCCTGAACCGTACCAAGCCACATGCCCTCAACATGGGGAGGATGTCCCCATGTTGATGGGGACAAGGGCCTCATCCCCACAACCCTTGCCCGGTGGTTGTGGGGGTCTGCGGGCGGGGGGCTTATCGGAATCTGGAAGACCCCTTTAACAAAGGGGACCCCCAGATCCCGGCCCCCCCCTATGTGAATTGGTAAGGGGTACGTTGTACCCCTACCATTTCACGAAGAAAGCGTAAAAAAATGTTTAAAAAAAACACACAAACACCTTGAAAAAGTCCTTTATTAAAAAAAAAAATAAAAATAAACATTCCAGCGGTGAAATCCAGTGTCCCGCGGCGATCCCGATGTCCAGCGCTGTCCTTCATTGGTTGTGCCTGAGCGGACCTGATGGGGAACTCCCTCTCAGTATTTTAAATGTATAGACCCGCCCCTTCTAAAGTTCCCCATCAGGTCCGCTCCCTCGGTATGTCGGACCCGCCTACGTCATTGGCTTGAGCGGGGAACTTCCTTCACTGTGTAATTTAAATTTACATAGTGAAGGAAGTTCCCCGCTCAAGCCAATGACGTAGGCGGGTCTGACATACCGAGGGGGCGGACCTGATGGGGGACTGCTCTCACTTTGGTAATACATGTATAGACCCGCCCCTTCTCATGTTCCGCATCTGGTCCGCTGAGCGGACCTGATGGGGAACTTTAGAAGGGGCGGGTCTATACATTTAAAATACTGAGAGGGAGTTCCCCATCAGGTCCGCTCAGGCACAACCAATGAAGGACAGCGCTGGACATCGGGATCGCCGCGGGACACTGGATTTCACCGCTGGAATGTTTTTTTTTTTTTTTTAAATAAAGGACTTTTTCAAGGTGTTTGTGTGTTTTTTTAAACATTTTTTACGCTTTCTTCGTGAAATGGTAGGGGTACAATGTACCCCTTACCAATTCACATAGGGGGGGCCGGGATCTGGGGGTCCCCTTTGTTAAAGGGGTCTTCCAGATTCCGATAAGCCCCCCGCCCGCAGACCCCCACAACCACCGGGCAAGGGTTGTGGGGATGAGGCCCTTGTCCCCATCAACATGGGGACATCCTCCCCATTTTGAGGGCATGTGGCCTGGTACAGTTCAGGAGGGAGGGGGGGCCGCTCTCTCGTCCCCCCCTTTTCCCCTGCGGCCGGCCAGGTTGCGTGCTCGGATAAGGGGTCTGGTATGGATTTTTAGGGGGACTCCACGCCATTTTTTTTTAAATTTGGGGTGGAGTTCCCCTTAAAATCCATGCCAGATCTGAAGGGCCTGGAATGGATATTTGGGGGAACCCCACGTCAATTTTTTTTTAAATTTGCGGCAGGGTTCCCCTTAATATCCATTCCAGACCTGAAGGGCCTGGTAATTGAATTCTGGGGAACACCCACGCTTTTTTTTTTTTTTTTATCAATGACTTTTGTATGTATTGCCGGGAGCCGACAATTCATTAATAGCCGCGAGTCAGTTTTAAATGCATTTTTTTCTTTCAAAAATGACATTTTTTGCAGGGACAGTTCTAAGCACGGGAAACATGCGCCACTTCACATGCATATCATACACACCCCCCAGGTATGAAATTTAAAGGAATATTTCACTTTTATTTTTTCATTTTAAGCATTATTAAAATCACTGCTCCCAAAAAAACGGCCGTTTTTAAAACTTCTTTTTGCATTGATACATGTCCCCTGGGGCAGGACCCGGGTCCCCAAACACTTTTTAGGACAATAACTTGCATATTAGCCTTTATAATTAACACTTTAGATTTCGAACGTTCGAGTCCATTGTATTTAATAGGGTTCTAAAGTTTACACGAACATTTTGTCTGTTCGCAGGTTCTGGTGCAAACCGAACAGGGGGGTGTTCGGCTCATCCCTGCCGAGGACTATGCGGCAGAGTTCAAACGTTGGAGTTCCGACACAGAGTGGAATGACGCTGCTTTGCGCTACCAATTCCGGATGGGCCTGTCGGATCAGCTCAAGGACGAGCTAGCACGTGTCGGAGTTCCTCAAACCCTCCGAGAGGACCTCCAGTCAGTTCCGACCCACCTGGTTGCTCCCCAAGGTCTCAAACCCAGTCCGTCTTGCACCTCCGGCTTCCCCGTCTCCGGCCTTAGATGACCCGGAACCCATGCAACTGGGCTTACTGCGCCCTTCTCTCTCTCCCGAAGAACGCCTGCATAGGCGTAGCAACAATCTGTGCATGTACTGTGGCGAACCAGGTCACTACGTGAGATCCTGCCCGGCCAAGATGCGTAAGAGCCTGCCTGTTTCTTCTACTTGTGCCTCTTTGTTGCCTAACCCAACTTCTCACTTGGCTCTCTCCATCTCTTTACAGCCCCCCGGAAGGACTTCCGCAATCCTAGTACCCACCATAATTGATTCGGGGGCATGCAGCTGCTTTATCGATTTGACATTTGCTGCCAGTCATCACATTCCCCTGCAGCCGAAATCCCGGGGACTTGCAGTACACCTCGCTGATGGCTCCATTATCAAATCCGGCCCAGTCACTCAGGAAACCGTTCCCTTGTTGGCCTCGGTGGCAACCCACCATCAGGAGTTCCTAAGTCTGGATGCCATCTCCTCTCCGCTATTCCCCGTCATTCTGGGGATGCCCTGGCGGCTGCAAGCCCATAACCCCAACATTGACTGGGCTACAGGGAGGGTTAAATTCCTCTCAGATTATTGCCAGCAACACTGCCTGCAACAAGCCTCTACCAACCACCCTCACCTGCTCTGTCTGGGCACAGACCCTGACCTTCAGAAAACCATCCCTGAGCCCTACCATGACTTTCTGGACGTGTTCAGTAAGAAGGGAGCAGAAACCCTTCCTCCTCACAGACCATATGATTGCCCTATAGAACTTTTGCCTGGGACCGAAGTACCTTTTGGGAGGATCTTCCCGTTGACCGAGCAGGAATTGGGCACCCTGAAAGTCTACATCGACGACAACCTAAAGAAAGGGTTCATCCGCCCGTCCACCTCGCCTGCAGGTGCGGGCATCTTTTTCGTCGAAAAAAAGGACCATTCCCTACGCCCCTGTATTGATTATCGGCAGTTGAACAAGATCACCATTAAAAACCGTTACCCCTTACCTCTCGTGCCGGAACTTTTCCAGAGGCTGGGAACGGCTGTCATATTCACCAAGCTTGACCTCCGAGGAGCGTACAACCTGATCCGCATTCGAGAGGGGGATGAGTGGAAGACGGCCTTCCGCACGCGGTTCGGGCACTACGAATATCTAGTTATGCCGTTCGGACTGTGTAACGCTCCGGCTACCTTTCAACATTTTGTCAATGACATCTTCCCTGATTACCTGGACTTGTACGTCATAGTATACCTGGACGATATCTTGATATTCTCCTCCTCTGTAGACGACCATCGCAGGCATGTCCGGAATGTCCTTGTTCGGCTCAGACGACATGGGCTTTACGCCAAGCCGGAGAAATGTGAGTTCGAGCGGCAAAGCATCCAGTTTCTCGGTTTGATCATTTCGATTGAGGGCATTAAAATGGACCCTCAGAAGGTGTCGGCTATCCTGGACTGGCCTGCCCCCACAGATAAAAAAGGGGTCCAGCGCTTCATCGGATTTTCCAACTTCTACCGGAAGTTCATCAGAAGTTTCTCTGCAATTGTCGCCCCTCTTACCGAACTGACCAAACAAGGAAACCGATTCTATTGGTCCCCTAGAGCCCAAGCTGCCTTTGACAAACTGAAGGAATTATTTGTCTCTGCCTCCATCCTGAAGCACCCTGACCCTGCATTACCTTTCGTCCTGGAAGTGGACGCTTCCGAAAATGCAGTGGGGGCTGTGCTATCCCAGCGTCAGGGGGCTAAAGCCTTACTTTTTCCAGTGGCCTTCTTCTCGCGCAAGCTTTCCACGGCGGAACGTAACTATGACGTGGGTGACCGGGAACTCCTGGCTATCAAGGCCGCATTAGAAGAATGGCGTTACCTGCTCGAGGGGGCGGCACACCCCATTTTGGTCTACACGGACCACAAGAACCTCGAGTACCTGAGAACAGCCAAGAGGTTGAAGCCAAGGCAGGCAAGGTGGGCAATTTTTTTCTCAAGGTTTCTGTTCCACATCACCTACAGGCCTGGCTCAAAAAACATTAAACCGGACGCACTGTCCCGAATGTTCAGCACTCCTGAAGAGAACTTACCTGTTGACACCATCCTCCCTGCCGGGAACTACCTGCTGCTTCAAGAAGACCTCATGCCCCGTATTAAGCGGGCGTCTGCTGGCTTGACCTCTCTTCCGGAGGACTGTGTCAGGGCACAAGATGGTCTGATCAGGCACGAGGGCAAAATTCTGGTCCCTGAGGGTCTTCGGATAGCTGTTCTGGAGCTTTGCCATGACCACAAGTTGGCCGGACATTTCGGTACCTTGAAAACGGCCGAGCTTAGCAAGCGCACGTTCTGGTGGCCGCAGCTGGGTAGCGACTGCAAGAGATACGTGGACTCATGCAACACCTGCTCCCGGAACAAGAATAGCCGGATGAGGGCCTGGGGTCTATTAAAACCTCTACCTGTCCCTGAAAGACCCTGGAAGATGGTGTCGATGGACTTCATAGTGGAACTCCCCCTGTCCGAAGGATTCTCCACGGTCTTCGTTGTCGTTGACAGGCTGTCCAAAATGGCTCATTTTTTGCCCATGAAAGGTACACCTTCCGCCATGGAGACGGCGAGGGTTTTTATCAGGGAGATAGTGAGGCTCCATGGAGTGCCGGCAAGTATTGTCTCAGACCGAGGCGCCCAGTTCACCTCCAGATTTTGGAAGGCTCTTTGTGGTTCTCTGGAAATTGAGTTGGCATTCTCTTCGGCATACCACCCTCAGACGAATGGTCAAACAGAGAGAACCAACCAAACATTAGAACAGTACCTCCGTTGTTTTTCCTCCTTTTCCCAGGATGATTGGGTCTCCCTACTCCCCATCGCTGAATTTGCTTACAACAACTCCCTGCACTCTGCCACTAAGCAAACCCCATTCTTTGCCAACTATGGATTCCATCCCTCCTTTTTGCCAAGTACCATACCCGAATGCACTATCCCTGCAGTGTCCGAAACAATGGATTTCTTCTTCTCCAATAACAAACTTCTACAGGAGACCATGTCCAAGACCCAGGAGTACAACAAGAGGATGTTTGATAGGAAAAGGAGAGGGGAACTCATTCTGGAGCCTGGCAACCAGGTGTGGTTATCCACAATTAACCTAAAGATGGCCTGTCCGTCCAGGAAATTGGGCCCTAAGTTCATGGGACCTTTCTCGGTAAAGAGGAGGATCAACAATGTAGCATATGAGCTCGACCTGCCTAACTCCCTGAAGGTCCACCCAGTCTTTCATGTGACCCTGTTAAAGCCAGTTGTCCCTAACCCCTTCGCTGGCCGTAACATTGGCCCACCGGAACCTGTTTTGATTGACAACGAGGAGGAGTTTGAGGTGGAGGCAATCCTGGACTGTAGGAAGAAACACGGCCCAGAGGATAACTCCTGGGAACCCGAAAGCGGCATACATGCGGAGGAACTCATGCAAGCTTTCAGGAGGTCTCACGCCGCGAAGATCGCTCAATTGGGCATCCGGAGGCTGGCCTAAAGGGGGGGGGCACTGTCAGAGAACGTACCTTGCCGGGCGTGTCGGTGATCGCTTTGGTGTGCGTTCGCGTGCGCCGATGCGCGCTGATGTTTGGCATGTTCCCGTCCGCGCTGGTGCACTTCCCAGACCGCGGGCGCGCGTGCCTGTGCGCGTTGGTGTGCCTGTGCGTGCGAGTGCATGTGCGCGCATTGCGGGCGCGCGCGCATGCGCCGTTGCGCGCACCGACGCACGCCGGTTTGCCTATTTAAACCCCTGGAACACTTCAGACCGGTGCTGTCTGATCTGCAGTCCCCTGTGTATCCTGCTCCTGTTGTTCGCCCGAAATCCGACCTTCTGACCACCCGGCTTGTTACTGGACTTTCCCTGCTATCCGCCTGCACCCGACCTCGGCCTGTCTTTGACCCTGAACCTGCCTACCCCGCTGTACCATATTGCCTGAACGTTGCCGAACCCTGCCTGTCTGACCGCTCCTTCTGCATCCGCCCAGCTGCGCTGCTCTATACACCTGCCTGCCTACCTACCTGCCTGCAGCCTGCCTGGCTTAGCTACCCTCCTGAACCCAGGATCCGGAGCCGCCTTCCAGGAACCAATCTCAGGCTCTCTTACCCTTCCGCACTCCCGTGCCTCCTGTCTGCACTACCAGGGGCCCGTGAGTCGGATCCATACGGGTGACCTCTCTCTGCTCCAACGGACTCGCTGATCAGGTGCGTATCTCCCAGACAGTGATTTATCTCCATCTTGTGGCAATTTTAGGAAATACCCACATCCTATGTCAATTTAGTTAGGAAGTTATTACATTACAGATCAAACACAAAATTTGATTTAATATTTAAATTTTCAACAATTTTCATTAAAGAATTTAACACAGCTAGTAATATTTATAAATCTAGGTTCCGCTGCTATAGGTACACACAAATTCCCATGTATGGAAAAGCACCTATGGATAGGGAAGGATAGTGACTCAAAATCAAGTCAATTGGTCACTATGGTTAACGGTTCACAAAAGCTTATAAGTTTAGTTTGTTATTTAACCCTTTAGGGACCATTGTCCCCAGATTGAAAATCCACTCTTTTTCACGCTGTATTAGGACTGTATCGAAGTCCCCTCTCCTATTTGATAGTTTCAAGGCATCTAACCCTTTGACATGTAGGCCTTTGGTTTTACGTTCATTGTAGTTAAGGAAAGGTTTTGCAATTGGCTTTTCATCATCTTTTCCTCTGATACTTGATAGGTGTACTGTTCGCCTATTCGTACCTTCAGCGGGCGCTTTGTCTTGCCTACGTACAGCTTACGGCACGGGCATTACAGCATGTATAGAACTCTTTCAGTGTTGCAATTAATAAATTGCCTAATTTCATATACCGTATGTCTATCAGCATCAGTGAAAGGGTTTGTTCTCTCTACCAGACCACAAATACTACATTTACTGCATGGATACATTCCTTTAAGGGCCGGTAGGTCTGTAAGCCAGTTCTGGGGGGTGGTTTTTATAAACTCTGAGTTGAGGAGTTCGTCTGCCAGATTTCTGGCTCGCTTGGCCCCCATCAGGGGTCTGGGGCCTACAATGTCAGATAGTGCTGTTGATCGAGTCAGCAGGTGCCAATGTTTAGTGAGCACATTTCTGATGGCCTCCCATTGTAGTCCATACGGGGTGATGATCCTAACTTGATCAGTCTTTTTTTTAGGAGAATCATCTTTGCTTGTCCTCAACTGTAGTAGATCAGTTCTTGACTTCTTTGATGCCTTACGTTTCGATCGTCTTAATGTCCTGTGGGATTATTTTCGTTTCCTAAAGCGTTCATGAAGTTCTGTTGCTTCAGTTCTATAGTCAAGCTCTTGACTTCAATTTCTGCGTACTCGCAAAAATTGCCCAGTCGGGATGCCATTGATTAGGGATTTTGGGTTGTGGCTAGTTGCTTCAAGGAGCATATTTGCTGCCGTTTCCTTTCTGTAGGTGCTTGTGATGAGCGTCCCCTGCTTTACTTTTATAAGGAGGTTGAGAAAGGAAATTTGTTGGGGGTCCAGGTTGAAGGTGGCCCTTATGGTTCTAGTATTTTGATTTAGTTCCTTAATAAAATACTCCAGACTTTCAGGGGTGCCTTGCCAGATCAACAGCACATCATCAATACATCTTAGCCAGAGTATAGCGTGGCCAAGATATAGTTCAGAGAAATGTACTACTTCCTCCTCCCACCATCCCAAATGTAAGTAGGTGTATGCCGGTGCCCACGGTGTGCCCATTGACATACCACGGATTTGTTTATAGTTGGTGCCTGCAAATTGAAAAAGGTTATTTGATAGCGCAAACTGGAGTAGTTCAAGGAGGAAAACATTTTGTGCCCCCCATTATAGGGTAATTCTGGTCTAGAAAGTGTGCTGCTGTGGCCGGTCCCCATAAATAGGGAATTGATGTATATAGGGACTCCACATCAATACTGGCCAGAATTGCCTCAGATGGTATGTGTAGATTATCAATGTGCATTAGTACATGTCTAGTGTCCTGCACAAACAAAGGTAGTTTGGTAACCATTTATTTTAAAAGGGCGTCCAGGCATTTCCCCGTTTTTTTCTAGTGGTCCTTTGATGGCCGAGATTATCGGTCTTCCAGGTGGATCCTGCGATGATTTATGAATTTTCGGGATAACGTATATTGTTGGTATATTGTACGCCTTCACTGTAAGGAATTTGCACTCTTTTTTAGAAAGTAAATTTACCTCCTGTGCCATACTCAATTTAAAGTTGAGTTCATGTACAAGGTTAGGAAATGGATTGTAATCCAACTTCTCGTATGTGGAATTGTCATTTACTTGTCTTCTAATCTAATTTTCATACTTTGTTTCTGAAAAGAGTATCGCATTACCCCCTTTATCACTTTTTTTGATAATAACCTGTGGTGCTTTTTTTAGTTCCCGAAGTGCCTGTCTTTTGTCCCGTTCCAAATTGTCAATGGTTCTACTTGTCCAGTCAAGATGGGATAGATCTTCTTGGACCAGGTCAAGGAAAACCCATAGACATTCATATTTCTTAAAAGGGGGCATTTTCTTTGATTTAATCTGCACTTGAGCATCCCTCCTCCATTGATCCTCCAAGGGAGTCGAGGGGGTGTTTTCTGGTTCATTTTCTTCGCCACACCAAAGTGAGATAAGTGTATCCAGGGCGATCTTGTCCAGAGTATCACTTTGTTCAAGTGGTAATTGCTCAATGTTTGGTCTCTGATGTATATGTCTCAGATATACTTTCCTTAAGAATAGTTCTATATCTTTATAGACTTCGAAATTATTAATCGAGTTGGTCGGTGAAAATGATAAGCCCCTTTTGAGGAGCTTAACGTGTCTTTCTTGAAGGTCGAAATTCGAGAGGCTAATGACTGTATTATCCGCCGATTTAATCCTTTCCGGCGTTGTGGGGTCATCTGGTATCTTCATAGCCAAAATTAGTTTTTTTGTTGGCTGCGTGACCTGTTCGTGTTGGGCCTCTCCTGGGGTCTCTCTTGTTCATATTTGCCTTTTTGTTTCCTGCGTTTCTTCCTGCATGTTTTAGGATTCCTTTGATTGCCCCATCAATTCATATTATATAAATTTACTGAAAGGGTAGTCCCACCACCCCAAAGTCTAAGTTTTAACTTGACCGTCAAGCCAGTCCTGTGTTTCCTGAGATGTTTGAAGTATTTGCACATTGCCTTCATAGACCATTCGCTGACGGGCAGGATATAACATAGGGTATTTAACACCCTGGAGTAACAGGCGTTTCTTCACATCTTGGAAATTTGCCCTTCATTTCTGAACCTCTGGTGAAAAGTCAGGAAAAAACATAATTTTCGATCCATTATATTTAATATTGTTTAAAGCCCGCGCCTGTCGCAGAATATTTTCCTTGTCCCTATAATTTAGAAGATGTATTAGAAAAGGGCGGGACATATTTCCCGGTTTCTGAGGGCGGGTAGGGACCCGATGGGCACGTTCTAATACAAGTGATGAAGAAAAATTATCTTTGGCAACGTTCAGAAAAGTTAATTGGGTCACTCGGCATTCTCTGGTATACCCAGTACCCTGACATTATTAGAGCATAAACGATTCTCAATGTCTTCAACTTTGGAGATAGTAGTATTTAACTTGCGGGTAGCTGCTTTCATCTCTGTTACCATGGGAGGGGGAAACGTGTCCGTTTTCTAATGTCTTAGTGCATTCCTGTACATTTTGGAGATCTACAGGTATATGAACTACTTCTTCCCGTATGGCCTGTACCTGGCCTGTAAGCAGAGGGAGGAAGAGCAATGTTGTATCAAAGAATAAACATCTCTTAATGTAGGTTCAAAGGCCTTTTCAATTATGCTCTCTCCTTTAGTTGATTTCTGTATAGAAACAGTTTGAGTAGTTAATGTATTTGCATTCATACTCACATTAGGCATAGAAGAGGATGGAATCAAGGGGGGCTATTCATTGTCGCCACAGGGATGCAGTGTCAACTGGACATCCATCTTAGTCATTTGCAGGGATGTTCTTCTGTACAAGAGATCACCCCACACTCCTCTAGTTGTCCATGGTGGTCTGACATTGCATTAGTGCCTTCTTGGTGGGCGGCATTTCCTTGTGCGATTTCGGCTCTTGTAGTACCTCTGGATTGGAGAGGGGGAAAAGGGGGCACTAAACCATCGCTCCCTGATCCTCCAGGATTTGAAGCAGCTTTTATAGAAGCAGTAGTTGTTGCACCTTTACCCTCCTTGCTTTTAGACATGACTGGCGAAGGGGGGCGAAAGGAGGGAGAGCAGGGGGAAAAAAAAATTGTCTCACCAGCAAGTTGTCACTCTCCCAGAAATTTGGGGGCTAAGGGCAGTCTCTACATTGGGTTCAGCAGTAAAACGCCCAGCACCCCCACACAGCATCCGATCAGCAGCCACGTGAAGTTCAGCATGGAAGTAGGCTGGGGGGGGGTAAAAGGTGAAAGGAGGCAAGAGGAGACAAGAGGAGGGAGAGAGCCGATCAGCCAGCCAGCCAGCCCAGTGGAAGATTTATCTTGTGATGGCAACAGTGATCTAAAGTAAAATAATAAATTTAAACTCAGCGCTGCACCTATAAAACTATGCAAATATCTATATCCACATATATAGCATAAAGTGCTCAGTGCTAGTATTGTGCAAAATAGAAGCAATTAATAAAAGTTCATCAAAAAAATGGTGTGCTTAACTGGTGACAAGTTGCTAGTATCTGTATCAACATATATAACATAAAGTGCTCAGTGATAATATTATGCAAAATAAAGACAATCAATAAAAGTCCATCAAAATATGGTGTGTAGAGCTGGTGACAAGTTGAAATATTTCTCAGGTGATATGTTGTGCTCCCCTCCTGGGTCCCCACTCACCAGAAAAAAGTTGTAAATATGCCTGTATCAATAAGGTATCTCCCATCCACAGAAGAGGTTAATGTTGGAAGGGAAAAGGAAAAACGTACTGCTCAAAAGCTTGAGAATTCACCAAATAGCTGCTTCCGCCCAGTCACTCACACAGGTGCTGGCTCTGCACTGATGCATGGGAGAAAAAGAAACCCTGGACTGCCGCACTCTGTATAGACAGTTATTTATTCCAAAATTTCAAGTAAAAAATCCAAATTCAAAATAAATCCATAAATCCAAAACAACAAATGCAGATAGTATGCATGCAGGGAAAGGGTGGCTATCTGCATTTGTTGTTTTGGATTTATGGATTTATTTTGAATTTGGATTTTTTACTTGAAATTTTGGAATAAATAACTGTCTATACAGAGTGCGGCAGTCCAGGGTTTCTTTTTCTCCCATGCAAGAGGTTAATGTTGCTAGTCCTCAGAGATGGATATCTCCTATCCTCTACCAATGTGATTTCGGGCCCGTACAGACGGTCTGGGTCCTTCAATTGTAATGATCAATGTGCATCCATAGGGGCACAGTAAAGCAATGAGGAAAGAAGAGGTATATAGTGTAATACTGCACGGTTTATTAAAAAGGTTAAAAAAATATTACACTTACATCAAAATCTTTTAAAATCGTGCAAAATTGCAGCCTTGGCACACAAACAGCCTTCACAGATTCTACTTAGATTGACATGTTTCGCCCCTCCCACTGGGCGTCATCATAAGCTTATGGAGTTCATGATTGACTGTCTTTAATATTCCACGCTCCACCTACTACACCCAATGCCTCCCACTACTCTCATTAATGGCGCAGTTAAAATTAGCTTCACTTACGGTTTCCACCGGAAGTGACGCATCCGCCGTAACCGGAAGTGATTCCTTTGTTAACAGGAAGTGCCCAAACACCATCTAGTGTTATAAATAGATATTACATTCTATATTGACACTTGTGTTTAAACCATAGGATGTTACTGGAGCCATATTTTGTTTACAATGCCTGATGGCAATAAAACGTCCCATTGTTATTGTTTACATATAACCTTAATTACATAATACCAAAAATTACATATAATATACATTACATAAATAATAAAAAAATTAAAAATAAAAATAATAGTGAATACATTATGAGATTTAAAATGAAAAAATTACTAATAAAACAATTAATGTCTAGGTACACATTTAACCCTTTCGGGGCTAATGACTGTAATTTACCGCCATACTGTGGCAGACCAGTACGTTGTAAATCTGTTTTTTTACTTTTTGTTTTCCCTTTCCCTCTTCCTTTCCCCCCCCTCACTATGGCTGCCTTTAGTGGCGAAGCTTGGGAGGGTCTCATGAACAAGGTACAATCAAACAGTAAATCCGGTAATATCTCGGATAGAGATTTGGACCAAGCTTTTCTTAGACTTCAGAGAATATTGGAAAGAAAAGTGAGAATTTTCTGGCACAAACGATATTTCGAAAAATATAATGAAAATAGTATAGTACCCTGGGGTTTGAGGGTTCAGATCTTCCCAAACCTCAGGAAGGTAGGGGATCTTCTCAAAACACAATGGGAAGCAAACCTACAATCTTGTTCAATAGGCATGATGACTATTCTATGTACTCAATATGAGCAGGAGCTAACTGCATTGGATGAATCTGTCTCTAAATGGTATGATGACTATAGTCTGGTTATGACCAGTACAAGATTTAAGAAATAAGAACAGACTCTCAAAGAACATATAGAATCATACACGACAGATGTCATTAGGGCAAAAGAAGACAAATTTGTACGTGACAAAAATGCTTATACCAACAACTTTGCCTATAAGTGGAATGTTAATTCTAATCAGAAACCATTCAGATCAAATAGCTATAGAAATGCCAAAAAATATGAAAATGTATCAAACCTTTCAACTAATTCTTCTTTATCTTCTAGTCAATCTACGATTTATCGTGACTTGTCCAGTGACAGATTGCCCAAAAAGCGTAAAGGCAATTCGGACGCAGCATCCACCGAATCACTGCGACACCAACTCGGCACCCCTTTACCACGTCGACCATCTGATATTCAACCTAAATTGATCTCTTCTCACCTTTCTACTCTATTGCACCCCTCCTCCAACGCACCTCGTGGCCCTCAGTCTACAGCGTCACATGCCATTGTTTCCACCGTGCTTTCCACATCTATCACAGCGTCACCCATGCACTTAGGTGCAACTCCCAAGGTGAGTAACACTGATATAATGGTGTCACCATCGGGTACACTTCTACCGGCTGAAGCCAGGATTGCACCTATTTTTTTAGGGAAGTAATAGATCCTGTTTCACATTCGGGCAATTTATCTATCCCTATTAAACAGGTTGATGATGGTTTGGAATTATCCATAGTCAACCTGTCCAGCTATAGTTTATCTGAAAGTGAGATTCAAATTTTGAAATTGGGATTGACCTTTTGTCCAGACTCTAATGTTGACAAATTTAATTTCATAAAAGATGTACACTTGTTTGCGCGTCGTCTTATGTATAGAGTCATCTATGACAAACCTTCCGTTGAACCATCTAGCCTTGATATAGATACAAATACTAAACTATACATTGCTGAACACCATGCAATGACAGATTTGATGGATCTCTGGGAAAAGGGCCATGTCCCCGATGATGATTCCTGGTGGAATGATACACCAGGCTTGTCTATCGCTGGCATGTCCTTCCCCCCTCCCCAATCCTTTAGACCCAAATCCAGAAACTTTCCCCTGTTGAACACTAATCCCAATATTTGGGCCTTTGTTCAACAAGTTTCACACAGTATTCAAGAAACTAATTTAGTTTCCTCAGTGACTTCAAATTCAACTACATCACAAAAAGAGGCCATCAAATCTCTACAAAGTAATTCCCAGATAATAATCAAACCCGCAGACAAAGGCGGTAATCTTGTTATTATGGATTCGGTGAATTATGAGACTATGTGTATGAAGATCTTGTCTAATTCTGAATGGTATAGACCAATTTCTAAAACTGTGCTGGAGAATTATCATGCAAAGTATCGTTTCATTATTCTTAAAGCTTTTCAACAGGGCATTATAGATCAGGATACGTGGAAGTTCTTGGATACTAGGGATCCAAGGATTCCTACGTTTTATGCTCTGCCAAAGACACACAAATCACTAACTAACCCGCCAGGATGACCCATAATTTCTGGCTGCTCCAACCTTACTGAAAACGCTAGTTCCTTAGTTGATGGCTACCTATCTCCTCGTGTTACCTCCCTTTCATCGTATGTCAAAGGTACCATCGATTTACTGAGAACAATTGAAGGTATACAGCTTCCGGCCAATACCTGGCTTGTTTCTCTTGATATTGAGAGCCTCTACAACAGTGGTTCTCAACCCCTGTCCTCAGGACCCACTAACAGGCCAGATTTTAAGTATTACCTTGGTGAGATGCAGACTAAAATCCTGCAATCCCTGAGCAGAAAATTATATCACCTGTGATGCATTTCAGTTATCTTGCAAACCTGGCCTGTTGGTGGGCCCTGAGGACTGGAGTTGAGAACCACTGCTCTACAACACAATACCTCATGACAGGGGTTTGGAGGTCATTAGGAGCCATCTTTCTGAAAGAGGTCCCTCTTCACGGGTATATAATGACTTTGTTTTGGAGCTATTGGGCTATATCTTGAAACATAAAAAAATTCTTTTTGGATCTTCCCACTACCTCCAGGTGCAGGGGGTTGCGATGGGGACTAAGTGTGCCCCATCGTATGCCAACCTGTACCTGGGGTGGTGGGAATGACAGGTCTTCTCTAGAGAGGACCTTGTCCCTTTTTTGAACTATGTCATCTCTTGGTATAGATATATAGATGACCTACTAATTTTTTGGTCAGGTGATGAAATTCAATTGCAGCAGTTTTTTGATCTTCTTTCTATCAATGACTTTAATTTAAAGTTTACTATCAACTATAGCCAAACTACTATCAGTTTTTTGGACCTCAATATCTCTATTGACGCCACAGGACTAATCAATTCCTGCTTGTACAGGAAACCCACCGCTGGAAACACCATTCTTCATGCCAGCAGTGCACATCCAGCACCCCTTCTGCAGAGTATTCCCTATAGCCAATACCTCCGGCTCAGGCGTAACTGCAGTCGGGATGCAGATTTTAGAAACACCTCAAATGATTTATATTGGAGATTAAAAGCTAGAGGCTATAGTCATAGATGTTTAAAACGTGCCTTTAATCGGGTGAAAACCCAAAAAAGAAGTTCTCTTATTTTTTCGTCCAAGAATTCTGCGACTACTGATACGGTCAGATTGATCACTAGGTATGCTTCCCAACACAACGAAATGAGAAACATTTCAAAAAAAATTTGGCCACTATTATTAGCAGATTCGACTGTGAATAAATATGTTAAAAAACATCCAGAGATTACCTTCAGGCGTGTTCCCTCTTTGAGAGACCGCTTGGTACATAGCCATTTTCAGACTTCTCCAGCTCTTAAAAACATATCTACCGGTGGCACATCACCTTGTGGTCATTGTGATGTCTGCCGCTTTGTAGATACCAAAATCAAGTTCAGATTACCCAACGGCAACTGGCATTCAACCCGAGAGTTAGTCACCTGCCAAACTTTGGGGGTGATTTATCTGGCTCAGTGTCAATGCGGTGCGTATTATATTGGGAAAACCAAAAGACCCTTTTTTAAGAGAATAAGGGACCATATGAAACCCATTTTGAAAAGAAAAGTGGTGACGGCAATCAGTTGGCAATGTTGGTAACTATCACAATTTTGATCCTGACGTTATCAAGTTTTTGGCCTTGGATCATGTCCCGCTCGACTCGAGGGGGGGCAGTGTCGACAAGACCCTGCTCCAACTCGAGGTGCGCTGGATTTAGGGCCTTAGGGCCACTTATTTTCCAGGATTCAATGAAAGTCTCAGTTTCAGATCCTTTCTTTAATGTCATTCCCCTGATTGATTTTAGGTTCTTTGTTTACTGCCCTTGTAACTGTTCTCTGCTCCCTTTCTTCTCCCCTTTCTTTCTTTTTTGTTTTTCCATTATCATGTCCTTTCCTCCTCCTTTTCCTTTTTCCCCCTGTTTGTATTTAATTGGTTGTCTATTGTCGCCGCAGTATAGTGGTTTGTGTCTCTACATCGAGGGTTGAGAGTACTTTTCCTCTCTGCCTTTGATGTTATGGACATTCTAGTTTCAATAATATTTAAGGGTTTTTGTTTTTTCAATAATGTTTTGTATTATCTGCTGATATTATGTAAATTATGTTTATATATGTCATCCAGTTTTGATATGATTGTTTAATAATTGATATAGGTTCTCTTGCTTTGCTGGTTATTTTTTCCCCTCCTTCAGAGCATCGGGCTTTACTGTTCTCTTGGTCCGTCAGCCCGGCCCGGCGCTTTGTTTTGTGTTTTTTTACTTATCCTTTTAAAATCTGCCGCTTGTTTTCTCTGGCGCGCAATATCATTTACTCAGGCTATGGTCTCCCCTTGATTCGTGCGGAGTGACCACATGGGCGCCCAGGGTCATCCATGTCCCTCCACGGATGACCCAATTTTAGCGCGGCGCTGTTCCTGGTATTGAACACTCTTCGCTCGGCCTCTTCTCCATCCTTTCCACCAAGAGATGTGTTTATACACATCTCCTGGCGGTCTATTGTTCCAGTGGGCGGCGTCCATTTCGCTCGCCCCGCTCGTGGTGACGGGGAGCGGCTCCTCCCCCAGCCCCTGTGCATTCTGGTCTTCGCAGTCCTCGGCGTGTGTCATGTCCTACGAGCATAGGTCATTGCGCTTTTAGCCCGCTTTGCGGTCGGTGATGTCAGACGCCGACCGCAATGGTGGACACTATATAACCAGCTCACACGCTGGTCCCAGCAGTGTGGCCTGGTGGAGTCTGAGCTGGTGTCTAAGACATCTACAGGTAAGGCTAATTTTTTGTTCTCTCATCCCCGTTTTTCTTTACACCCGTTTTTTTTGTTTATAGTTTATTTATTGAGGCCGCATTAACAATGTGGGATTACACTGAATTTATATCACACTGATTTTGTTGGTCTGAGCTGGCTTTGTCCTGTTTTATATTGGACTGTTGGGCTTTTAATCATTTTCATTATTTGATCTAGCTATATATATATGGAGACAATTGTCTATTATGTTCTCCCTTTGTGTGGAAACATTTTAATATTCATTCATAATGATATTGCTTAAATGCAACACATGTCCTATATGTACACATTTATATATTTAATTACTTTTTAATTTGATCAGTTTGACTCTCAGACTTTGCGTGCTTATTTTTGGAGGACATAGGCACGCCATGGTATTTACATCTAAATAAATTGAAATTAATGTGGTTTCTTTTAGTGGTCTCTACAACATCTAAATGCCCCACAGCATTTGCAAGTGAACATATTCCTGTTCATTTGATTTTATGTAAGTTAATTTTATTCATTGCAATCATTTACCTAGTTCTTTGCAGACGGATTTTTCTGTCTTTTATGGTTTGCTTATTTTCTCACCATTTTCTATGTAATTTATTTCATTTTCATTCTATCCCCCCTTTTTTCCCCCAAGTGTTCATTGCCCTTCTCTTGTTCTTGTTTTTGTCTTTGATATATGTAGCCAGTCCCCCATCTAGTGTCCGCTGTGGTCACATTTCCGCACCTCTCTTAATGGGGTGACCGGCGTTTTTGATCCTGAGTTCCTGGTGTTGCGTTGTAGACAATGCAAGCGGTTGGGTGAGTAGTACTAGGAGGGGTCCAGCATCGCAACTTAACCCTGTTCATATATATTTTGTTTAAATGTATTTTTAGTTTATTGGCTATTCCAATGTGTCATTTTGTACCTTCTTTTCTTTCTTTTTTTTTTTTCTTGTACAGTCATACTTGACAAATATGGATGGTCATCGCATACCCCTGAGGAAGCTTTGTTAAGCGAAACATGTCGGGTTTTATGCGATTTCATTTATTTCATCTAACTTCAATCTTATGTATCATGACCACCATTCTTGTATGACATATTTAATATACCCAGGATCGGTTTTTATACCTTTTCTTTGATTTTGTATTAATAAAAATTAACAAATTATATTTTGTATAAACTCTCTCTCATTGATCTAATTCTGCACCGCAAAAATAACTTTTGTCCTTATCTCCCTTCTATTTAATAATTACCTGGGATGAGGTGCCTATTTCAAAGAGTGTTTCACCAATGATTGGACAATCTGAATATGATATTCTTACCTGGTGTTTAAATACACCATTTTCTTTCTGTCCATCATTGGGGAACACAAAAAATAATCCATTTACCAATACAGATTATATATCAATGAGAAAGTGCTATTATCATTCATTAAGTGTGTAATACCATTTACCGCCATACTGTGGCAGACCAGTACGTTGTAAATCTGTTTTTTGATTTTTTGTTTTCCCTTTCTATAAGAACGAGTGCGATATAACAATATATATATATACTATTGTGATCTATCATACATATATTTATCGCAACCATGTATTAATTGTATTAGTCCCTTGTTTGCTAGTCTTACCCTTAAGAGAACTCTAGGCCTGAAGATGCACTATATAGTATAAAGACAAACACAATTGCTCAGTAGAAGAGATTAAATTTATTTCCTTTAAGTAGGAATGTTACATACTAACAAGCAATATTCTATACAGCCTATATCAACAGTACTAATGAAAAATGATACTTATGTCTCCTCGAGGCCAAGGTTCCTGTTGGCTGAGCTCCTGGATGTAATAGAGGGCTCTCTCATACCCAAACGTCCTGTTTTAAAGGGTCCCATGCATACTGTCGTGGAATTCCTAGGCTGTTTGCAGAGCACACAGCCTATAATTCCTGTGCTATCTAAGCACACACTTTAGATTCATCCTTTTGCAATAATGCTATCTTTAAGTTTGCTAAAATCCACTCACCGTTCATCCCATCATTCAATCAAGGAAACCACCAACACAGGTCTTATGGTCAAGTCATCTCAGAGCAGAGTGTCCCTGGGATAGCCAGCTCTCTTTATTTATAGTAAACATGAGTAACAAAAGAAGGTGTGGCTTCACAGAACAGCCATTCAGACATTTTGTATATTTTCAAAAGAACCAATCACAGACATGTTTAAATTCAAATATAATCCCAGCAGTGACGTGTGCAAACGGCTGTGTACAGGGGTCATGCCTTCTGTGAGACAAAGGAACAGTAGAAAGCATGGCTTTGTACAGAGCCGTGTGCAAACCAACTCACTGCTACCAATGACGGAAACTACATGACAATTATCCCTCAATGGACCACAATTATTTTATAGTTATGCTACCGTTCCTGTGGATACAGATATGTGCGCTCAGAGTCATTCAACGCCCCCTGCCAGGGGCTGGCCAGTTCCCCCAACGGGGCGCAAAACAACATCTCTAAATGCAGCAAACATCGCTGTCTCCACAGGAAGATTTTCCCGCCACCGATCTTCCACCAACGTCTGTATGTGCAAATACGCTCAGATGAGCGCATTACAGCAAAACTGACACTGGGGGGACATCTGACAACATACATTAATACATTTCCATAAAAATCTCCACAACAGTCCTCCCTTTTTTGTCATATGCACCCCATGTGTCCATCGATGAGAGTTGATCTGCTTCTTACACCTGGAAATGAATCAGTCCTTAGTCCATAAAAATGAAAACACGGCTTGACATGTAGACTCTACTCTTCAGGGGCATGACTTATAAAGGAGGACACGACATGGTGAGCTGTAGTAATCGCTGATCCGTCTGTGATCCTCTGTGTCTTGTATGTGGGTCCGGTTTCGGGGCGTCTCATCAAGGAAACTCTGGTCACGCGTCAAATCAGGCAACAGGAGCCTCTCGTCACGACATTGAAAGAATAGAAATAAAAACGACATGAGTATATATATTCCCACTTCCTTTAACCACGATCCGCTGTAAAATAAAAATTAGATCCCCAAAGATTCCCAGACCCTTAAAAAGGACTCCCAACCTTCACTTAGCTACAGCTCTGGCTTCAACAATTACATGAAGAACCCTATCCTTAACGGATGAGAATTGTTCAATCGTATCCCAAGCCCGAGCCCCCCCCACCTTGTACAGGCAGGACCCCATGCCCAGACCTGGTCGGGATTGGTGAACAAATCCCTTCTAGCTGTCCCTGCCATTCTTAATTTCCTGCGCCATCAGATCCTCACGATCGGCCGCGACCTAAAATGTTGGGACAGCTTCACCATCGCGCATGAACCTCTTGCTTTGGGGGAATTACCTTTATAAGCTGCAGATCCACATAAACACCAAACTAAAGTTCAAACACACTTGTGGGCTGCCTAGATACCCAAACCGACAAGAGACAGAGCCATTAAAACTAAAACCAATTTTACCCTCTAAAAATACATCGTTAGGTTCCATTGACAAGTGTCTGTCTGGAGTCTTCACTAGTTTGTCAAAACTCCTCATACCCATAATAACATCATAAATGTCATGTACCTCTGTCATCGCTGGGGACTAAAACTCCTCATACCCATAATAACATCATAAATGGCATGTACCGCTGTCATCGCTGGGGACTAAAACTCCTCATACCCATAATAACATCATAAATGGCATGTACCGCTGTCATCGCTGGGGACTAAAACTCGGTGAAGACTCAGAACAGACCATCGGTCCTGTTAGCTTTCTGAGCTAGTCAGGACATACACTTTACATAATAACTTGGGATGCTTTTCATCGTTACCCTCGCTAAAATTTACTAAACAACAAAAATATAAATAAACAAAGATACTCCTCATTCTTTGGTGTGGTTGAGCCGCTTCTTGCAGTGGCTGGCGTGGTCTCATCCCTCAAGCTTCTTTACAACGACCCAGTCACCTGGTTGGAAAGAATGTAAACTGATTATTAAGTCAGGGTCCGGGAGGTAATCGTGAACCCTGTGGTGGACATTTTGAAGTTCATGTCACAACGATCGCACCCACCCCATCAGCCGAGAATATAAGTGACAGCTAATGAGGAGAGTACGACCCTGATTTTGATTGACCTCCAAACAACCCTCATATGACAATAACCCAGACATCGGGACTGTGGTCACTGCATAACCTGTGCGTGGCTTACAATACCTGGAACCACTGACAAAAGGTTCTTAGCCTCTGGGATGGGAACCTACTTCACCAGACTGCTGCTTGCCGATTCAAATTCTATCAAAGAAAGACAGTCTTGGCACAAACTTGGTTAGAATTACAGAGGTTATTATTAGTTTAAAAAAAAACTGTCACTCTTACATTTATCACTTCTCCCCCCTTTTCTTCCTCATTACAGACTGAAGGAAGAAATGCGTGGTGCAGGAAAAAAGAAACAATGAAATAGCCTATGATACTTTTACCGCCTTAGACTCATATTTATCCATATGTACCGCTGTCTACATACACCTGTTCTCTGTGTACAAACTCCTTGGACCTGAAAAATACTTATAAGCAAAATCATTACTCTATTCTTCATATTTAACCTGCAAAGAATGGTAAAACAATAATGACATTCCTGTACATTGGTAAATTGTCAATGACATTCTTTCAAAACTGATTCAAACAAAACCCTCTGTAACCCTTACTTTTCCCGTTCCTACAAAAATACAACAGCCGCGACGCATCGAAGGAAGTTCGAACATATTCACGTTACTACATATAAACACTCAGATACAAACGTGGGGGAGATACTTCATAGTTTCCAAAACCAAAAATTAAAAAAAACAAACAGCCAGAATTCTCCCTTCACTCTTTCAGCAATAGAAAAAAAAACAATGGGAATATGAGAGCAACTCGAGAAGCTTGCATGGACCAGCCATACAAAGTTCAAACAAACGGGCATGAGACTACACCTCCATCAACACTCATCATTACAGATTTCTGAAGCCGCAGCTCAACTACATCCATTCCAGAGGGATACCCAAAATAGTATCCTTGGACCACCTATGTTAATCTTTTTGGGGTTCAAAGGCCTTTGCCCCAAAACTAGGCTTCGTGCACTGTGTGACCGTCTGACTATGGGAAGCCTCCATTCCTTCCCTTTGCACAGACCTCCTTGTGTCCATGGCGATTCGAATCGGCTTATCGTCTTAAACCTGCGTCCAGGTTAAACCGTTGCACCCATTTCGGAGATCACCGCCCGGTGTCTTCTTATACGGTGAATTGCAGAACTACAACCACTATATGGTCAAGTCCCCCAACTAGAAACCCTAACCGAGGCGTCAACTCTATGGCTTGTTGTCCCAACACTTTTGGAACTACAGCAACAACCACAGATCAACCCCAGAATTAGGCCTCTACCCCTCACAGTGTATGCATACACAAGCATTTTCCGCTATACACCCATACACTGCGTTGTCAGACTAAACCACACAGAACACTTACGCCAGTTTACCACCTGCAGAACAATGTGGCTTCTCTCTGTATCTAGATGATAAAATAATGGTGATACCCCCCGTTTTTCTCTCTACCCAAAACTGTATTACAGTACAAAACTTCACAAAACTGGAACAAAATATAAAAGACTTAACGCAAAAATGCTTTCCATTTTCCTTCCAGACACAAATCTCATTGCTCACCTTTAAAAACCCCAAGCTCCTCCCACTAACTTTCTGCTGATATATAAATGCTGAAAAGAAACTTCCGGTTATGCTCAGCTCTTAAAAAACCAAACTGGTTTATTTACATATCAATTGTTCAGGAAGAGGGAGGGGGAGGGGAGGCGTTAGCCATAATCGCCTTGTCTATCAAGACTCCAAAAAAAATCCATGGCTACACATTATATATTTCAACCATTTAAAACCTTGTCAAGGAAATGATGGAGTAAACCCCCCTTTGCAAATGGGAGGGAATCCCCCTGACCCACATTCCCTGGAAGTCAAACCATAAGTTGGGACTCAAAATACAAACTCCTGCCAAAAGATGGCTATACAGTACAAGATCCAAAAAATGAATTGCCCTCTGGGAAACTCCCAAATATTTAAACATAAAAACACATCATTGTACAAAAACTCTGTTAGTCTTACAATCTATCAAAATTCAGTGTAAAGTGAAGTTTTTCTTAAAACCAAAATCCAAAGCAAAAAAACCGCCGCGCATATACTGCAAAGTCAGCTGACCCTGCAATAGCTTACATTCACTTAAATGAAAACAGAGAAACCTTTCTCCTAACACCATCTGCATGGAGTTTGCATGTTGTCCCTGTCTCTGCGTTGGCCTCCTCCCACACTCCAACTGCTGGTAGGTCAGCCAGATCCCATCCATAAATAGGCCCCAGCATGTGCGTGTGTCCGCAAGCACGTTGTGGCCCCTCGGGGTAAGACCGCGCTATTTCAAGATACCACTCTACTCAACTCAAAAGGCGATGCTTAGAAAAACAATTTAAACCAGCGAATTCATTAAACAAAAACCAGTCTCTCAGTATGTCCCCCTGGTGTCTCACTACTCTTCCCAGCAGTGCACAGGTCAAACTGTAAACGCATAAAACATAAGAAAACTGCGCTGATCAACAAATGCCAATACAGCATATTCAGGAGCCGTGTTTGCTAAACTGGAACTTCCTATCTCAAACTGTAAACGTCTCTCAAAATGGCCGACAAGCCAGGACTACAAAATGGTGGATGACCCACCACAGCACCTCATGGACAACAAAAATTGCGCCATTGACGCATGCAATTTTTCCCGCCAAAACCAGCATGGGACGTCACAATGAACACCACATTGGTTCCCCTACACAAAGAAAAACACAAATTGCCTCCACCAGGTTCCACGCAGAAAAGATCGCACTATATTCGCACCAAACATCAAAATCTGCCCCAAAGGCTGAGAAATTCCACCAGCGAAATAGCAGACGAATGCCACATGGTATAGTGCCCAAAAGAAAGGTGGCTGCACCTTCCCTTATAGGATACCCACAGGCTAAGGAAAAACTGTGCTTCAAAATGGCAGACAAACCTGCAAGGCTAACAAAAGCCAAGAATGGCGCCATTACTTTTTCCCGCCAAAACCAGGATCTCTTCACTAGAGAACCAAAAATGCTTTTCTCCACAAAGACTGACTACACCATTGAAACTTTTCTAAATTATCATCAAAATCCAGTGAAAAAAGGTGTCAGCTACACTCTACAAGGACCACATGTACACTTACAAACTTAGCCTCCCTTTTGCCAACTAAACAGCACATTCAATAAATGTGAGTTACATGACAATATTAAAAACATATTCATTTCTCTAAGTCCATATACTCTGAGATATTCACCACTTTTCTCTACCTAAAGTTCACACACAGTGGCCTCAGCTTCCATAACAAGCCATTGCAGAGACATACTATGTCTGCCTTCTAGCAATGCCTGGCCACTTGGATATGCGGCGAGAACTTTCAACTCAAAAACCAAACACTTTCGTTAAAATATTTTTACACTTATGGGGACATGTGTCTTTGTCCCCTATAAAGGCAAAAATCACAATTTATCCATTTCTATTTTTCATAGAAATCACAAACACCACACACATACAGTATATTGTTGCTTGTACATCTGCTTAGAGTGTCTTTCCCTCAGGGCACAGCCCCTGCAACACAAAACAGTGGGCAAGCCCTCCCCCATTCAAGCACATGGTTCACAAACAAACCTCTGAGAAATACAAAAAGCTCACCCAAACACACACATTGCAGACTGAATAATCCCACATCTATACCTTCATTTCATACACAATATACAGTTTATATTTCTCGCTTAGTTACACTCTTACAGCCCACAGTTTCCATCAGATCCTCTCTCAGTGCCCTCCCACTACAAAACTCCTGCATGCTATTTACAGAAAGTCACCAACTTTTACCATTGTAACGGAGATGTTGCCTGCCCCTCCCCCACTAAACCTCATGGCTCACAAGGGCCAGAACAATGCAGCAGCCATGGCTGGCAGCAGACTGCTCAATACATCGCACAAACAGCCATCTCTTACACAATTTCAATCGCACTCATGGGTACACATGTCCTACATCACACAAACAATCTAATCACACAGGCACATGCAGGCATACCCACACACAATCAAATTCACAGGCATACGATCCATGACAAAATCACACACACACATGCACACGCTGCAAACTTAAAGCATGATTTCAAAAAGACAAAAATGTTTTTGTTTGTTTCAAAGTACAGCCTCTTTACGCATCAATCACATCGCAGGTCCACTCTCCTCCTCTGCTGATCTGATGCTCAAAGAGGCCGCAATTGGTCCCACCAGAGTCGCCATTCTGTCGTGGAATTCCTAGGCTGTTTGCAGAGCACACAGCCTATAATTCCTGTGCTATCTAAGCACACACTTTAGATTCATCCTTTTGCAATAATGCTATCTTTAAGTTTGCTAAAATCCACTCACCGTTCATCCCATCATTCAATCAAGGAAACCACCAACACAGGTCTTATGGTCAAGTCATCTCAGAGCAGAGTGTCCCTGGGATAGCCAGCTCTCTTTATTTATAGTAAACATGAGTAACAAAAGAAGGTGTGGCTTCACAGAAAAGCCATTCAGACATTTTGTATATTTTCAAAAGAACCAATCACAGACATGTTTAAATTCAAATATAATCCCAGCAGTGACGTGTGCAAACGGCTGTGTACAGGGGTCATGCCTTCTGTGAGACAAAGGAACAGTAGAAAGCATGCTACCAATGATGGAAACTACATGACAATTATGCCTCAATGGACCACAATTATTTTATAGTTATGCTACCGTTCCTGTAGACACAGATATGTGCGCTCAGAGTCATTCAACGCCCCCCGCCAGGGGCTGGCCAGTTCCCCCAACGGGGCGCAAAACAACATCTCCAAATGCAACAAACATCGCTGTCTCCACAGGAAGATTTTCCCGCCACCGATCTTCCACCAACGTCTGTATGTGCAAATACGCTCAGATGAGCGCATTACAGCAAAACTGACACTGGGGGGACATCTGACAACATACATTAATACATTTCCATAAAAATCTCCACAACAATACCTCATTCAAACACTCCCCTCTGCCTCTCGACCAATCATGGTCCTTTCATGATTCTCGTATTGTCGTGCCATATCTAGCCTCTGGGGGCGATGTTGTCCATATAATCTCCAATAGCCTGCTGATGCTCTTACACTCTTGTCACCAGCTGTCTTTCCATTTGTCTCCGGACGGTGCTAATTACCTTCCTTGGGGGGGGCATCCTGTCCTCCGAGCCCAACAAGCCACACTGCATTGCTGCATACCTGGTCCATTGTTATCAACCCCTTTGAAGCTCCCACCACCCCAGTGGGCCTTGACAAGCCTTCCTATGTATTATTTGGGGATGGCAACTGCCATCTGGTCTTAGTTGTAAAGTCCAGAACTGTGATCTCAAGCCATGTTTGCTTCTCCAACACGGCCGAAAAAGGGTTAATACCGCCGGCAATGCGCCTCTGTAGAGGCGCATTGCCAGCAGTATTACCACGGTTTCCCATTGCTTTCAATGGGAAGGAGCGGTGTAGGAGCGATAAACACACCGCTCCTCTCACCGCTCCAAAGATGCGGCTAGCAGGACTTTTTTTCACGTCCTGTTAGCGCACCGCTCCAGTGTGAAAGCCCTCGGGCTTTCACATTGGAGAGACAGCAGCAGCTGTTTAGGCTCAGTTTGCAGGTGCTATTTTTAGCACAATAGCACCTGCAAAACGCCCCAGTGTGAAAGGGGCCTGACTGTCTGCAGCTAGCACAATCACCTGCCTGCCTGTCACAGTATAGAGACTAACAGGCAGGGCAGCCATCAGGAATTTTGGGGCCCCTTACACAGCTTCACGCAGGGAGGGAGGTTTCCATCCGGGGCCCTGGGGACCTCTGGGCCCCTTACAAAAAAAATAAAAAATACATTAAATTAAAAAAAAAAGAAAATAAAATAACAAATGAAATAAAAAATGAATAAAAAAAAAATTATATTTAAAAAAAAAAAAGAAGGGGGGTTGACATTCGGGGCCCTGGGGAACTCCGGGCCCCTGGGGACCTCTGGGCCCCTTACAAAATAAATAAACAAATAAATAAATAAAATAAAATAAATAAATGAAAAAAACAAATTAAATAAAAAAATGAATAATAAAAAAAAAATGATAAAAACAAAAAAGGGGGGTTGACATTCGGGGCCCTTACAGGTGTACTGCCTGTACCCCCCTGATGGCAGGCCTGCTAACAGGTACGGATCTATCTAAACTCAATACAGTGTATAAATATATATACAACACCTAGGATGCATATATGTCCTCTACACACTGTAACAGCAGCTAACTGACTCGCCTGCCTGCTCTATCTAACTCAATATAAATGACACTGTCTATCTCTCTGAAACTGCCTCTTTCACAAACGCCAACACACTACACAAGGCCGACTTCCAGGCGGCCTTATATAGTGTGGGGCGTGTACTAAACCCCCTGAGCCATAATTGGCCAAAGCCACCCTGGCTTTGGCCAATTACGGCTCTCCGTTTTTTCCGCGCTGTAATTGGCCAAGCATGCGGGTCATAGTGCATGCTTAGCCAATCATCAGCCAGCAATGCATTGCCATGCCGCAGTGAATTATGGGCCGTGTCGCGCAACACGAATTTAGCGCGAACGGACCATAAAGTTCGTTCTTCGTTGAACAATTGAACGCCCGATGTTCGAGTCGAACTTGTGTTCGGCGCGAACACGAAGCTCATCCCTAATGTCAACATTGGATCTCTGTTAATGATCTGATAGGTATCATGATCACTTACCAGACGATCCATTTCAGCCAAATCAACTTTGTTCAAAATAACAAGACCCCCTCCCTTATCTGCAGGGTGTATGATAATTTCCTTTAGTTTTTCTAAGGATTCCACAACTTTTTAATATATTGGGGGTCAGCAACTCTGCGTATTTTCATTTTGTCAAGGTCATTGAAAACTTTATGTTTAAACACCTCAAGAAATGTATTGTCCGCATTTAAAGGGTTAAAAGTAGACTTATTTTGCAGATTAGAGTGGACACCCACCTCTACTGTCGATGGTCTACTAGAGTTAGACAAAAAAGATAGTGCCAAACCGCCAGGTAGGCCTATCATTAATGGAATCAATTACATCTCCTCCAGATTAGGTCAGTACATTGACAGTTTCCTACAGCCCTTAGTGTCCAAAACGGACACATATCTTAACCACTTGACCACTGGGCACTTAAACCCCCTTCCTAACCAGACCAATTTTCAGCTTTCGGTGCTCTCACATTTTGAATGACAATTACTCAGTCATACAACACTGTACCCATATGACATTTTTGTCCTTTTTTTTTACACAAATAGAGCTTTCTTTTGGTGGTATTCAATCACCGTTGGGTTTTTTATTTTTTGCGCTATAAAAGAAAAATACTGAAAATTTTGTAAAAAAATGAATTTTTCTTCGTTTCTGTTATAAAATGTATCAAATTAGTAATGTTTCTTCATAAATTTTGGCCAAAATTTATTCTGCTACATATCTTTGGTAAAAATAAGTACAAATTGTTGTATATTATTTAGTCTTTGTGAAAGTTGATCACACCTGAAGTACTGACGGCCTATCTCATTTCTTGAGACCCTAACATGACAAAAGTACAAATACCCCCCAAATGACCCCTTTTTTGAAAGAAGACATTCAAAGGTATTTAGAAAGAGGCATGGTGAGTTTTTTGAAGTTGTAATTTTATACCACAATTCTTTGCAAAATCAAGATTTTTTTTTTTTCACTAAATTGTCATATTAGCAGGTTATTTCTCACACACAGCATATGCATACCACAAATTACACCCCAAAACACATTCTGCTATTACTCCTGAGTATGGCGATGCCACATGTCTGAGACTTTTACACAGCGTGGCCACATACAGAGGCCCAACATGCAGGGAGCATCTTCAGGCGTTCTGGAGCACCCAGGCCAATTCTAACATTTCTCTCCTACAAAAATAATCATTTGTTTGCTAGAAAATTACACCGAACCCCAAAACATTATATATGTTTTTTTAGCAAACACCCTAGAGAATACAATGACAGTTGTTGCAACTTTTTATCTGGCACAGTATTTGCGCAGCAATTTTTCAAACGTGTTTTTTGGGGAAAAAAAATGATTTGTGCTTTAACCACTTAACGACCGCTCACTGTATATATATACGTTGGCACAATGGCACCGACAGGCACAATCACGTAGAGCATACGTGATTGCCTTTGTACAGTTGGGGGGTCCAATCGGACCCCCCTTCTGTACAGTGAGCGGTCGGAATTCGTTGGGGAGCGATCCGACATGAGGGGACGGCCATTCGATTCCGGCCACCCCCCTGCGATCGCTCCCGGCGAATAGAAATGCCCCCTCTGTCTGTGTAATGTTTACACAGACAGAGAAAGCAGGAAGAAGTGATGTCATCTCCTGTGCGGCGCTCACATATACCGAGCGCCGTACAAGAGAAGACACACAGGTCAGTGCACAAACACTACACTAACACCAGCACACATAGGCACATAAATCGCCCCCCCAGGCCCCCCCAGATCACCCCCCAGCCCCCAGTCACAGTGTCACTGATTGCAGTGACCATTTATTTACTGATCACTGCAATCAGTGACATTTGTGACTGTAAAAGTGTCACTACATTTAGTTTTAGGTCCAGTGTAGCCCCCTAACCCCCCCTAATAAAGGTTTAACCCCTTGATCACCCCCCCAGATAACCCTTTCACCCCCTAGCACCGCCGTCGCTAAGCGATCATTTTTCTGATCGCTGTCTTAGCGTCGGTGATGCAGATCGGTACCCAGTAATTTTTTTTAGGTTCGCCGCAGGTTTTTATAGCGTCGGGTACCCCCATAAATTATCTAATAAAGGTTTAACCCCCTTGATCGCCCCCCAGGTAACCCTTTCACCCCCTATCACCACTGTCGCTAAGCGATCATTTTTCTGATCGATGTCTTAGCGTCGGTGATGCAGATCGGTAGCCAGTATTTTTTTTTTAGGTTCGCCGCAGGTTTTTATAGCGTCGGGTACCCCCATAAATGATCTAATAAAGGTTTAACCCCCTTGATCGCCCCCCAGGTAACCCTTTCACCCCCTATCACCACTGTCGCTAAGCGATAATTTTTCTGATCGCTGTCTTAGCGTCGGTGATGCAGATCAGTAGCCAGTATTTTTTTTTTAGGTTCGCCGCAGGTTTTTATAGCGTCAGGTACCCCCATAAATTATCTAATAAAGGTTTAACCCCTTGATCGCCCCCCAGGTAACCCTTTCAACCCCTATCACCACTGTCGCTAAGCGATCATTTTTCTGATCGCTGTCATAGCGTCGGTGATGCAGATCGGTAGCCAGTAATTTTTTTTAGGTTCGCCGCAGGTTTTTATAGCTTCAGGTACCCCCATAAATGATCTAATAAAGGTTTAACCCCCTTGATCGCCCCCAGGTAACCCTTTCACCCCCTATCACCACTGTCGCTAAGCGATCATTTTTCTGATCGCTGTCTTAGCGTCGGTGATGCAGATCGGTAGCCAGTAATTTTTTTTAGGTTCGCCGCAGGTTTTTATAGTGTCAGGTACCCCCCCATATATTATCTAATAAAGGTTTTAACCCCCTAATTGCCCCTAGTTAACCCTTTCACCAGTGATCATCATATAAGTGTTACGGGTGACGCTGGTTAGTTAGTTTGCTTTTTATTGTGTCAGGGCACCCGTCGTATATAACCCAATAAAGGTTTAACCCCCTGATCGCCCGGCGGGTGATATCAATTAGGTTTTAGCGTCAGAGAGGGTCTGCGTCACACCCCAGGCAGCGTCAGGTTAGTGCCAGTAACGCTAACACCCACGTGTGAAGCATACACCTCCCTTAGTGGTATAGTATCTGAACAGATCAATATCTGATCTGATCAGATCTATACTAGCGTCCCCAGCAGTTTAGGGTTCCCAAAAACGCAGTGTTAGCGGGATCAGCCCAGATACCTGCTAGCACCTGCGTTTTGCCCCTCCGTCCAGCCCAGGCCACCCAAGTGCAGTATCGATCGATCACTGTCACTTACAAAACACAACACACATAACTGCAGCGTTCGCAGAGACAGGCCTGATCCCTGTGACTCCAGTGCTGTAGGAGGTGATTTCACCACCACAGTTAAAAAAAAAAAGCAAATATGCCGAAGCATTGGGGCAGCAGGGGCGGAGGAGTGATTTTGCTCCTAATTCCGCGTACATACGGTCGAAATTCCGACGGAGGCTTGCCCGTGGAAAAGTCCGACCATGTGTGTGCGGCATAACTTTTTTGCGGGAGGATGCCCCCATGCTTCGGCATATATAAATGGTGCATGTATGCCCATCATTAGAAGTGGGTGGATGAAGGGCGGTATTCTAATGGTGGGCATACCCACCGATCAATCTCTTTTTTCATTCAGCCACCTGGCTGCATGAAAAAAAAAGATTACAATACATGTCCAACAAGGACCAGCAACGTACTGGTATGTTGCTGGATTTTGAATGGTTATACCAGATTGATGCCTGTGGGTTTAGGTATCATCTTGGTATCATTCTTTTCAGCCAGCGGCCGGCTTTCATGTAAAAGCAATCCTAGTGGCTAATTAGCCTCTGGACTGCTTTTACAAGCAGTGGGAGGGAATGTCCCCCCCCCGGATATAAAAAGCGCCATTGGGAAATTGGGAAAGCATTTTATCACACCGATCTTGGTGTGGTCAGATGCTTTGAGGGCAGAGGAAAGATCTAGGGTCTAGACCCCAGTTTTTTCAAAAAAAGAGTACCTGTCACTACCTATTGCTATCATAGGGGATATTTACATTCCCTGAGATAACAATAAAAATGATAAAAAAATAAATATGGAAGGAACAATTTAAAAATAAAATAAAAAAGCAAAATTAATAATAATAAAAAAATAAAAAAATAAAAAAGCACCCCTGTCCTGCCCTGCTCTTGCCCAATGGCGAACGCAAGCGTCGGTCTGGCGTCATATGTAAACAGCAATTGCACCATGCATGTGAGGTATCACCGCGAAGGTCAGATCGAGGGCAGTAATTTTAGCAGTAGACCTCCTCTGTAAATCTAACGGGGTAACCTGTAAAGGCTTTTAAAGGCTTTTAAAAATGTATGTAGTTTGTCGCCAATGCGCGTTTGTGCGAAATTTTAAAGCATGTCGTGTTTGGTATCTATGTACTCGGCTTAAGATCATCTTTTTTATTTCATCAAACATTTGAGCAATATAGTGTGTTTTAGTGCATTAAAATTAAAAAAAGTGTATTTTTTCCCCCAAAAATGCGTTTGAAAAATCGCTGCGCAAATACTGTGTAGAAAAAAAAAATGCAACACCCACCATTTTATTCTGTAGGGCCTTTGCTTTAAAAATATATATAATTTTTGGGGGTTCAACATAATTTTCCTGCAAAAAAAAATATGTTTTCATGTAAACAAAAAGTGTCAAAAAGGGCTTTCCTGGCACCTCCATGGCAGCATACCTGTGATAGAGCTCCTCCTCGACTCCTCCTTCAGGACTAGTGAATAGCATAAATTAAAGGCATAGCCCCTCCCCCAACATTCTCCTTTTTTTCCTCATACCTTCTTGTGCTGGTGAAGAGTAGCAGTATGTCCATACCTCTGCAGTCGGCAGCGTCCGCCGGGTTTAGCCTTTCCCGTGCGCAGTCCCTGTTCTTGGGCCGCTCACAGCGCTGATAAGACTGGGAACCCCTCTGTGGATCTGTTGGGGTCATTTCGCAGAGTTTCCTCACAGGAACGCAGTCTGCTATCACATCCATGATGAATGCAGTGGAAGTCGCAAAAGGATCAGCTCCATCTTCCCAGGCTGGTGGTTTCCATTTTTTATTACAGGCATTTGTGTTTTTCCCCTTTCTTTTCCTCTCTTCTCCTCCCCTCCCCTTTCCTTTGCTTGTTAGGCGCCTTTAAAATGATTGTTGTCTTACTTTTTTATTCCTTTAAAACTGTGCAACTGGATAGGGCAGGTGTCTCTCTGTGCAACAACATTGTGGTGCTTATTTCCGGGTTCGGGGGGGCTACAGGTGCTCTGTAGGTCCCGCCAGGTAGGAGAGTGTCACGGCGCAGCGTCCTCGCCGCCGTCTGCGAATGCGCGATTCGGGAGTGATACAGAGCCGTAGTTTCTCGGCTCTCTGTACTGGGCGAAGCTGGATCTTCTGCGATTGCACATGCACAGACGCTTGGTTCAGTGGCGGCCATCTTGGATTCTGGAAAGAAGGCTAGATTTGCCCTTTTTTTCAATCAATTCCAAATGGTGGTTTATGGGATTAGCCCACGCACCTTGAGCCTAATTAGGTTCAGATTCAGGGATGGCTGTCAGTCTCCTCAGCTGTGCCCTGCTAGGTCTCTCTGATGCTGCTTTGTGGTAGGTACTTTTTATTTTCTCAAAAAAAAAATGTTGCCGATCAGAAATGTTTATGTTAAAAAAAAAGATAACAATATAAAAATGTTTATGTTTAAAAAATAAAATAAAAAATAAAAACAGATGACGATATAAAAATGTTTATTTAAAAAAAAAAAAAAAAAAGTGACGCCAAAAACTCCTGATTCTTTTCCCTTTCTTACTATATTTCTGGAGCTGATCCTTGTGCCCAACTCCGCAATGAGTCATTCATCTCGCAGCAAAGATCCTCACACTTCTATTAGGTATGTGACCAACTATACGTGAGTATAAAAAAAAAAAAGTGCGCTCACTGGTCTAGCGTGAGTTCCTTACACCGTAGCCCTACCCACTCCACGGGGTCCCACTCATCAAGGCGTAGGACCCATTCTTCACGTCGTAGATCAGAGAGGTCAAGATCCAGAGGACGTGATCGACCCCCCTCTCCTAGGACCTATAGGAAGAAGAGATGCTGGATATGTGGGGCTACACCGCTACCAGACAGAGTGGTCTGTAAGGACTGTTTTACGGACTATGCGTCCAACCGCAAGCTAGAAAATCAGCACGCTGTAGATCTGCTCAAGCGAACAATGAAGGACTCCTTCTCTGAGCTTTTGGCTTCGGTCCCCGCTCAACCACTTCAGCAGATATCCCTGGTTCAGGATATAGAACCTAATCTCCCTGGTCCGTCAGCAGTTAGTACACCTCTGCCGCCGTCAGGCCGACCAGCTAGAGATTCACCACCTGAAGACTCTTCAGGGGACTCTTGAGAAGAGTCAGAACCTTCTGGCTTCAGTCTCTCCTTGGTAAAGCCATTCATCCAGGCAGTCAAAACTGAAATCGCCTGGAAAGACGCAGAATAGCCTCCCCAAGAGTCTACAAGCTACTTCCCATTCCTCAAAAGGAAGCAGGTTCTTTTCCCGTTGATGGGCAAGATTAGTCAAGTCATTCAGAAGGAATGGTCAAAGACTGATAAAAAAATAATAATTTTGGGGTCGGTTCAATAAACAATATACCCCTTACCAGAGTCGGGAACGCAGTCACTAAACTCCATGCCAGTGGTAGACGCGTCCGTGGTGCGACTCGCAAAAAAACTTACTCTACCAATGGAGGATTCCGCTTCCTTCAAAAACCCTCTAAACAGGCGAATCGACCTGGAGCTGAAGAGGAGCTGCTTAGCCGCGGAAGCAGCATGTAAGCCAGCTATTTCCCTCACATCAGTATCAAATGCCATAAGATCTTGGACAGATAATATTGAGATGGCTTTGCATCAGGATGTCCCCATGGAGGATATAATTAAGGCCTTAGAAGAGCTTAGATCGTCGGCAGACTTTGTCTGCGTAGCGGCCATTGACACGATCAGGTGCTCGGCAAGATCCATGTTGCATTCAGTGATGGCGAAGAGGGCCTTGTGGCTGAAACCCTGGATGGCTGACTTATCCTCCAAACAAAATTGGTGCAAAATCCCGTTTGATGGGAAAGCACTATTCGGAGACAAAATGGATAAAGCTATCTCCAGGCTGTCAGGAGGGAAGTCTGGTATGCTTCCACAGGACAGAAGTATGCGAAGATTCAGAGGTGGTTCCTCTAGGTTCCGCCAGTCAAACCCAAGGGATTTTAGGCAGTCGAGACAGCCCAGAGACAACAAAAGACCTTGGAAAGGTACTCGGGATCCTTTTTGAACAGGAAGATGAAAGCCCTTCCGGCTCCACAGGAGCAGAAGCAGTCTTTTTGACGCCAGAGGAACCCAGGCACTCCCGGTGGGAGCCAGGCTAAAGTTTTTTTACCCCAGTCTGGGCCACCTGCTGCCACAACCCCTGGGTTATGTCAACAATTCAATGGGGGCACTTTTGGAATTTTTCTCACCCTCCACCTCGGAACTCTTTCAAAGGAACAGAGATTCCATCCTCTCCACTGAAGGCTCAAGCTCTGAAAAACTTCCTAACGTCACTCCAGCTTCAGGGGGCGGCTGTTCCGGCTCCCTTGGCAGAGCGCTTCGCAGGCTTATACTCCACCCTATTTCTGGTCCCAAAGAGGACAGAGGGGTGGAGGCCTGTGATAGACCTAAAGAGGCTCAACCGGTATATCCGCCCCCGAAAGCTTCAAAATGGAGTCCCTGCAGACGATTATTCAGGCAGTTCAGCCATCAGATTGGATGATTTTGGTCGATCTGCAGGATGCGTACCTACATGTTCCAATTCTACCTGCATTTCAAAAATACCTGAGATTTGCAGTGGGACGGACCCACCTACAGTTTCAAGCCCTGCCTTTCGGTCTGTGCACCTCTCCCAGGGTGTTCACCAAGATACTAATATCTGCTTTAGTTCCCCTGCGGGAGAGGGGCTTGAGGATATACCACTACTTGGACGACATCCTACTCCTAGCAAGCAATCCGGATCAGTTGGTATGTCACCGGGACATTCTTCTACAGTCCCTAAAAGAGCTAGGGTGGCTGGTGAATTCCGACAAGAGTCAACTAATGCCAACACAGCAGATAATCTATGCACAATGTTCGACACTCAGGAGGGGACAGTGTCATTACCACCGCCGAAGGCAAGGATTGTCATCCAGAGAATGATCAAAGTCATCCAGAGCCCGTATCTGACGGCTTCACAATGCCTGAGCCTCATTGGCACAATGTCTTCCTGTATACCCATGGTTCCTTGGTCACATTGGCACTTGAGGTATTTCCAGACTGGTTTCTTGGCGCAGTGGAAGAAACAATGACTATCTCAGATGATCCTCCTGATGGGAAAAATACGCAGGAGCCTTCACTGGTGGACAGTTCCGGAAAACCTCTCCAAGCCTCATCACCTGGGCTCCCTTCCTTGGATCACAATTACGTCCGATGCAAGCAGACAGGGCTGGGGAGCCCATTGCGGGCAAACCAGAATACAGGGGAGATGGGCATGCACCACCCAGGGAGTGGTATCCAACATCTTGGAGATGAGGGCAGCCTTCTTGGCACTGACCTCTTTGGCACCCCAAATCAGAGGCCAAAGAATACTCCTACGCCTAGACAACAGAGCAGCTGTCGCTTATCTGCAGAAGCAGGGAGGCACTCGCAGCAGGTCACTCCTCAAGGAGGTAGAGCCGATCATGCTCTGGGCGGAGCAGAACCTCCTGGACCTCAGAGCGATGTATCTGCCAGGCAGGTTGAACACGGAAGCAGACACTTTATCCAGAAACTTCCTGGACAATGAGTGGGCTCTCCACCCCCATGTCTTCCTTCAGATTGCCAACATATGGGATCCCCCTCAGGTAGATCTGTTCACCTCCCCGAAGAACGCCAAGCTGGACAGGTTCTTCTCTCGGCTGCCGCATCCACAAGTCGAGGCAGTGGATGCCCTGTCATGTCCCTGGAGGTTCACCACGGCATATGCCTTTCCTCCCAGGCCATTAATATTCAAATTCCTCCTGAGGCTCCTCAGGGAGCCAGTCCAGGTGGTGGCAGTACTTCTGTATTGTGCCTCAGTGTGGGCTCTCCAATCAAGATCCCTCCTTTCCCTCAACTTCTGTCGCAGAGCAGTCTAGTTCATCCAAACCCTCAGAAGTTGAATCTTCGAATCTGGAGGTTGAGAGGCGAAGGTTCGAGTCCCTAGGGTGTTCTCCAGGAGTCATATCAACCCTTCTAAAAGCTAGGAAGCCAGCAACTAATGCCATATATTCAAGAATATGGGACAAGTTCTTGTCATTTGTTTCCGAAAATGGATTTCATCCAATCCTTCCTTCTACATCTCATGTTCTAGGATTCCTTCAGACAGGACTTGATCTGGGACTTGGTCTGAGCTCTCTCAAAGTGCAGGTAGCAGTAATCTCTGCTGCAACAAATAAGAGATGGGCGGAGGATCCTTCAGTAGTCACTTTCCTCAGAGGTATATTGAAGATTCGCCCTCCTGTCAGAAGATCATTTCCTAAGTGGGATCTGTCCCTAGTCCTGGAAGTTCTATCTGACCATCCCTTTGCTCCAGTGGAACAAGTAACAATATGGAACCTGACACTAAAGACGTCTTTCCTGCTAGCCATTACATCTGGCAGAAGAATCTCGGAACTTCACTCTTTAGGGATAGGTGACGACCACATCTCCTTCTTCACAGACAGAGTGGAACTTCGTCCCCTTCGGGGGTTCACACCAAAGGTTGCTACTCCAAGCCACCTGTTGGAACCCTGGGCACTACCAGTGTTTACAGACATGGATTCAGAGTCTTGTCACGAACTGGATGTATCCAGAGTGCTCAGGGCCTACCTAGAAGCCACCGGCCCCTTCAGAAATTCTGAGAGACTTTTCATCGTACCGTTCGGTAAATACAGGGGCAAAGAAGCTTCCATCAGAACTCTGGCATCTTGGGTTGTAAAGTTAATCCAGAAGGCCTACAGGGTGAAGAATATGGAGCCTCCAACCCGAGTGAATGCTCATTCTACAAGGGCAGTCTCAGCTAGACATGTGCAATTCGTTTCGTTCCAAATTCGTTTTTTAACGAATTTCGACAAATTCGTTAATTCGGAAATATCCGAATTAACGAAAACTCATTTAACGAATTTTAACGAATATTCGTAAATTCAAATTTACGAATGTACGAATTTACGAATATACGAATTTACCAATGCACGAATTTACGAATGTACAACTATCCGGAAATTCGTGAATTTGAATTTACGAATTTCCGAATATTCGTACATTCGTAAATTTGTACATTCGTACAATCGTAAATTTGTAAATTCGGAAATCTGAAATAATAATTAACTAATAACTTAACTATTACTAACTATTCAATTATAGGTATTGTAATTTCCTTTCAAATTTGGCTGTTAGTGAACTTAACGAAGTTACGAATTGTTTTCCGACATAATGAATGCCGTATCTAAACGAATGGAACGTAATGAATAGGGACGAGCTTCGTGTTCGAGTCGAACATACGTTCGACTCGAACATCGGCTGTTCGATCGTTCGACGAAGATCGAACGATTTGGGCCGTTCGCGCCAAATTCGAGTGACGCGAACGGCCCACAATGCACTACGCCATCGCAGTGTCATCCAGGCGCTGTGATTGGCCAAGCATGCACTGTGACCCCGCATGCTTGGCCAATCACAGCGCCGGCAGCGAGGAGAGCAATGATTGGCCACAGGCAGGATGCCTGTGGCCAATTATTGCTGAGGGTGTTTAGTACACGCCCCACACTATAAAAGGCCGCCAGCACGGCGGCCTAGTGTAGTGTGTTCCGGAGCAGGGATAGAGCAGCATAGGCAGGGACAGTGACTTTTATTTCTTTCTTGCTTAACCTGGATTCCTTTAGTTTAGGGAAAGAGAAGGATAGGTAGGGAGAGTGTCAGTGTGTTTTGTGCTTGTGCTATAGTGTGCTTAAAAAAAACATTTTTTCTAGGGACAGAAAACTGTAGGTAGGGAGAGTGTCAGTTTCTTTCACTGTGCAAGTCCTTGTTTCTAGGGACCTGGAAGGACAGTGAGTGAATTCTCCTTGTGCTATATTGTGCTTAAAAAAAAAAAAAATTCTAGGGACAGAAAACTGTAGGTAGGGAGAGTGTCAGTTTCTTTCACTGTGCAAGTCCTTGTTTCCAGGGACCTGGAAGGACAGTGAGTGAATTCTCCTTGTGCTATATTGTGCTTAAAAAAAACATTTTTTCTAGGGACAGAAAACTGTAGGTAGGGAGAGTGTCAGTTTCTTTCACTGTGCAAGTCCTTGTTTCTAGGGACCTGGAAGGACAGTGAGTGAATTCTCCTTGTGCTATATTGTGCTTAAAAAAAACATTTTTTCTAGGGACAGAAAACTGTAGGTAGGGAGAGTGTCAGTTTCTTTCACTGTGCAAGTCCTTGTTTCCAGGGACCTGGAAGGACAGTGAGTGAATTCTCCTTGTGCTATATTGTGCTTAAAAAAAACATTTTTTCTAGGGACAGAAAACTGTAGGTAGGGAGAGTGTCAGTTTCTTTCACTGTGCAAGTCCTTGTTTCCAGGGACCTGGAAGGACAGTGAGTGAATGCTCCTTGTGCTATAGTGTGCTTAAAAAAAACATTTTTTCTAGGGACAGAAAACTCTAGGTAGGGAGAGTGTCAGTTTCTTTCACTGTGCAAGTCCTTGTTTCCAGGGACCTGGAAGGACAGTGAGTGAATTCTCCTTGTGCTATAGTGTGCTTAAAAAAAAAAAATTTTCTAGGGACAGAAAACTGTAGGTAGGGAGAGTGTCAGTTTCTTTCACTGTGCAAGTCCTTGTTTCCAGGGACCTGGAAGGACAGTGAGTGAATTCTCCTTGTGCTATATTGTGCTTAAAAAAAACATTTTTTCTAGGGACAGAAAACTGTAGGTAGGGAGAGTGTCAGTTTCTTTCACTGTGCAAGTCCTTGTTTCTAGGGACTGGGAAGGACAGTGAGTGAATTCTCCTTGTGCTATAGTGTGCTTAAAAAAAACATTTTTTCTAGGGACAGAAAACTGTAGGTAGGGAGAGTGTCAGTTTCTTTCACTGTGCAAGTCCTTGTTTCTAGGGACTGGGAAGGACAGTGAGTGAATTCTCCTTGTGCTATAGTGTGCTTAAAAAAAACATTTTTTCTAGGGACAGAAAACTGTAGGTAGGGAGAGTGTCAGTTTCTTTCACTGTGCAAGTCCTTGTTTCTAGGGACCTGGAAGGACAGTGAGTGAATTCTCCTTGTGCTATATTGTGCTTAAAAAAAACATTTTTTCTAGGGACAGAAAACTGTAGGTAGGGAGAGTGTCAGTTTCTTTCACTGTGCAAGTCCTTGTTTCCAGGGACCTGGAAGGACAGTGAGTGAATTCTCCTTGTGCTATATTGTGCTTAAAAAAAACATTTTTTCTAGGGACAGAAAACTGTAGGTAGGGAGAGTGTCAGTTTCTTTCACTGTGCAAGTCCTTGTTTCTAGGGACCTGGAAGGACAGTGAGTGAATTCTCCTTGTGCTATATTGTGCTTAAAAAAAACATTTTTTCTAGGGACAGAAAACTGTAGGTAGGGAGAGTGTCAGTTTCTTTCACTGTGCAAGTCCTTGTTTCCAGGGACCTGGAAGGACAGTGAGTGAATTCTCCTTGTGCTATATTGTGCTTAAAAAAAACATTTTTTCTAGGGACAGAAAACTGTAGGTAGGGAGAGTGTCAGTTTCTTTCACTGTGCAAGTCCTTGTTTCCAGGGACCTGGAAGGACAGTGAGTGAATTCTCCTTGTGCTATATTGTGCTTAAAAAAAACATTTTTTCTAGGGACAGAAAACTGTAGGTAGGGAGAGTGTCAGTTTCTTTCACTGTGCAAGTCCTTGTTTCCAGGGACCTGGAAGGACAGTGAGTGAATGCTCCTTGTGCTATAGTGTGCTTAAAAAAAACATTTTTTCTAGGGACAGAAAACTCTAGGTAGGGAGAGTGTCAGTTTCTTTCACTGTGCAAGTCCTTGTTTCCAGGGACCTGGAAGGACAGTGAGTGAATTCTCCTTGTGCTATAGTGTGCTTAAAAAAAACATTTTTTCTAGGGACAGAAAACTGTAGGTAGGGAGAGTGTCAGTTTCTTTCACTGTGCAAGTCCTTGTTTCCAGGGACCTGGAAGGACAGTGAGTGAATTCTCCTTGTGCTATATTGTGCTTAAAAAAAACATTTTTTCTAGGGACAGAAATCTGTAGGTAGGGAGAGTGTCAGTTTCTTTCACTGTGCAAGTCCTTGTTTCTAGGGACTGGGAAGGACAGTGAGTGAATTCTCCTTGTGCTATAGTGTGCTTAAAAAAAACATTTTTTCTAGGGACAGAAAACTGTAGGTAGGGAGAGTGTCAGTTTCTTTCACTGTGCAAGTCCTTGTTTCTAGGGACTGGGAAGGACAGTGAGTGAATTCTCCTTGTGCTATAGTGTGCTTAAAAAAAACATTTTTTCTAGGGACAGAAAACTGTAGGTAGGGAGAGTGTCAGTTTCTTTCACTGTGCAAGTCCTTGTTTCTAGGGACCTGGAAGGACAGTGAGTGAATTCTCCTTGTGCTATATTGTGCTTAAAAAAAACATTTTTTCTAGGGACAGAAAACTGTAGGTAGGGAGAGTGTCAGTTTCTTTCACTGTACAAGTCCTTGTTTCCAGGGACCTGGAAGGACAGTGAGTGAATTCTCCTTGTGCTATATTGTGCTTAAAAAAAACATTTTTTCTAGGGACAGAAAACTGTAGGTAGGGAGAGTGTCAGTTTCTTTCACTGTGCAAGTCCTTGTTTCTAGGGACTGGGAAGGACAGTGAGTGAATTCTCCTTGTGCTATAGTGTGCTTAAAAAAAACATTTTTTCTAGGGACAGAAAACTGTAGGTAGGGAGAGTGTCAGTTTCTTTCACTGTGCAAGTCCTTGTTTCTAGGGACTGGGAAGGACAGTGAGTGAATTCTCCTTGTGCTATAGTGTGCTTAAAAAAAACATTTTTTCTAGGGACAGAAAACTGTAGGTAGGGAGAGTGTCAGTTTCTTTCACTGTGCAAGTCCTTGTTTCTAGGGACCTGGAAGGACAGTGAGTGAATTCTCCTTGTGCTATATTGTGCTTAAAAAAAACATTTTTTCTAGGGACAGAAAACTGTAGGTAGGGAGAGTGTCAGTTTCTTTCACTGTGCAAGTCCTTGTTTCTAGGGACCTGGAAGGACAGTGAGTGAATTCTCCTTGTGCTATATTGTGCTTAAAAAAAACATTTTTTCTAGGGACAGAAAACTGTAGGTAGGGAGAGTGTCAGTTTCTTTCACTGTGCAAGTCCTTGTTTCTAGGGACCTGGAAGGACAGTGAGTGAATTCTCCTTGTGCTATATTGTGCTTAAAAAAAACATTTTTTCTAGGGACAGAAAACTGTAGGTAGGGAGAGTGTCAGTTTCTTTCACTGTGCAAGTCCTTGTTTCAAGGGACAGAGAAGGACACCTGAAGGTAGCCCTTATTGCTTTTTTCCCATCTCCCTGCAGGCCATCTATTAGAATGTCTGGAAGGCAAACAAGGAGAGGCAGACAGTCAGGAGGCAATAAAAGAGGGCAAGCAGGCTCTGTGTCTGGGGGCAACAGTGCTGGTCGTGGACGCGGTGCATTGTCATCAGCACATGGCCATGGGACACGCTTGTCCTTCTTTTCCGCAGCTGGACATGTTGAGCCACATCATGCCGAAGACTTGGTAGAGTGGATGACCAAGCCCTCCTCCTCCTCCTCATCCTCTCTCACCCAGGCTCAGGGTACTGGCAAAGCAGTTGCCAAAGCGTCCTCTTCCCTGGTATCAATGTCAGACTCATCATCAGTCACTCCTTCCCTAGACCCACCATGTCCTCCTCCTGAGGAGTCCCCCGAACTGTTTGAGCACAGTGTTGGGTACATGCTCCAGGAGGATGCCCAGCGTTTCGAAGGGTCTGATGATGAAACCCAGCTACAGGAAGGCAGTAGGGTGAGAGCAGACAGAGGGGATGCTCAAGAAGGACACCAATCTGGCAGTCATGTTCCAGCAGCTGCAGCATACTGCCAGATTGGCTCCAGTGATGAGGAGGGAGGGGATGATGAGGTCACTGACTCCACGTGGGTGCCTAATAGGAGAGAGGAGGAGGAGGATGAGGAGGAGGCACATCTCCAACGAGACAGGATGCCCTTTGGTGGCCAGCGTAAGGGCAGTACACCGACGGAATCACACCGCAGAGCTCCGCCTGTGCAGGGCGCTGCCTCTGCCCGTCATTCAAAAAGTTCCTTGGTGTGGGCCTTTTTTGAGGCTAGTGCATCAGATCGCACAGCTGCTGTTTGCAACATATGTCTCAAGCGTATATCGCGTGGCCAAAACATCAGCCGCTTGGGTACCACATGCCTGACCAGACATATGTTGACCTGCCATGCAGCTCGTTGGCAAGCCTACCTCAAAGACCCACACCAAAGAACAAAGCGGACCTCTCCTTGCACCGCATCAGCTGGGATCTCCAACCCCACTATAACTTCAGTCCTCTCTGAAACATGCACTGAGAGGAATGAAGGTGTAGAATTAGGTGTGTCACAGCCAAGTACTTGCGGCCACTCTGCTAGCAGTACACCGACGTCCGATTCTAGCAGGCAAATTTCCCTGCCCCAGCTGCTGGACCGTCGAAAGAAGTTCACTCCCAGCCATCCACATGCCCAGCGGTTGAATGCTAGCTTGGCTAAATTGCTAGCGCTTCAACTGCTGCCTTTTCAGTTGGTAGACTCGGCCCCCTTCCGTGAGTTTGTGCAATGTGCGGTTCCTCAGTGGCAGGTTCCCAAACGCCACTTTTTCTCACGGAAGGCTATTCCGGCTCTCTACCGGCATGTGGAAGGCAATGTCTTGGCCTCGCTGGACAGGGCGGTCAGCGGTAAGGTGCATATTACCGCTGACTCATGGTCCAGCAGGCATGGACAGGGACGTTACCTTTCTTTCACGGCCCATTGGGTCACTCTTTTGGCAGCTGGGAAGGATGCAGGACAAGGTGCAGTAGTGTTGGAGGTTGTCCCACCGCCACGCCTCCAAAATGCTACTACTGGTTGTGACACACCTCTCTCCTCCACCCCCTCCTCTTCTTCTTCCTCCATGGCCTCTTCCTGTGGTTTGTCCTATGAACCAGCGGTGCTCCGTAGCCGTTCACGGGGCTACGCAAGTACGCAGGCAAAAAGATGCCATGCCGTGCTTGCGCTGGTGTGTTTGGGGGACAGAAGCCACACTGGGGCAGAGGTCCTGTCTGCTCTGCAGGGCCAGGCCGAGAGGTGGTTGACGCCACGCCAGCTTAAGCCAGGAATGGTGGTTTGCGACAATGGCACCAACCTCCTCTCCGCCCTCCGACAGGGACAACTGACCCATGTGCCCTGTGTGGCTCACGTCCTTAACCTGGTGGTGCAGCGGTTCTTGGGCAGGTACCCGGGCTTACAGGATGTCCTGAGGCAGGCCAGGAAAGTCTGTGTGCATTTCCGCAGATCTTATAATGCCAGTGCTCGCCTGGCTGAGCTGCAAAAGGAGTTGAACCTGCCCAAGAACCGCCTTATATGTGACATGCCCACCAGGTGGAACTCAACGTTGGCCATGCTGCAGCGGCTGCACACGCAGCAGAGGGCCATCAATGAGTACCTGTGCGACTACGGCACCAGGACAGGGTCAGGGGAGCTTGTTTTTTTTTCTCCACGCCAGTGGGGCATGATCAGGGATGCATGCACTGTCCTGGCACCATTTGAGGAGGCCACGAGGATGGTGAGCAGTGACAGTGCATGCATCAGTGACACTGTACCTCTTGTCCACCTGTTGGAGCACACGCTGCGTGGAATAATGGACAGGGCACTTGAGGCAGAACAGAGGCAGGAAGAGGAGGACTTCCTTGCCTCTCAAGGCCCCCTTTACCCAGACAGTGTTCCTTCTGTCCCACCCATCGCACAGGAAGAGGAAGAGGAGGAGGAGGAGGAGGAGGAGGAGGATTGTGTCAGCATGGAGGTGGAGGCTGGCACTCAGCATCATCAGCAGCAGTCTTTTAGGGATGATTTACAGTCCCAAGAAACCAGTGGACTTGTACGTGGCTGGGAGGAGGTGACTGCGGATCATGTCGTCCTTAGTGACCCAGAGGACTCCGGAGCGAATGCCTCAGCAAACCTACGCTGCATGGCCTCCCTGATCCTGCAAAGTCTGCGGAAGGATCCTCGTATTCTTCGGATCAAGGAGAGGGACCATTACTGGCTGGCCACTCTCCTTGATCCACGGTACAAGGGTAAGGTTGCGGACCTTATGTTACCGTCGCAGAGGGAGCAGAGGATGAGACAACTCCGGGAGGCCTTGCAGAAAGGTCTGTGCAACGCGTTCCCAGAGACTGGGAGGTTACAAACTCCTGGTCCAGGACAACGAGTTGCTGAGGCTTCGGCCAGTCAAAGAAGGAGTGGTGGGGAAGGTGGCCGTCTGACCGATGCGTTCAGACAATTCTTTAGTCCGCAGCCCCAAAGTATGATTGGTTCCAGCAACCATCGCCAGCGTCTGATAAACATGGTGCAGGAATATCTAGGGGCAAGGTCAGACTTGGACACCTTCCCCACCGAAAATCCTCTGGCTTACTGGGTCTTGAGGATGGATCACTGGCCAGAGCTTGCACAGTATGCAATTGAGCTACTGGCCTGTCCTGCATCCAGCGTTCTTTCGGAACGCACATTCAGTGCTGCTGGAGGATTTGTCACGGATCACAGGGTGCGCCTGTCCACCGACTCGGTTGATCGACTGACTTTCATCAAGATGAACCAGTCTTGGATCACCACCAGCTACCACACACCTGATGCTGATATAACAGACTAATTGATTTTAACATGTCACGTCCCTTCAAGACTGATGCTGATGCTGAGTGCCTGTGCTGTTATGTTGACTGGCTATCCTCCTCCTCCGAGTCCTCAATGATACGATTGATGATGATAGCTTGGAAGATCATTTTTGTTTATGGGTGCCGCCACCAGTGGCTAAGGCCCAATTTTTCAGCCCCTGTTTTACAGGGGCGTGTACTTACAATTTTTTTAGCAATAATTTGCCATAGGGCTCATTGCTGTGCTCCAAGTACAGTATCTGTGAGGGGTTGTAGTGTTGTGCCACCAGTGCCTAAGGCCCAATTTTTCAGCCCCTGTTTAACAGGGGCGTGTCATTACAATTTTTGAAGCAATACTTTGCAACAGGGCTCATTGCTGTGCTCCAAGTACAGTATCTGTGAGGGGTTGTAGTGTTGTGCCACCAGTGCCTAAGGCCCAATTTTTCAGCCCCTGTTCAACAGGGGCATGCAATTACAATTCTTGATGTAATAATTCACAGCAGGGCCCATTCCTGCACCCACCAAGAGTAAGTCTGAGGGCTTACAGTGTTGTGGCAACGCCACCACCACCACCACCACGAAAGGCCCAATTTTTCAGCCACTGTTCAAAAGGGGCATGTAATTACAATTCTTGAATTTAAAAAGAGTGTATAAAAAGGCCTATAATACACCGCTCAGCGCCTATGGATAACACGTATTGCAATTTACCACAAAGATGAATGACCACAATAGTTATCCACAAGTGGGTAATGAATGTTGACAAAAATATTTTTAAAAAATAAATAATTAAAAATATATAAAACTAAGCTGCTGTTTAAAACATGGCAAAATATATATAACAATAGTAAAAATGAACACAGTAATCTGTATCAGTCAATACTACAAACAGCGCTAAATGTTGAGGAATGACAGTGGTCAACACCACCTAACAGTTCTTAAGACAGATTCAAGATAGTTTTCAGTGCTTCAAAAGAATGTCCATGGGTGATCCTAAAGAAATAAGTAGAGTGCACCTTCCACCAATCTTCCAGATCCACCTCGTGACACACACACCCCGTAGGGGTTCACACTCACCAGAGTAATATTGAATTAAAGCCTTGAATAGAAATTGCTGTATCCAAGCCAAACACTGAAATATTGTATCCGTCAAGGAGACCTCAGAATGAGATGGGCTTCCAAAAAACAAACAAAGGGAAAGCACATAGTGTAACCCAGTTTATTTCATAAAACAAACCCTCACAAACTTGGTCCCCTCATACATTAAACGTACATCAGTTAAAAGATCACATAAGCAAACATGGAGGGTGGTTTACTTCACCGTATCCGCCGTCCGGCGTGTATCAAAAAGAACCAAGGGCTGCAATGCCTTACTTCCTCTTCCTGGTTCTCTGAGCGGTGGAACGCAAACCAGCACTCCCAGCGTGTCGTGTAGGTCACGCCCTGACGCGTTTCGTCATTGGTTGACTTCAACAGAGGGCGTGACCACACGACGCACACGCAGACTTATAATGCGTTCCAGTCCTCAACCTTAGCCAATCAGCCCGCGCCTGACAAAGCAATGGGTGCACATAACGATGACGGCTGATTACACTGAAGGCTTACTACAGGGAGAGGAATGGACCAAACAAAGTCTAACTGCATATCCTGTTATAAATCACCTGGATAGCTTCACAGGGGATTATACAAGAGATTAGGTATAATAATAATATTTAAAAGCTGAGTCTGATTCAATTAAATAAAATTAAATCAACAGAGCCTATAAATCAACAATCATAATGATAATGCATATTTATGCCGATACATATAGACAATGATTACCATAGTCATTTTAACCCATTAAGCACTATATGTAATAACTACTACATAGGTCAATACCATGGTATAGAAAAACTTTTTAGACAAAAATTTATATAATAAAAAATACTAAAAATTATATAAACATGCCATGTAGGAAGCTCCAATCTTATTTAGACAATGATAAAATAATTTAATTTTTTAAAATTTAATTTAAAAATCACTAATAAAACAATTAATATCTAATTCAACATTCAACCCTTTGGGCGACAAAGTATCTACAGAAAAAATCCATTGAGTTTCTCTCTTGGAAAGATCTCTGACCAAATTAGAGCCCCTCCATGCTGGCTTCAAATGGTCGACCCCCCAAAATTTAAGTCCCGAAGGATCCTGATTGTGAAATATTTTAAAATGAAGTGACACATTGTGGTCTTTAAAACCAATAATAATATTTGCAATGTGTTCTGACACTCTAACTTTAAGTTGGCGTTTAGTGCGGCCTATATAAATGAGCCCGCACGGGCATTGGAGGGCATACACAACATACGAAGTGTTACATGTGATGAATTCCCTGATAGTAAACTCCTTATCGTTTGAGGTAGATGTGAAGGTTTCAACAGCCCTTAATGGCCTGTTGACCTCTCTGCATGCACGACACCTCCTGCATGCAAAAAAACCATCTCTATCCCAAAAGGTAGAGGGTCTAGATGGGGGGTCCAAAACCTTCCTTACTATTTTATCAGCAAAACTCATAGCCCTTCTATAGATAAAACCAGGTTTTTGAGGCAATACTGTAGAGAGTACTTTATCCATACATAAAACATGCCAATGAGTATAAAAAATCTCTTCGACCTCCTTGTATTGGGAATGGAAGCTCGAGATAAAACTCCATTCTCTTCCTCTATCTATCTGTGCCGGTAATGGATCTCTAAGGAAATTATCCCTAGGTAATTCCGCCAATTCACAAATTAAAGAGTTTAATACCCTTTCTTTATAACCTTTTTCTAGAAATTTATTTTTTACAATCTGGGCCTGTAGTAAAAAATCACTTCCCTCAGAGCAATTCCTTTTAACTCTGGTAATTTGTCCTTTAGGTATATTTTTCAGCCATAAAGGATGATGTCCACTGCTAACAGGTAAATAGCTATTAGAATCTGTGGCTTTAAAAAATACCTTCGTTCCCAACCTATTCTCACATCTATAAATGTGAACATCCAAGAAATGAATATCACTAGGGCTATATTCACTAGTCAATTTGATGTTATTCTTATTGTTATTAAGTTCACTTAAAAATTCTTGCAACGTGCTTAAAGGCCCCTCCCAGATAAAGAACAGATCATCAATGTATCTTTTATACATCAGGAGTTGTGGGCGTGTTATAGAGAAAATGAACTTATCCTCCCATTCCCCCATAAACAAATTTGCTATACTGGGGGCAAATTTAGCCCCCATAGCAACACCTCTTGATTGGGAATAGAAATCTCCATTGAACCAAAAAAAATTATGGTTCAAACAAAAATCAAGGGCATTCCTTAAAAAAATCTTCTGGTTGTGTGGTATATCATCACGTTTACACAATGCCCAATTCAAAGCCAGCAAGGCATCATCATGCTGGATAATGGTGTATAAGGCAGAAACATCTGCAGTTACCAAAAAAATCTCATCTTTCCCTGTAAGGTCTACTGCCTGTAACATTTGAAGTAAACTTTTGGTATCCCTCAAATAGGCACGAGTCTCTACCACACTTTTTTGGAGATAAATATCTAAATATTGTCCTAAACGGGATGTGATGGATCCAATCCCGTTGACAATAGGTCTTCCAGGGGGACATTTAACATCTTTATGGATTTTGGGGAGGGTGTAAATAGTGGGGATTCTACTACTACTAGGTACAAGATATGTCCTCTCACGATTAGTCAGAACCCCTGTAGAGTACCCCATTTCTATTAGACATTTTAAATTAATTTCATACTGGTTAGATGGATCTTTCTCCAACTTAGTATAGGTATTGGTGTCGTCTAACATCTCCATGAGTTGGTTAACATAAAATGTTTTATTCAAAATGACCACTCCTCCCCCTTTATCCGCGGGTCTAATGATTATATCTTTTCTCTCTTCAAGCATTGAGATTCCATCTAATATGTGGCGTGGATTCACCTCCTTTTTGGGTACTATGTGCTGTAAATCTCGTATCACAAGACCCTTAAATGTTTCCAATTGGTGGTTTGCGCCATTCAAAGGGTTGAAGAGAGACTTATTACGGAGCCCACTATCTAGTGCTACAGACGACAGATTAGTCGTTGGTTGGGAATTTTTGTTAAGAAAGTATTTCTTCACATTAATTTTACGTACATATTTATGTATGTCTATAAAGACATCAAACTTATTTATTGGCCTTTTCAGACCACACTTCAAACCCAAATGTAAAATATTAATTTCCTTGTGCGATAAAATTGTGTCACTCAGATTAAAAATACCACCTAATCTGGGCCTCTGCTTCTTTTTCTGGATTTTTGACCCCGCTCTGCATCCTCGCGTTCGTCTCTCCTCTGAGTGGAGTGTTGTACCTGATCCCTCTCCCAATAAGGTGGTTCTCTCCACTGAGGATCTCTGTGTTCCTGATTTTGTTGAGTATGAACCGGAGGCCTTCCCCTTCTTTGGGGATGTCCTCTGCCCCGTCTCTGCCACCCCCTCCCCCTCCCTAAAAAAGGACGGGGAGATCGATAATTAGTTCCATTTTCCCATAAAGGTTCAAACCTATTATGGACTGGAACATGATATTGCTGATTATGGGGTGTATGATAATGGGCACTGCTAGGTCCCTCTCTCACTGAACTCCCTCTACCATAATCCCCATTAGATCTAATTGGCGTAGAGTGGTCCCTCGGTGGACGTGGTGGGATATCACTCCTCCTCATATCATTTATAATGGGGACATTGGTAATTAACTGAGGGGGTCTTACTGCAGGGTCATCAGAGTGAATATTCTCACCATTAATTTCCACCGCTCAGAGAACCAGGAAGAGGAAGTAAGGCATTGCAGCCCTTGGTTCTTTTTGATACACGCCGGACGGCGGATACGGTGAAGTAAACCACCCTCCATGTTTGCTTATGTGATCTTTTAACTGATGTACGTTTAATGTATGAGGGGACCAAGTTTGTGAGGGTTTGTTTTATGAAATAAACTGGGTTACACTATGTGCTTTCCCTTTGTTTGTTTTTTGGAAGCCCATCTCATTCTGAGGTCTCCTTGACGGATACAATATTTCAGTGTTTGGCTTGGATACAGCAATTTCTATTCAAGGCTTTAATTCAATATTACTCTGGTGAGTGTGAACCCCTACGGGGTGTGTGTGTCACGAGGTGGATCTGGAAGATTGGTGGAAGGTGCACTCTACTTATTTCTTTAGGATCACCCATGGACATTCTTTTGAAGCACTGAAAACTATCTTGAATCTGTCTTAAGAACTGTTAGGTGGTGTTGACCACTGTCATTCCTCAACATTTAGCGCTGTTTGTAGTATTGACTGATACAGATTACTGTGTTCATTTTTACTATTGTTATATATATTTTGCCATGTTTTAAACAGCAGCTTAGTTTTATATATTTTTAATTATTTATTTTTTAAAAATATTTTTGTCAACATTCATTACCCACTTGTGGATAACTATTGTGGTCATTCATCTTTGTGGTAAATTGCAATACGTGTTATCCATAGGCGCTGAGCGGTGTATTATAGGCCTTTTTATACACTCTTTTTAAATGCTAGTGATCATTTTTCTTGGCAGCCATGGATGTTTTGCAATTTTTAAGTAGTAGAACGATTGATATTGCTAATGTATTTTCAGTTAACGAGCAAACCACTGCACAGGTTAATTTTAATGGTGTAATGACTGCACTAGGTAATGTACTTGAGAAGCAAGTCCGCACGTGGTGGGACATTTGCACATTAGAGTATTATATAAAAGAAAAAATTATAATTAGAAGTCTTCGTTGGGAAGTAGTTCCCCAAGATGGTCTTGATGATCCTGAATCCATGAATGAATGGTATGATTTTTTTTAATACTATGGGTTTTAAACTTCAAGATCTTATCCTGAAACGTAAAAGGAAAAAAATGTCTAAACTTGAGAGCAGGATTAATGATCTTAAATTGCAGTTAGATCCGATTAAAGATTCACAGCAGGTATCTGATTTTAATATTCGGATAAAGAAAAAACTTGAAAAGGTGGACAAGGATACCCAGAAAAAGAAAATAAAAAAGTTTCACCGTGATTTGGGAGACTTCCGTTCTAATTCTGTGTATCTTTGGCAGCAAAATAGGACTGCAGATAATAGGGAAATTAATGGTGAGAATATTCACTCTGATGACCCTGCAGTAAGACCCCCTCAGTTAATTACCAATGTCCCCATTATAAATGATATGAGGAGGAGTGATATCCCACCACGTCCACCGAGGGACCACTCTACGCCAATTAGATCTAATGGGGATTATGGTAGAGGGAGTTCAGTGAGAGAGGGACCTAGCAGTGCCCATTATCATACACCCCATAATCAGCAATATCATGTTCCAGTCCATAATAGGTTTGAACCTTTATGGGAAAATGGAACTAATTATCGATCTGCCCGTCCTTTTTTAGGGAGGGGGAGGGGGTGGCAGAGACGGGGCAGAGGACATCCCCAAAGAAGGGGAAGGCCTCCGGTTCATACTCAACAAAATCAGGAACACAGAGATCCTCAGTGGAGAGAACCACCTTATTGGGAGAGGGATCAGGTACAACACTCCACTCAGAGGAGAGACGAACGCGAGGATGCAGAGCGGGGTCAAAAATCCAGAAAAAGAAGCAGAGGCCCAGATTAGGTGGTATTTTTAATCTGAGTGACACAATTTTATCGCACAAGGAAATTAATATTTTACATTTGGGTTTGAAGTGTGGTCTGAAAAGGCCAATAAATAAGTTTGATGTCTTTATAGACATACATAAATATGTACGTAAAATTAATGTGAAGAAATACTTTCTTAACAAAAATTCCCAACCAACGACTAATCTGTCGTCTGTAGCACTAGATAGTGGGCTCCGTAATAAGTCTCTCTTCAACCCTTTGAATGGCGCAAACCACCAATTGGAAACATTTAAGGGTCTTGTGATACGAGATTTACAGCACATAGTACCCAAAAAGGAGGTGAATCCACGCCACATATTAGATGGAATCTCAATGCTTGAAGAGAGAAAAGATATAATCATTAGACCCGAGGATAAAGGGGGAGGAGTGGTCATTTTGAATAAAACATTTTATGTTAACCAACTCATGGAGATGTTAGACGACACCAATACCTATACTAAGTTGGAGAAAGATCCATCTAACCAGTATGAAATTAATTTAAAATGTCTAATAGAAATGGGGTACTCTACAGGGGTTCTGACTAATCGTGAGAGGACATATCTTGTACCTAGTAGTAGTAGAATCCCCACTATTTACACCCTCCCCAAAATCCATAAAGATGTTAAATGTCCCCCTGGAAGACCTATTGTCAACGGGATTGGATCCATCACATCCCGTTTAGGACAATATTTAGATATTTATCTCCAAAAAAGTGTGGTAGAGACTCGTGCCTATTTGAGGGATACCAAAAGTTTACTTCAAATGTTACAGGCAGTAGACCTTACAGGGAAAGATGAGATTTTTTTGGTAACTGCAGATGTTTCTGCCTTATACACCATTATCCAGCATGATGATGCCTTGCTGGCTTTGAATTGGGCATTGTGTAAACGTGATGATATACCACACAACCAGAAGATTTTTTTAAGGAATGCCCTTGATTTTTGTTTGAACCATAATTTTTTTTGGTTCAATGGAGATTTCTATTCCCAATCAAGAGGTGTTGCTATGGGGGCTAAATTTGCCCCCAGTATAGCAAATTTGTTTATGGGGGAATGGGAGGATAAGTTCATTTTCTCTATAACACGCCCACAACTCCTGATGTATAAAAGATACATTGATGATCTGTTCTTTATCTGGGAGGGGCCTTTAAGCACGTTGCAAGAATTTTTAAGTGAACTTAATAACAATAAGAATAACATCAAATTGACTAGTGAATATAGCCCTAGTGATATTCATTTCTTGGATGTTCACATTTATAGATGTGAGAATAGGTTGGGAACGAAGGTATTTTTTAAAGCCACAGATTCTAATAGCTATTTACCTGTTAGCAGTGGACATCATCCTTTATGGCTGAAAAATATACCTAAAGGACAAATTACCAGAGTTAAAAGGAATTGCTCTGAGGGAAGTGATTTTTTACTACAGGCCCAGATTGTAAAAAATAAATTTCTAGAAAAAGGTTATAAAGAAAGGGTATTAAACTCTTTAATTTGTGAATTGGCGGAATTACCTAGGGATAATTTCCTTAGAGATCCATTACCGGCACAGATAGATAGAGGAAGAGAATGGAGTTTTATCTCGAGCTTCCATTCCCAATACAAGGAGGTCGAAGAGATTTTTTATACTCATTGGCATGTTTTATGTATGGATAAAGTACTCTCTACAGTATTGCCTCAAAAACCTGGTTTTATCTATAGAAGGGCTATGAGTTTTGCTGATAAAATAGTAAGGAAGGTTTTGGAGCCCCCATCTAGACCCTCTACCTTTTGGGATAGAGATGGTTTTTTTGCATGCAGGAGGTGTCGTGCATGCAGAGAGGTCAACAGGCCATTAAGGGCTGTTGAAACCTTCACATCTACCTCAAACGATAAGGAGTTTACTATCAGGGAATTCATCACATGTAACACTTCGTATGTTGTGTATGCCCTCCAATGCCCGTGCGGGCTTATTTATATAGGCCGCACTAAACGCCAACTTAAAGTTAGAGTGTCAGAACACATTGCAAATATTATTATTGGTTTTAAAGACCACAATGTGTCACTTCATTTTAAAATATTTCACAATCAGGATCCTTCGGGACTTAAATTTTGGGGGGTCGACCATTTGAAGCCAGCATGGAGGGGCTCTAATTTGGTCAGAGATCTTTCCAAGAGAGAAACTCAATGGATTTTTTCTGTAGATACTTTGTCGCCCAAAGGGTTGAATGTTGAATTAGATATTAATTGTTTTATTAGTGATTTTTAAATTAAATTTTAAAAAATTAAATTATTTTATCATTGTCTAAATAAGATTGGAGCTTCCTACATGGCATGTTTATATAATTTTTAGTATTTTTTATTATATAAATTTTTGTCTAAAAAGTTTTTCTATACCATGGTATTGACCTATGTAGTAGTTATTACATATAGTGCTTAATGGGTTAAAATGACTATGGTAATCATTGTCTATATGTATCGGCATAAATATGCATTATCATTATGATTGTTGATTTATAGGCTCTGTTGATTTAATTTTATTTAATTGAATCAGACTCAGCTTTTAAATATTATTATTATACCTAATCTCTTGTATAATCCCCTGTGAAGCTATCCAGGTGATTTATAACAGGATATGCAGTTAGACTTTGTTTGGTCCATTCCTCTCCCTGTAGTAAGCCTTCAGTGTAATCAGCCGTCATCGTTATGTGCACCCATTGCTTTGTCAGGCGCGGGCTGATTGGCTAAGGTTGAGGACTGGAACGCATTATAAGTCTGCGTGTGCGTCGTGTGGTCACGCCCTCTGTTGAAGTCAACCAATGACGAAACGCGTCAGGGCGTGACCTACACGACACGCTGGGAGTGCTGGTTTGCGTTCCACCGCTCAGAGAACCAGGAAGAGGAAGTAAGGCATTGCAGCCCTTGGTTCTTTTTGATACACGCCGGACGGCGGATACGGTGAAGTAAACCACCCTCCATGTTTGCTTATGTGATCTTTTAACTGATGTACGTTTAATGTATGAGGGGACCAAGTTTGTGAGGGTTTGTTTTATGAAATAAACTGGGTTACACTATGTGCTTTCCCTTTGTTTGTTTTTTGGAAGCCCATCTCATTCTGAGGTCTCCTTGACGGATACAATATTTCAGTGTTTGGCTTGGATACAGCAATTTCTATTCAAGGCTTTAATTCAATATTACTCTGGTGAGTGTGAACCCCTACGGGGTGTGTGAATTACAATTCTTGATCTAATAATTCACAGCAGGGCCCATTCCTGCACCCACCAAGAGTAACTCTGAGGGCTTACAGTGTTGTGGCAACACCACCACCACGAAAAGCCCAATTTTTCAGCCCCTGTTCAACAGGGGCATGCAATTACAATTCTTGATCTAATAATTCACAGCAGGGCCCATTGCTGCACCCACCAAGAGTAACTGTCAGGGCTTACAGTGTTGTGGCACCAGCACCACCATCAAAGCCCCAATTTTTACTACCACTGTTCAACAATTATATGTAATTAAAATTCCTGATATAATAGTTGACAGCAGGGCGTTCCAGCACCAACCAAGAGTAACTGTGAGTGCTTACAGTGTTGTGCCAACACCAACAACTAAGGGGCCTATTTCTGCAGAGTATATACGGCAGGTCCCTTCTTTCAAACATCCAACTTACAAACGACTCCTACTTGCAAACGAAAGAAGACAACAGGAAGTGAGAGGAAATCTACCCCTAGGAAGGAAAATTCTCTCCTGTAAGAATAAATATGGGAGAAAGGTGTCTCCTCTGTACTGATGCTTTATCAGCAATCCTTGTTTCAAGAAAAACACCACATTTCAAAAACAGTTGTCATTGGGACGGAAAGTGAGGTGAAATGTTCTGAACAGGGGCACAGACAGCAAAACAAATGTTACAGGGGTGATAACCCTTACCTATGTTTCCCAAAAAGTTTAAAAATAGATTTTTGGGCTGAAGCTACAGTTCAACAATGTACCTGTTCAAAATTACAAACACATTCTACATAAGAACAAACCTACAGTCCCTGTCTTGTATGCACCGCCTGTATACGGCTGTTCAGAGTATATAGGGCCTTTTTTATTTTATGTGCGGGGTTCCCCTTAATATCCATACAAGACCCAAAGGGGCTGGTAATGGGCTGGGGTAGGGGGGGGGGGGGTCATGGGGTAGCTATGCCATTTTTCTTAAAGATTTTCATCCATATTACCGGGACCAGACATTACATTAAAGCCGCAAGAAGTTTTAAATGGCTTTTTTTTCCTTTAGAAGTGTCATTTTGTGCAGGGACAGTTCTAAACACGGGAAACACGTGGCACTTCACAGGCATACTTTAGACACCCCCCAGGTACGATATTTAAAGGAATATTTGACTTTTTTTTTCACTTTATGCATCATTAAAATGACTGCTCCCGAAAAACGACCGTTTTTAAAACTTCTTTTTGCATTGATACATGTCCCCTGGTGCAGAACCCGGGTTCCCAAACCCTTTTTAGGACAATAACATGCATAATAGTTGTTATAATTAGCACTTTAGAATTCGAACGTTCGCATCCATTGTATTTAATAGGGTTCTAATGTTCGTACGAACTTTCGGTCCGTTCGCGGGTTCTGGTGCGAACCGAACCCGGGGGTGTTCGGCTCATCACTAGTAATGAATTAATAATAATAATAAATAACAATAATAATAATAAAAACGTTTTATTATTATTATTATTAATTTGTTCCGTTCCATTTGTTTAGATGCGGCATTTGTTATTTCAGGTTATGCGTAACTTCAGATAAATTTGTATTTGTTACGTTCGCTAACAGCCAAATTTGAAAGGAAATTACAACTATAATTTAATAGTTATTTTTTCAGATTTTCAAATTTTCGGGTTTTCGAAAATATCGAATTTCCAAATTTCCGAAATTACGAATGTATAAATTTACGAATGTATAAATTTACGAATGTACGAATTTACGAATGTATAATTTTACGAATGTACAAATTTACGAATGTACAAATTTACGAATGTACAAATTTACGAATGTATAAATTTACGAATGTACAAATTTACGAATTTACGAATTGCGATCATAACGAATGACCCGAAAAACGAAAAAAAACAAAAACGAATGAAACGAAAACGAAAACTAACAAATTTTTTGGCAGTGCACATGTCTAGTCTCAGCTTCCTGGGCAGCAAGGGCTAATGTTTCATTGGAGACGGTGTGCAGGGCCGCCACCTGGTCTTCTCACAATACGTTCCTCAGACACTACCATATTGATCCAGGAGCGCTTACGACTGTTGAGTTTGGAAGGAGGGCAGTTCAGGCTGCTATGTCCTCTTATAATTAAACATTTATTGTTAAGCAATTATCCCACCTATGTCAGCTAGTTAGTTATCACAGGTATGCTGCCATGGAGGCACCAGGAAAACGGAAAATTGTATCATACTTACCAGTAATTTTCCTTTCCTGGTGCCTATCCATGGCAGCATACGCTCCCACCCTCGGTATTCTATATTACAGAGAATGTTGGGGGAGGGGCTATGCCTTTAATTTATGCTATTCACTAGTCCTGAAGGAGGAGTCGAGGCGGAGCTCTATCACAGGTATGCTGCCATGGATAGGCACCAGGAAAGGAAAATTACTGGTAAGTATGATACAATTTTCCGTTTTGTCTTCAAGTGGTTAGAAGAGTGGATGTAAGCTTCCTAATGCTGTGTATAAAATGCCAGAACAGTTCAAAACCCCCCAAATGACCCCATTTTGGAAAGTAGACACCCCAAGCTATATACTGAGAGGCATGTCAAGTCCATGGAATATTTTATATGTTGACACAAGTTGCGGAAAAAGGACAATTTTTTTTTTTTTGCACAAAGTTGTCACTAAATGATATATTGCTCAAACATGCCATGGGCATATGTGGAATTACACCCCAAAATACATTCTGTTGCTTCTCCTGAGTACGGGGATACCACATGTGTGAGACTTTTTGGGAGCCTAGCCGCGTACTGGACCCCAAAAACCAATCACCGCCTTCAGGCTTTCTAAGGGTGTAAATTTTTGATTTCACTTCTCACTGCCTATCACAGTTTCGGAGGCCATGGAATGCCCAGATGGCACAAAACCCCCCAAATGACCCCATTTTGGAAAGTAGACACCCCAAGCTATTTGCTGAGAGGTATTGTGAGAATTTTGCAGATCTCGCTTTTTGTCACAAAGTTTTGAAAATTGAAAAAAAAAAAGAAAAAAAAATGTCTTTCCTCATTTTCAAAAACAAATGAGAGCTGTAAAATACTCACCATGCCTCTCAGCAAACAGCTTGGGGTGTCTACTTTCCAAAATGGGGTCATTTGGGGGGGTTTTGTGCTATTTTGGCATTTTATGGCCTTCGAAACTGTGATAGGTAGTGAGGAGTCAAATCAAAAATTTGTGCCTAGAAATCCTGAAGGCGGTGATTGGTTTTCGGGGTCCCGTACGCGGCTAGGCTCCTAAAAAGTCCCACACGTGTGGTATCCCCGTACTCAGGAGAAGCAGCAAAATGTATTTTGGGGTGCAATTCCACATATAACCATGGCATGTGTGAGCAATATATCATTTAGTGACAACTTTTTGTATTTTTTTTTTGTCATTATTCAATCACTTGGGACAAAAAAAAAATATTCAATGGGCTCAACAGGCCTCTCAGCAATTTCCTTGGGGTGTCTACTTTCTAAAATGGGGTCATTTGGGGGCGTTTTGTGCTATTTTGGCATTTTATGGCCTTCAAAACTGTCATAGGTTGTGCGGAGTGAAATCAAAAATTTGCGCCCTTAGAAATCCTGAAGGCGGTGCTTGGTTTCCGGGGTCCCGTACGTGGCTAGGCTCCTAAAAAGTCCCACACATGTGGTATCCCCGTACTCAGGAGAAGCAGCAGAATGTATTTTGGGGTGCAATTCCACATATAACCATGGCATGTGTGAGAAATATATCATTTAGTGACAACTTTTTGTAATTTTCTTTTTTTTTTTTGTCATTATTCAATCACTTGGGACATAAAAAAAATATTCAATGGGCTCAACATGCCTCTCAGCAATTTCCTTGGGGTGTCTACTTTCCAAAATGGGGTCATTTGGGGGGTTTTGTACTGCCCTGCCATTTTAGCACCTCAAGAAATGAGATAGGCAGTCATAAATTTAAAGCTGTGTAAATTCCAGAAAATGTACCCTAGTTTGTAAACGCTATAACTTTTGCGCAAACCAATAAATATACACTTATTGACATTTTTTTTACTAAAGACATGTGGCTGAATACATTTTGGCCTAAATGTATGACTAAAATTGAGTTTATTCGATTTTTCTTATAACAAAAAGTAGAAAATATCATTTTTTTTCAAAATTTTCGGTCTTTTTCCGTTTATATCGCAAAAAATAAAAATCGCAGAGGCAATCAAATACCATTAAAAGAAAGCTCTATTTATGAGAAGAAAAGGACGCAAATTTTGTTTGGGTACAACATTGCATGTCCGCACAATTTACAGTTAAAGCAGCGCAGTGCAAAATTCTGAATTCACCTCTGGTTCTTTAGCTACCAAATGGTCCGGGGCTTAAGTGGTTAAAAAAAAAATGGTAAGGTTAGCCAAATGTTTTTGCATAATATGAAAGATGAAGTTATGCCGAGTAAATAGATACCTAACCTGTCACCCTTCAAAATTGCACACGCTCGTGGAATGGCGCCAAACTTTGCTACTTAAAAATCCCCATAGGCGACACTTTAATTTTTTTTACTGGTTACATGTTTTGAGTTACAGAGGAGGTATAGGGCCAAAATTATTGCTCTCGCTCCAACGTTCGCAGCGACACCTCACATGTGTGGTTTGAACACCGTTTTCATATGTGGGCAGGACTTTATTTTAGTTTGACACTTTTTTCCCCAAAAATACATTTTTTGATCACTTTTATTCCTATTACAAGGGATGTAAAGATCCCTTGTAATAAGAATATGGCATGACAGGTCCTCTTTACAGTGAGATATGGGGTCAATAAGACCCCACATCTCACCTCTAGGCTGGGAAGCCTGAAATAAAAAAATAAAAAAACGATCCTGACTTCGATCGTACCGGTAAGTCAGTAGAAGCACAGGAGGGCGGCGGGAGGGGGGGGGCGTCCCCTCTTGCCTCCCGTAAGAACGATCAAGCGGCAGAACAGCCGCTATGGTCATTCTTATGGTGTAGGTGTAGGGAATCGCCGGCTGAAAAATCTGATATCTGAATGATGCCTGTAGCTGCACTCATCATTCAGATATTCCCGCACAAATTCAAGGACGTCATATGACGGCCGGCGGGTGGGAAGTGGTTAAAACACTTTTTTTTTTAACACAAAGTTAAGCATGGCCGAGTATGGCTGAGCATGGCTGGTATGGCCGAGTATGGCCAAGTATGACAGGGTATGGCAGGGTAGTGCAGAGTAGTGCAGAGTATGGCTGGGTATGGCTGGGTATTGCAGAGTATTGCAGGGTATGGGCAGGGTATCGCAGAGTATGGGCAGGGTATCGCAGAGTATGGGCAGGGTATCGCAGAGTATGGGCAGGGTATCGCAGAGCATGGGCAGGGTATCGCAGAGTATGGGCATGGTATCGCAGAGTATGGGCAGGGTATCGCAGAGCATGGGCAGAGTATGAGCAGGGTATTGCAGAGTATGGGCAGGGTATGGGCAGGGTATTGCAGAGTATGGGCAGGGTATTGCAGAGTATGAGCAGGGTATTGCAGAGTATGGGCAGAGTATTGCAGAGTATGAGCAGGGTATTGCAGAGTATGGGCAGAGTATTGCAGAGTATGGGCAGAGTATTGCAGAGTATGGGCAGGGTATTGCAGAGTATGGGCAGGGTATTGCAAAGTATGGACAGAGTATTGCAGAGTATGAGCAGCGTATTGCAGAGTATGGGCAGAGTATTGCAGAGTATGGGCAGGGTATTGCAGAGTATGGGCAGGGTATTGCAGAGTATGGGCAGGGTATTGCAGAGTATGGGCAGGGTATTGCAGAGTATGAGCAGGGTATTGCAGAGTATGCGCAGGGTATTGCAGAGTATGCGCAGGGTATTGCAGAGTATGCGCAGGGTATTGCAGAGTATGCGCACGGTATTGCAGAGTATGGGCAGGGTATTGCAGAGTATGCGCAGGGTATTGCAGAGTATGGGCAGAGTATGGACAGGGTATTGCAGAGAATGGACAGGGTATCGCTCTCTCCCCTCTCCTCTCACACTGTACCGATTGGTACAGAGAGGGGAGAGAGGAAACCGGCGTCATCACATGACGCCGGTTTGTTTACAAGTGATCGCTCTGTCATTTGACGGAGCGATCACGTGGTAAACGGCCGCGATTAGCGGCCATCTACCGTGATCCGTGATGCGCTGGGTCTTCCGGACCCGGCGGTCACGGATATTTCCAGGAGCGTGCCCCAGGGGGTGCGCGGGAGCAAGATTCTGGGAGGACGTCCCTGGGACGTCGTCCCAGAATAACTCGACCGCGCTGTAGCCGTCTTTCGGCTATGGCACGGTCGGCAAGTGGTTAAAGACACAAAACATGTCATTCAAATTATTGAATCAGTCACATGTTCTTCCTCTAGTATTTTGGTTACTGCGGACGTGAGCTCATTGTACACCATCATCGGACATGAGAACGCAGTATCCTCTGTACGATGGGCTCTGTCGTCCTCTGATCTAACTAGAAAAAACCAAAGGTTTCTTCTGAAAAGTCTGTCTAGAAATTATTTTTGGTACCAACGTCAATTCTTCTTCCAAACTAGGGGTGTTTTGATGGGGGCCCATTTCGCTCCCAGTGTGGACAACTTGTTTATGGCCCACTGTAACATACCCAGGGGTCAATTTGTTAGATTGAGACAGAATTGTACACAAGAAGAGGACTTCATTTTACAGTCCCAACTATTATCCTCTAGATTCCAAGAAAAGGGATATAATAAGGAGTCTCTTAATAGAGACATTGAGAAAGTGCGCAACTATGATAGATCTGTGTTGATCGCGAACAAAGATAAAGAGGCAAGTTTAAGTGTCTCTAATTTTAGGATGATTTTGGATTACAATGTGCATCATAAAAATTTTGAAAAGATTGTATCCAATAACTGGTCCATTTTAAAACGAGATAAGACACTTGGCCCTCTGTTACCTGACCGTCTTTCCTTTATATACAAAAAAGCACCTTCATTACGCGACAGACTGGCTTCGGGGGTGGTAGAACCTTTCAGTGCAGTCTGAAAACAGACTTTTCTCCTTCCTCTCAGGGTTCTACGCCTGTGGGCGCTGTACGGCATGCAAACACTCTAAATGCAATGTTAAGAAACATAAGGATTTTACGACGTCAGCCACTAATAAGCAGTTTAAAATAGATCAACTTATCACTTGTGACACAATAGGCGTGGTCTACATGCTTGAATGTGAGTGCGGCCTTCAGTATATAGGCAGGACCTCACGACCCTTACATGTAAAATTAGGCGAGCATGTAAACAATATTAAGAAAGGGTTAAAAATGCATAATGTGTCAAAGCATTTCAAATTGGTTCATAACCAAAATCCCAGAGGTTTAAAATTTTGGGGTATCGAAAGGGTGATTAAACATTGGAGAGGTGGGAATTTTTTGAGGCAGCTCAGCCGGAGGGAATCCCATTGGATTCATTTAACCAAGGTTATGGTACCGGGAGGCCTCAATGTTGAATTTGACATCAACTGCTTCATCTCTGATCGATAATTACTTTTCTTATTTCTTTATTTTTATTTTATTTATTTTTTTGCTCTCTCTTTTTTAATTGTTGTTGTTGGATTTTACATTGTATATTGAGACCTAGTATGGACGCGGGATGACTAATTTAACATGATCATTCTCTTCTTTTTATTAAGATATATGCTTTTTTTATTCTGGAACAAGTTATTTTTATAGCCAGCATAGCTTTTTATTGATTAAATAGTGTTGTTTTAATAAAATAGCAATGTTCGCATAGTAATTATCCACGCTCTTCAGCTTGATCTGGCCATTCCGCAGGGTTGCTAAGGCAACGTCTTTTGTTTCTGGCCTTATCTTCTTACGCTGACGAGACGGAGGATTTGTTGTGTATATAAGTGGGTGCCCGACGTCACTCCATCACCGCTGATGAAGTCCCGCCCCCCTTGGGACGTAATGCGTACGGAACGTGATCGAGGATCGTGACGTCACCCGCGTCCATAAACATTGTCTCGTGCAGTTTATGTTGGTTATATGCTGTGGATCCCTTGCACTGTGGAACAGTGCTTGAAATTGTAAGTGGATTTCTGCATTTTTCTAAATACATTTTTATACATACGGAGAGCACTAGATTTTGCTTTACTTTTTCATGTATACATCGTATGGGAGATGATTGATGAGGTTCATCCTATCTAAAACAAGTTACTGGCTATTACTGATCCGGAGCATTTGGCTGCAATCTCCCCAGCGGGGAACCGTTTAATTGACCTGACTGATTCACTCAGGGGTCCATTATATAAGGTGAGCTTGTCACAGAGTCACCTGAATATTTACTTCACTTCGGACACTTGGTGGTGCTTGTTCATCTACCCTTTGAAGATTTTCCTTTTTATGGACTTCTTTCCATCATTATTATCACTTTAGAATTGTCATTTATGTTTTAGCGCTGCACTGCTGTTTTTTTTTTTTTAATTCTTTATTTTCCATTTTTTTTATTTCCAACAATAGGGTTTATGCATACTTACTTACAACTAATCAGAAAAAAGCATCAGAAAAAATTAAAAAAATATTTAAAAAAAAGAAGAGATAGGAAAACAAATCGAATTAATATATTAATAAATTTGGGTCTATACCGCTATATTATAGCTGTGAAATTTCTACTTATAGTTCAATACCTATTTCTTTACTTTATATCTTTCACAACAGAAATAAAAATATAATAACCCTATACATTGTCCATCGTATATAAATTCAGTACATATATATATATATATCTTCAGGAAGACCATATTTATTCCTTCATATAATCTTATTTTATCTGTCTAAATTCCTTAATCTCTTCTTTACTCATTCGCTTACCTATTCTCATCTCCCCCTATTATCTTCCACATATCCCAAATTATCCCCAATATCCCTATTCCCATTTCCCATTCCCTTCAATCTCCATACTCCACCCACTCCAGAAAAAAATAATAAATAATTAAATAAATAAAGAAAGAAAGAAAAGAAAAGGAGAAAAAAAAAGGGGCGGGGGGGGGGGGATTTTCCCTTCTCCTTGACTTCTCTATTGTGCCAATTATCTCTCTTCTTTCCTTTTTTTTTTTCTTTTCTTCCCTTTTCCTTTTCCTTCCTTCCTTCTTCTCTTTTCTTCCCCTTTACTCTCCTAATAACCTTTTAACCTCTTCTGAATGTATATATACATCCCATGGGCCCCAGATTTCTTTAATTTTTTCCTTTCTATCTAATGTTATAGGTAGCAATTTCTCCATTATTCCTACCTTCCTAACTTTCCTAAGCCACTCTGAAGCCGTTGGAGCTTTTGCATTTTTCCAATTAATTGCAATACAGCTTTTTGCTGCATTTATTAAATGGCACAACATTGAATTACTATATCTTTTAGGTGAAATTTGTGTATTATGTAGCAAAAAAAAATCTGGTTCCTGTGGGATTAAGTATTCAGTAAAAGTCTGTGTAATTCTATATACTGTCTCCCAGAACTGTCTAATTACTGGGCATGACCAAAATATATGCATCATTTTTCCCTTTTCACCACATCCTCTCCAGCACCTGTCAGATCTGGAAAAAATTTATTTAATGCCGCAGGCGTATAATACCAGCGTGTTAGTATTTTATATTTTGATTCCTGTATTTTTATACACCTCGAAGATTTTGTTGACAAATCTATTATAAAAAAAGATACTAAAATAGTCTGGCCCTCCTTCCTAGTATCACTCTGCGCTTGAGGAAGATGTGCCGTAAGAATATAAACAATAGTAAAATATATGTAAATGAACAGCTGCTGCTTAAAATCAAATGTACATATATAAAAACAGTCTTTTTTAAAACTTGGTTTAAAAGTTCAGAATAAAACTGTAGCAGCGCTACGAACAAAAGTTCAAATGTGCGTCTTCTATGATAATCGCTTATCTAGGTGATGAAGTAGTGAATGGTGAATCTAGTTGTATCCAATTCTTAGTGCTCCTTTCACCAGTAGTGTATTACACCGCGTGGGGGGATTTTTGAAAGTCCCCTTCAGGGGGCGCACTCACCAGATACAGGATAAATGTAAGCCTAGATCAACATTCCTCCTTCAGCAATGATACAATCAGATAAATTTTCCTTTTCTTCTCCACCATAAACTTCATGCGGTAACTCAGGTATATGTAAGGGTATTCTCATTGTGGTACGCAGATTTTGTAAGGGGGGAGCCAAGGGGTTTGTTTCTCAATAAATTGGTTTTACAATATTACCCTATGTGGAGATATTTCTTTACCCTTACATATACCTGAGTTACCGCATGAAGTTTATGGTGGAGAAGAAAAGGAAAATTTATCTGATTGTATCATTGCTGAAGGAGGAATGTTGATCTAGGCTTACATTTATCCTGACAAATCTATTATGTTCTGGCATTGTGCTGGAGAGAAGGTGTGCCCTATATCCTTTTCCCATTTACCCAGGCATTCCATTTTAAAATCATCTGGGGGTACATTCAACAATGCATACATTTTGGATATCACATGTGGTAAGGGTTCCCCCATTTCACAATATTCCTCAAATCTTGTCCGTGTCCGACTATATGTTCCTGCCGATCCCAAAGTCTCTAAGTAGTGTCGGAGCTGCCTAGCTTGCCATATCGGGATTTCAAATTTCCCTCCTTGTTTTGTGAGCGTATCTATTGTTACCCACCCCCTTTCTTCTACAAAATCTGACGCTTGGAAAATACTCTTTTCTCTCAATTTCCTAAGTATTAGTGATTCTATCCCAGGTAAAAAATCTGGGTTTCCTATTATCGGGTATAAAGGTGATTTTTTATTGGTTAGTTTGGATTTCTGACATATTTTATTTCCTATCCAAAGCGTCGTTCCTATCATGGGATGTGATTTTACTGAGGGAGGCAGGGCCGTATAACACCATAATGCTCTGATTAGGGGAATTAAACTTATTTGCTGTTCTATATTAGTCCATAATTTATATTCCCTATGTCTGCTCCAGTCTACTAATCTCCCTAGATGTACCGCCTGATAATATTTGTATATGTCAGGTGCCGATATTCCTCCTACTCTTTTTGATAAAGTTAAAAGTTTCTTACTTATTCTAGGTCTTTTACTAGCCCAGATAAATTTCATAAACATAGTTTGAGCTTGGCTGAAAAAGGACTTAGGAATTCTTATTGGTAATGCCAAAAATAGATATAGGAATTTTGGCATCACACTCATTTTTAGGATATTGCATCTCCCAAACCATGACTGTATACCTTTATTCCACCCTTCCAATGACGTTCTTACAGATCTAATTAATGGTTCAAAATTTAACTCAAATGTTTTTGTTAGGTTTGCGGGGATCTGTGTTCCTAAATAATTTAATGCTTTCTTCGTCCACTTAAATTTAAAATTTTGTTCTAGTATGTTTTTAATGGAAGTAAACACACTAGAAATAGGGTGACAAACTATAAGTGGCGCTAAATAAATATAACAATCATATTGATATATACTGTGATTCAAAAATAATTGGTGAAATATTCTTAAATCCTAAAATTGAAAAAAGCATAAAGAAAACCACAAAACCGTGTATAAAGTGATATAGTAATCAACACAATAAAGTCCATATAAATGTGTAGTATTAGTGTTCAAAAATTAGGTTGAATTCCTCTTCTCTTCCACCACACCACAGTGTTCAAGTGAGTCAAAACCCCCTTCAGATTAAACACTCACCGCAATGTAATGCCTCACACTCTCGTGTTTTGGCAGATACGCAAATAGCACCTCTCAAATAGGTGGATAGGTTCAGCATCCGATAGAGTGATCTTCAAATTAGCTCCATATAAATGCAAAAAATAAAAAGTGCAAAGAATAGTGTAATACTGCAAATGCAGTTTTATTTATGTACTACAAATCCTTCAAATATTGCACTCACATGGTAACCAATCAAAGTAAGCAAAATCACACTGCAACCGAAAATCCCATGAATAAGTCTCAATGACGAAACATGTCGGGCGTGGCTACACGGCAGGCTATTGAAAACTTGGTAAAGTGTGTGTGGAGTGCCGTGTGATATACACTCTAAATCTAGCCACCTTTGGAAACGGCGACAACGAGCGGAGAGGACAGGTAGAGAGTGTACACTGTACTGTTCTGTGCCCTGTGCTGATCTTGGGTCCGCCGTGACCAGTATTCGTTGGTGGAGACAGTTTGAAGCTGTTGCTGTGGATTTTCGGTTGCAGTGTGATTTTGCTTACTTTGATTGGTTACCATGTGAGTGCAATATTTGAAGGATTTGTAGTACATAAATAAAACTGAATTTGCAGTATTACACTATTCTTTGCACTTTTTATTTTTTGCATTTATATGGAGCTAATTTGAAGATCACTCTATCGGATGCTGAACCTATCCACCTATTTGAGAGGTGCTATTTGCGTATCTGCCAAAACACGAGAGTGTGAGGCATTACATTGCGGTGAGTGTTTCATCTGAAGGGGATTTTGACTCACTTGAACACTGTGGTGTGGTGGAAGAGAAGAGGAATTCAACCAAATTTTTGAACACTAATACTACACATTTATATGGACTTTATTGTGTTGATTACTATATCACTTTATACACGGTTTTGTGCTTTTCTTTATGCTTTTTTCAATTTTAGGATTTAAGAATATTTCACCAATTATTTTTGAATCACAGTATATATCAATATGATTGTTATATTTATTTAGCGCCACTTTTAGTTTGTCACCCTATTTCTAGTGTGTTTACTATCATTTTTTACAGGTTTATATTTAAAGTGGCTGCTGTTAAAATTTGTGCACTTTATCTTCTGTTAATCAGTGCGGTGGGGTAATCATTAGGGTGGCTTTTTATTGATTACCACTTTTTTCAATGTTTTTAATGGAGCCTGGGAGTGCCACCCCCATCGCCTCTGATTTACCGTAATTTATTTTAAGGTTTGACATGCTCCCATATAGTTCTATTTCTTTCATAAGATTTGGTAGTGAAATTTGTGGTCTTGATAATGAAAAAAGCATATCATCTGCATAGGCCGAAACTTTATATTCCTTTTCCCCAAATTCAATACCCCTAATATCCGGGTTCTGTCTAATTTTATTTAAGAGTGGTTCTAGTGTCAAGGCATATAGTAGAGGCGAGAGGGGACAGCCCTGTCGTGTTCCATTTGTGATTGCAAAAGACTTAGAGTAAACCCCATTTACTTTTACCAATGCCGAAGGGCTCACAAACTCCTGCTATCCATTTTACCAACCGTTCTCCCAGGCCCATTTGTTTTAAAACCTAAAACATAAATTTCCAATTAACTCTGTCGAAAGCTTTTTCTGCATCTGTGTTCAAAAAAACGCTTGATATCTTTTTTTGGTTTGCTTGATATATCAAATTCAATACTTTGATAGTACTGTCCCTTGCTTCTCTTGTAGGGATAAACCCTACTTGATCCAAATGTACTAGTTGAAATAAGTGGGGCTGTATGCGATGTGCTAATATTTTAGTCAAGATTTTTAAATCAACATTTAATAGGGATATTGGTCTATAGCTGCTACATATCTGAGGGTCCTTACCTTCTTTAGGTATGACCGTGATATGGGCAGCTACAGACTCATGGGGTAACACCAGTGATTGTCCAACTGCATTAAATACCTTAGTCATGCATGGGCCTAGTTGTAGAATAATTTTTTTGTAATATTCTATGGTGAAGCCATCTGGGCCTGGTGCCTTACTATGTTCTATTGTCTTCATTGTGTTTTGCACTTCCTCTATAGTAATTGACCCTTCTAATTTCCTTCATTCTGGTGATGATAATCTGGACAAACCTGAAGAAGTCACATATTTCCTTATAGACCCCGAGGGGTCCTCTGTTTCAGGAAGATTATATAGAGAAGAGTAGTATTCTCGAAATTCTTGTGCTATCTCTTTTGGTAGCGATTTTTTCAGATCTGCTTTTCCTTTTATAGTTGGAATATATGATCGTGTTAATTGTTTTTTTATTTTTTTTGCTAATAGCTTACCACATTTATCTCCTGAGTTATACACCTCTTTCCTTCCATATTGTAAGACCGCTTCAGCCTTGTATCGAAGTAAGTCTGCTATTTGTCTCCTTACACACTCTACTTCATTACCTAGTTCTCTTCCTGTTGTCTTCTTGTGTTGTGTCTCTAATCCCTGTAGCTTTTCTAATAGATATTTTAACTGTTCTTCTCTAGCCTTTTTTACTCGGGAGCCATGTTTAATTAGGATGCCTCTAATTACCGATTTATGGGCTTCCCAAACTATTCCTGGGTCACTTTCTCCGTTGTCATTTATCTGGAAATACCACTCAATTTCTTTAATTAAATCTTCTTTAATTTGGGGATTTTGTAATAAACTTTCATTAAGTCGCCACCTCCACACCGATGAATGATTCCCCCCCGTTAGAGTCAATTCCATCGTAATAGGTGCGTGATCTGTCCATGTTATATTTCCTATTGAAATATCACATATTGAGTGTAACGACTGATGGGGGACTAGAAAGAGATCTATTCTTGAGTAACTTTGGTGAGGGTTTGAGAAAAAAGTATAATCTCTCTCCCCTGGGTGTATGGTCCGCCATCCATCAACTAGTTGTAATTCATGCAATTTCCGTAAAATGCGCTTTCTAATTCCACTGGGTACCGAAGAGGTCCCACTGGAAGTATCTACTCTTGGATCTAATGGGATATTTAAATCTCCTCCACATATCAACTTTCCTTCGCTAAAGTCCCTCAATTTTGATAACAATTTAATCAGAAAGCTATCTTGATGTGAGTTTGGGGCGTAAATAGTGGCCAGAGTTACTTTTTCCCTGCCTATCGCTCCTTTAAGGAAAAGGTATCTTCCCTCTGGATCTGAGCATTTATCTGTTAATGTCCAAGGTTTTTTTTTGAGATCAGGATGGCTACTCCCTTTGTCTTAGTTTCCTTATTAGAATCTTGGTATACGTTGGGGAAATATCTATTTTGTAAGTATGGGAAGAGCCCTTCCCTAAAGTGTGTCTCTTGTATGAATCCTACATCTGTCTTCAAATATTTTAATTCATTCAACAGAATTTTAAGTTTTTCTGGGATATTCAGCCCTTTAGCATTTAATGACGTTATTCGTATTTTATCCATTGTCTATATTCCAGATATATCTGCTAAGCTTATCTTCCGATAGTGTCAAGGAGAGGGGAGCAAAAAAAAAAAATAGTGGGAAATGGGGAGATAATGGGTCTAGGGATTAAACCCCGGCACCTACTTGGGACTTCAATTTTCCCATAGGTAGCCGATTTGGGGGTCTTAGTCCAGCAATGACGTGGGTGGACGAGCTCCTTCCAAGCCCTCCAGTCCACTATTTTCTCTTTTTCTCTCCCTTCTTTCTTTCCCCTACCTCTCTCTCTCCTTAATAACCCTATAACCTTGCTCCATGTCTTCCTAAATATATTCCCCGGCTCTTATCTCAAGTCCTATCCCTTCCTTATCCCCTCCCCTCTCCCCCCCTCCTCCTATAGCAATGTTCCTGGTCCCTCTTCTACCTGTGCGCCATCCTTCCTCTTACTTATTCTCCCCCTGTCCACCATCGAGACAAGTTGAGCACTTCCAATATCCACTTAGCAAAGGATGGTCAAAGCCCACTGCCATTGGTTTTCACCCAGCAGTTTGTGGTAAGGATTACACAGGTAGCCTAGTAAGGAATAAAGGAAGAGGAGACAGCGCAGCTGAGCCCACTGGAAACCATATCAGCTTTAAGTTAAGCCTGCTGAGAAGGAATCAATACAAGTTGGTGCAGCAGTACAATAAAGCACTCACATCTAGTTCCTATTATCCCATTTTTACATACAGGTAAACATTTTTAAATCTTAAAGTTGGGAAAACACCAGTTTTGTCTAACACTGGTGCCACTTTGATGGCACAAGCTGGTGTAGCTTGATCCGGGTTAGAATGTTCCAAAAAAAAAAAACACGCCATCTACACCAACAGTCCTAATTTCTAACTTAAAGAAGGCTCATCTAAGATATAATCCTGGCTGTGGAACAGCCTGCTCCTGAGCCATATTGCCTCTTCTTCTAAAGTCCAGCCTTACTAGTAAAGCTAACTCATTTATCCCCTTTTCTTTCTCCTTTCCATCCCTCCCTTCCTCCCTTTGCTATCTATTTTCAGTATAGTCATATTTCTTTATTATAAATTATATTCCACATATATAAAGGAGAGAAAGAAAGAGAAAAAAAAAACAAGAAAAGAAAACAAAAATGCCTTATCAAATTATATTCTCTATACAATTTTCTATTATATGGCATTTGACATTCTACCCTTCACCATTTTCCTACGTATACATCCCCTTCCACTCCCTTCTTATTCCTTAACATGGGGTACCGTCTTCCTCTCCGTCTTCCTCTCCTATTCCATTCCTACTTCCTCTCTCCCTTCTCCTCTCTTGCCTTCCCTCCCCTCCTTCTCTTCCCCCTTTCCTTTCCTTCCTCTCCCCCTCCTTCCTTAAAACATATTAGGTATTATATTATCTCCTGAGTCCATGCCTTCCTAACCCGCCCTTCCCTTGTGATATGTGTGAAATATGCCCAACCTTCCACCCCCTCCCTTCCCTTTTCCCTCACCCTCCCCGTCTCCCCAGACCTAAATATATGTAGAAAGTGTGTGAACTGGGTTGTATTAGTAGATTTATGTAAATTGTGTCTTATTTAATATGTTTATTTGTTTTTATTATTAGATATATCCCCCCCTCCCCCTCCCCATATCTCTAATCTACCCCTCTATTTCTTCTATCGGCCTTTATTCACCCTTATCTCGAAATATTAAAAAAGTGAAAAAGAAAAAAAAAATTGCATGGATTCAGCTAGACAGTCCATTTAATCTCAGAACTTCTCCCATGAAAAAAAACCTTGGAGCGGGAGTCAAAGTCAAATTAATGTAGTAGGGGAGAGAAGGAGAAAAAAAAAAAAACGATATCACGGGAGATTCAGAGGAGGAAATGGAAGTTCTTTAGTGAGAGGTAATTTTATTAATCCTCGTTTCAACTGTAATGCACTTTATTTCTTAGGTGGTCCTGTTCTTCTCAGTCCCCAAAAAAGAAATAAGAAAAAAAAATTCTCAAAAAAGGGAAGGGGGGAGGGCCAACAAGAGGAGAGAAAAAAAAGAAGAAAAGGGGGGAGCAACCCCCTGGGGTTTAATTCCTAAAACGGCCCTATATATATATTTAAAAAAAAAGGATAGAGAGAGGTAAACTGGGGATATTAAAGATAGTTTATGTAGCATATTGATTCACGGTTCTCCAATGCCTTTTCCTGGGGTCTCTAAAGTTTGTTGTCCCCCATTTGTCTGTGTTAAAGTACTACATTTTCTTGTTTGGGGTCTTCCTCTATGTTGTCTTCTGTCGATTTAATTGTAACCAGTCTGAGACTTCACATCCCTCTACCCCCAAAAAATTAAATAACTCTGGTACTTCAGACGGTTGGGAAAGTAAAAATGAAAGGGGTCCTTTCTTTACAAAGAGTGCTATTGGATATCCCCAGGTATATGTCCCCCCTACTGATTTAATCTTTTCTAAAATCGGTCTCAATATCGCCCTCCGTTGTAGAGTTGCCCGAGAAAGATCAGGTAAGATTTTAATTGACATTCCTTCAACAATTATCGTCCCGACTTCCCATGCTTTACGACTGACCTGCTCTTTATGGGTATAACGATGAAATCGCCCAATAACGTCTCTGGGTCTTTCTGGGTTCACAGATCTGGGCCCTAATGCTCTGTGCAGTCTATCGAATTCAATTTCTCTTGGGGCAGTCTCTACTCCTAATTGTTTGCATATTGTTAAAACCGTTGTATGTAGTGAGATTCCCTCTATTTCTTCCGGGATCCCTCTAAACCTGAGGTTCAACCTCCGACTCCGGTCTTCAATTTCTTCAAATTTTAATTGTATTAAATAATCCTGCCCCTCTTGTATAGACTTTTGAGACCGATTCTTTTCCTGGCCTTCTAATCTTGCAATCCGGTCCTCCAATTTAGTTGTACGGCTACCTTCTTGAGAGATCTTTTCTGTCAGATTCTGTACCTCTGTTCTAATCGCCTGCATTTCCTTTTGATGATTCTCCTCCAGGCGGGACACCAATGTTTCCATCTCCTCTCTTGTTGGGAGCGTTTGTAATATAGCCATCTCGTCTCGGGTTGGTAGGGATTGTAGAATAGCCATTAAGTCTAAATCTCCTACTTTTTTATCCATTTCCGTTGACATCCAGAGAACAGGTGTATATTCTCCACTTCTTTCAGGGGTCAGCGGGAGACTCATTCGGGGAGCAGCTCTAGGTATTTCAGTATATTCCACGCCTCGTGTCTCTACAATTGAAGCTCTGGCTATAGCTGCTCGTGTTCGTGGAAAGAAGTCTTTGATCTCTTGTTGCACAGGTAGCGGCTTTATAAGACACTTTTGGTTCTGTTTTATTTCTTGCCGCTCCTCTCCCTTACTCCTTAAGCTCTTTGTACTTTTGGTAGTCCTTATATTGCTCATCCCGTGCTCATCCCATGTAATATCGCCGATATCACAGATATGGGGTAAACAGCTGTATCTAGTTAATTAAACCAGATCTCCTTAATACAGCCCAATGTACAGTATTTATTTTATCTATGTTTTATCTATGTATGCTATATATACTGTATATTTAAAAGGACTAAGGTAACTGACCAATACTCTCATTATACTTTCAATATAGGCCAGTATTGCCAGTATATAATAACTGGATCGTCCTGCTGGGGCCACTGAGTCTCGCCCTTCCGCCCTCCACCAGTGCACAGTCCTTCAATCCTCCAGCCCTCCAACCACGCTGACAAGCCGATGCCGTCCCACCGCTGTTCTACTAAGCCGTTAACTTCAGTTAGCTTCAGCTGTCTCTTACACAGTCTCTCACTCTATGGTATACGGCATACAGCTTGCCTGACCGCTCCTCCCCACCTCCGCTCACATCCGCTCACCTGCTCACCTGTCTCCGACCGCTGACCCGACTGACCCGACTGATCTCTGCTGCTTCCGGTGTTTCCGGTACTGCCGTAATTGCCGTTGTGACCGCTATTGCCTCCACCACAGACCACAGACCTTGTAGGTATGAATAGTAATGCCCTCAGTCCATAGTTGTATCTGTGAATTTGTCCCTACCAAGAGGTGGGTCTTATGGAGCGATTCTTCTCTCCTCCTGGATCGAGATCTGTATAGTAATGTATAGTGATGTTTTCTCGTGCGGCTCAGAGTATACCCACTGGAGTAACCATTTTTAACATAACTTAGCCCGGGCTACACAATCCAATTTCTTAGTATCCTCTTGGTGTCTGGAGGCTTGGTCGGAGCTCAGCACACACACATCCTCCTACTCCGCCATTGCTAGGACACACCCCCTGGCACTGCTGTTTTTATATTCCTAAAATCACACCTTTGGAAAATAGTACACCTTTTTTTAGGACCCCAAAAAAAGAGTCAGCTTAGAACAATTTCTAATAAGGATACCACCTCCACCCCAAAACCTAGATGAGAATAATTTGTCAACAAATGAGTTGACTATGGAAGAAACTGAGGTTTTGAGGCTAGGCCTCATCTTCTGTCTATCCCACAAAATAGATAGATATTTGAAATAATACATAGTTGCCAACATTGTAAAAAAATTGATAGGGACTCTTTTTTGTCTGTAGGCAGAGTCTTATTATAATTAGGGGGCAAAGCATTAGTTTGTAGGTATGACGTAGCGGGGGAAAGAAAAATGCGCCGTGGCAAAAAATGGTTGTGGTTTAAGCTAAAAATTGGGTGTGGCTTAAAGGGGGAGTGACTCAAGGGGGTATGGTTAGAGTCTGAGATGAACAAGGGATGGAGGGAGAAACAAAGGAAGAAAGAGAGGAAGAGAGAGAGAAGGAAGGAAAGAAAGAGGGATGGAGGGACAGCAGGCCCAGATCCTACACCACAATAGAAAAATGTGTATTCCAGAAAGTTTAGCAATCAGCAGATAAAGATACTCCAAACACCTGGTGTTAGCGCTTCAATCATCCCGACACCATGGTTTTTATGGTGTCAGGATGATTGAAGCGCATTATTACTATTATGACATTGTAATATAAAATTAAATAGTTCAACTCACCATAATGTAGAATCAGTGGGAGCCCTGAGCGTGTCACTTGCCACGTCATCTGCCACCAGATGCCATCAGGTGTCCCCAGCAGAGTCCCTCCTTACACCAGGCACTCCCAGCAGAGTCTCTCCTTACATCTGGTGTCCCCAGCGGAGTCTCTCCTTACATCAGGAATTCCCAGCAGAGCCTCTCCTTACATCAGGTGTCCCCAGCGGAGTCTCTCCTTACATCAGGTATTCCCGCCTGGGGTGTCCGCTGGGGACACCCCATGTAATAAGAGACTCTACTGAGTTTCTCATTACATGGGGTGTCCCCAGTGGAGTCTCTCCTTACATCAGGTGCCCCCAGCGGAGTCCCTCCTTATATCAGGCGTCCCCAGCGGAGTCCCTCCATACATCAGGCATTCCCAGCAGAGTCTCTCCTTACATCAGGTGTCCCCAGCGGAGTCCCTAATACATTGGGTGCCCCCAGTGGAGTCCCCCTTATATCAGGGGTCCCCCAGTGGAGCCCCCTTTACATCAGGTGTCCCCCAGTGGAGCCCCCCTTTACATCAGGTGTCCCCCAGTGGAGCCCCCTTTACATCAGGTATCCACCAGCGGTGTCCCCCTTACATCAGGTATCCCCCAGCGGTGTCCCCCTTACATCAGGTGTCCCTCAGTGGAGCCCCCTTTATATCAGGTCAGCTCCATCTTCCCAGGCTGGTGCTTTCCATTTTATTTACAGGCATTTGTTGTTCTCTCCTTTTCTTTTTTTCCCTCTCTCCCCCTCCCCTCCCCTCCCCTTTCCTTTGCTTGTAAGGTTTCTTTAAAATGTTTGTTGTCTTACTTTGTTGCTTGTATTCCTTTAAGACTGGGCAGCTTGATAGGGCAGGTGCCTCTCTGTGCACCAACATTGCTGTGCTCATTTCCAAGTTCAGCGGGGGGCTGCAGGTGCCCTGTACATCCCGCCAGGTAGGAGAGTTTCACGTCTCGGCGTCCCCACCACCGTACTGCGAATGCGCGATTCAGGAGCGATAAAAAGCCGTAGTTTCTCGGCTCTCTGTACTGAGCGACGCCGGGTCTTCTGCGCATGCGCGGACACATGCGCGGTCACTCGGTTCAATTACGGCCTTCTTGGATTGTGGAAAAAGGGCTAGATTTGACCTTTTTTTTCCAAAATCAATTCCCAATGGTGGTTATGGGATTAGCCCACCCACTTTTGAAGCTATTTAAGGTCAGAAGCAGGGTTAGCTGTCAGAGTCTCCTCGGCTGTACCCTGCTAGGTTTCTCTGATGCTGCCCTGTGGTAGGTACATTATTTGTTTAAAAAAAAAAATGAATGAAAATAAATAAATAAAAAAGATCCATAGTTCCTTTCCCTTTCTTACTATATTTTCGCAGCTGATCCTTGTGCCCAACTCCGCAATGAGTCATTCATCTCGCAGCAAAGATCCTCACACTTCTATTAGGTATGTGACCAACTATACGTGAGTAAAAAAATAAATAAAAAGTGCGCTCACTGGTCTAACGTGAGTTCCTTACATCGTAGCCCTGCCCACTCCAGAAAATCCAGAAAATCTTCAAGACACGGTGATGACTACAGCCCAGACCGCAGGTCTCATTCTTCATACCACCGGTCCCGCTCATCAGGTCGTAGGTTACATTCTTCAATTCATAGATCAGAGAGGTCAAGATCCAGAGGACGAGATCGGTCCCCCTCTCCTAGGACCTATAGAAAGAAGAAATGCTGGACATGTGGGGCTACACTACCAGACAGAGTGGTCTGTAAGGACTGTTTTACGGACTATGCGTCCAGCCGCGAGCTAGAAAATCAGCATGCTGTGGACAGGGCTGGCCCAAGACATTGTGCTGCCTGGGCCCAAGAATGAAATGCTGCCCACCCCCCCCCCAAAAAAAAAAATCCTATGCCCATCCAGCAAAGAGACGTTTCCATAAAGCAAAGAGACAGCCCAATATATTCAGCAAGAGACATCCCATATATTCAGCAAAGAGACATGCCCCTTCTAGGGTGACCACGCATTTTGCAGGTCTGTCCCGGGCACATTCATTCCAGGACAATACAGTGTCCCGGAATGAAACTGACACAGCCACCCCCCGTGCCAATCTGATGCCCCCAAAAAAGGCCGCCACATCACCTCTTTACTCACTGACAGTACTTGTCCTGGCCGGGAATGCCTGGAGGAGCACAATCCCCGCCCCCTGCATGTGATTGGAGAAATCATAAATCCCACCTCTTGTGTCCAATCACTGTGCTGTGATTCGTTACAGAACAAGCTGATGTTTGGGAAGGGGGGGTGTCCCTGAATGGTAGTTTAAAAATGTGGTCACTCTAGCTCCTTCCTGCAAAGAGTATTGTGTAGCACCACGAAAGCTCCCCCCTTTCTCTCCACTGCCACCGACCAGCTACGCTCTGATCCCAGCTCAGTGATGCAACATGCTGCAACAACAGCGCTGCATTGACCACATTTACAAACTGCCATTCAGGGATACCGCCCTTCCTTCCCAAAAAAAGATGAGGGGGGGGGCGGGTGTAGTCTCGCTGACAGGGAATTTGGCAGCGGGTGATTTGTCGGCGAATGGCTGGTGTTAGCACTTAAATCATCCTGACATCATGCTTGATATGGTGTCAGGATGATCAAATCACATTATTTCTATTACTACATTGTAATATATAATGAAATAGTTTAACTCACCATAATGCGGAATCAGTGGGAACCCTGAGTTTGTCATTTGCCACCATTGCTTGCCACCAGATGTAGCTTATTGCTTGCCACCGTTGCCTGCCACCAGATGCAGCTGTGCCACTTGCCATCCATAGCCTGCCACAACATGCAGCCTGTCACTTGTCACCAATGCCTGTCACCAGATGCAGCCTGTCACTTGTCACCAATGCCTGTCACCAGATGCAGCCTGTCACTTGTCACCAATGCCTGTCACCAGATGCAGCCTGTCACTTGTCACCAATGCCTGTCACCAGATGCAGCCTGTCACTTGTCACCAATGCCTGTCACCAGATGCAGCCTGTCACTTGTCACCGATGCCTGTCACCAGATGCAGCTTGTCACTTGTCACTGATGCCTGTCAACAGATGCAGCCTGTCACTTGTCACCATTGCCTGTCACCAGATGCAGCCTGTCACTTGTCACCGATGCCTGTCACCAGATGCAGCCTGTCACTTGTCACCATTGCCTGTCACCAGATGCAGCATGTCACTTGTCACTGATGCCTGTCAACAGATGCAGCCTGTCACTTGTCACCATTGCCTGTCACCAGATGCAGCCTGTCACTTGTCACCATTGCCTGTCACCAGATGCAGCCTGTCACTTGTCACTGATGCCTGTCAACAGATGCAGCCTGTCACTTGTCACCATTGCCTGTCACCAGATGCAGCCTGTCACTTGTTACCATTGCCTGTCACCAGATGCAGCCTGTCACTTGTCACCATTGCCTGTCACCAGATGCAGCCTGTCACTTGTCACCGATGCCTGTCACCAGATGCAGCCTGTCACTTGTCACCAATGTCTGTCACCAGATGCAGCGTGTCACTTGTCACCAATGCCTGTCACCAGATGCATCCTGTCACTTGTCACCATTGACTGTCACCAGATGCAGCCTGTCACTTGTCACCAATGTCTGTCACCAGATGCAGCGTATCACTTGTCACCAATGCCTGTCACCAGATGCAGCCTGTCACTTGTCACCATTGACTGTCACCAGATGCAGCCTGTCACTTGTCACCATTGACTGTCACCAGATGCAGCCTGTCACTTGTCACCATTGCCTGTCACCAGATGCAGCCTGTCACTTGTCACTGATGCCTGTCAACAGATGCAGCCTGTCACTTGTTACCATTGTCTGTCACCAGATGCAGCCTGTCACTTGTCACCGATGCCTGTCACCAGATGCAGCCTGTCACTTGTCACCGATGCCTGTCACCAGATGCAGCCTGTCACTTGTCACCGATGCCTGTCACCAGATGCAGCCTGTCACTTGTCACCGATGCCTGTCACCAGATGCAGCCTGTCACTTGTCACCGATGCCTGTCACCAGATGCAGCCTGTCACTTGTCACCGATGCCTGTCACCAGATGCAGCCTGTCACTTGCCACTGATGCCTGTCACCAGATGCAGCCTGTCACTTGTCACCGATGCCTGTCACCAGATGCAGCCTGTCACTTGCCACTGATGCCTGTCACCAGATGCAGCCTGTCACTTGTCACCGATGCCTGTCACCAGATGCAGCCTGTCACTTGCCACTGATGCCTGTCACCAGATGCAGCCTGTCACTTGTCACTGATGCCTGTCACCAGATGCAGCCTGTCACTTGCCACTGATGCCTGTCACCAGATGCAGCCTGTCACTCAGCCTGGCTCTCTCTCCCTCCCCTTCAGATGGGCATGCTGGGGGGCTGCAGTTTCCCCCCTAGAATTGCAATGGGCCAGCCATTTGCACTACACATCCCATAATCCTCTTTTCTCCTTTTAGTTTTTTTCCCTAGCCAATGGGAGAAAAAGGTGGAAGAAACATAGCGGTGGCTGTCCTAGGAACAGCAGCATGAGGAGGAGATGGAGGGGGGAGAAGAGCCCGCAGCTGCTCTCTCTCCACACACACAGACGCTCCGATCTCATGCTGTTACATACAGGGAGGAGGTGGGTGGAGCTAGCGGAGGAGGAGGAAGTGAAATACTCTCTGCAATGAATGATGGGCCTCTCTCTCCTTACGTCACTGGTTGCTAGACACAAAGCGGTCCGCAGCTAGCAACCAGTTTGGGCAGTGAAGCAGGGGCCGCTGGTGAGACCCTTGAAGTGCTCTTGCCACTGCGGCCAGTGACAGCGGCGCCGGCGATGCAGTACAGTATGACACTGCACACTAGATGGAGGGAAACCCAGATCCTCAGGCAGTGCGCCCCTGTTGCCGCCCCTCTTAAAGTGCCGCCTGGGACCATGGTCCCATCGGGTCCCATGGTAGGGCCGGCCCTGGCTGTGGATCTGCTCAAGCGAACAATGAATGACTCCTCTGAGCTTGTGGCTTTGGTCCCTGCTCAACCACTTCAGCAGATATCCCAGGTTCAGGATACAGAACCTAATCTCCCTGGTCCTTCAGCGGTCAGTACACCTCTGCCACCGTCAGGCTGACCAGCTAGAGATTCACCACCTGAAGACTCTTCAGGGGACTCTTCAGAGGAGTCAGAACCTTCTGGCTTCAGTCTCTCCTGAGTAAAGCCATTCATCCAGGCAGTCAAAACTGCAATCGCCTGGAAAGATGCAGAAGAGCCTCCCCAAGAGTCTACGAGCTACTTCCCATTCCTCAAAAAGAAGCAGGTTCTCTTCCCATTGATAGGCGAGATTAGTCAAGTCATTCAGAATGAATGGTCAAAGACTGATAAAAAAAACTTTCATTGGGCCGGTTCAATAAACTATACCCATTACCAGAGTCGGGAACGCAGTCACTAAACTCCATGCCAGTAGTAGACACGTCGGTGGTGCGACTTGCAAAAAATATAACTTTACCAATGGAGGATTCCACTTCCTTTAACCACTTAAGCCCCGGACCATTTTGTAGCTAAAGGACCAGAGGTGTTTTCAGAATTTTGCACTGCACTGCTTTAACTGGAAATTGTGCGGACATGCAATGTTGTACCGAAACGAAATTTGCGTCTATTTCTTCCCACAAATAGAGCTTTCTTTTAATGGTATTTGATTGCCTCTGCGATTTTTATTTTTTGCGATATAAATGGAAAAAGACTGAAAATTTTGGAAAAAAATGATATTTTCTACTTTTTGTTATAAGAAAAATCGAATAAACTAAATTTTAGTCATACATTTAGGCCAAAATGTATTCAGCCACATGTCTTTAGTAAAAATATAGCGTCTACAAACTAGGGTACATTTTCTGGAATTTACACAGCTTTTAATTTATGACTGCCTATCTCATTTCTTGAGGTGCTAAAATGGCAGGGCAGTACAAACCCTCCCCCCCAAATGACCCCATTTTGGAAAGTAGACATCCCAAGGAAATTGCTGAGAGTCATGTTGAGCCCATTGAATATTTTTTTTGTCCCAAGTGATTGAATAATGACAAAAAAAAATTACAAAAAGTTGTCACTAAATGATATATTGCTCACACATGCCATGGTTATATGTGAAATTGCACCCCAAAATAAATTTTGCTGCTTCTCCTGAGTACGGGGATACCACATGTGTGGGACTTTTTAGGAGCCTAGCCGCGTACGGGTCCCGAAAACCAAGCACCGCCTTCAGGATTTCTAAGGGCACAAATTTTTGATTTCACTCCTCACTACCTATCACAGTTTCGAAGGCCATAAAATGCCAAAATAGCACAAAACCCCCCCAAATTACCCCATTTTGGAAAGTAGACACCCCAAGCTATTTGCTGAGAGGCATGGTGAGTATTTTACAGCTCTCATTTGTTTTTGAAAATGAAAGTAAATCATTTTTTTTTTTTTTTTCAATTTTCAAAACTTTGTGACAAAAAGCGAGATCTGCAAAATACTCACCATACCTCTCAGCAAATAGCTTGGGGTGTCTACTTTCCAAAATGGGGTCATTTGGGGGGGGTTTGTGCCATCTGGGCATTCCATGGCCTCCAAAACTGTGATAGGCAGTGAGGAGTGAAATCAAAAATGTACACCCTTAGAAAGCCTGAAGGCGGTGCCTGGTTTTTGGGGTCCCGTACGCGGCTAGGCTCCCAAAAAGTCTCACACATGTGGCATCCCCGTACTCAGGAGAAGCAACAGAATGTATTTTGGGGTGTAATTCCACATATGCCCATGGCATGTTTGAGCAATATATCATTTAGTGACAACTTTGTGCAAAAAAAATAAAAAAATAAAAATAAATTGTCTTTTTTCCGCAACTTGTGTCAACATATAAAATATTCAATGGACTCAACGTAGGACCTTGAGATAGAAGGTCCTCCCTCAAGGGAAGGGGGCATGGTCTGCGCATGTCCGTGTGAGGGCCGAGAAGCGTGAGTCCCTGGCTCCTCCAAGCCGCTCCATGAGGGAAAGAGACTGAGTGGGGAAAAAAGAAAAACGTACGGCGAACGGCAGCGGTAGTGGTGTGCTGCAGCACAGGACAGAAGGGACAGAGCGGGAGACACTCGGCAGACACACACGCTGCTGCGCTGCCATGCTGACACACAGTCACAGGAGCACAATCAGTAGCAGTGCAGCGGCATGTGTGCGTGGAGGCAGAGAGAAACTCGAACCTCACGCAAAGCTCAGCTGCCAAAGTCGGGGGAACAGCAGCCCGGAATTCACTGCTTCTTCACCCCCAAACAGGGGGAGGGACCGGAGTTCAGAGGTGAGAGTGGGGAGACAGAAGCGCTGCACCCGGGTGGAGATCAGCTTACCCAGATACACCAGACCCAGATGGCTGTGAGAGTTGGGGTGGAAGCTCTTCAGATTCCTCCACAGAGCCCCAAAATGACGGCTGTGGATGCCAGGTCGATACTCCCTCCCCCCATACGAGGAGATGCTGAGATAGGGGGGCTGAAGAGGGAGATGGAGGACTTGAAAGCGCTCATCCAAGCACTTCCCACAAGAGCTGATATAGGAGCTCTTATTGCTAAGGTGGAGGAAGCGCACTGTATGGAACTAGAAACGATCCGAGGGGATCTTCAGGTGGTAGTGGACTGCGTAACAGATGGCGAGAATGCGTCCCATCTCCTGGAACAACGGGTGAAGGTGTTGGAAGGATCCAGTCAGGTCCAAGCGGAATCTATGGTGGCCGTACAACTACGCCTGGAGGACCTCGAGGACCGCAGTCGTCGCAATAATGTACGCATACGAGGTGTCCCAGAGGCGACGGATCAGGAGGATTTACGGGAGATGGTAAAGTGCATTTTTCAAAAAATATTGAAGGACGCTATGCCTGTAAACTGTGAACTTGATAGAGTCCATAGGGCGCTGGGCCCTAAATCTAGAGACATAAAGCGCCCCCGGGATGTGGTGTGTCGGTTGCATTACTTTGCACACAGGGAGACAATCCTGAGGCAAGCATGGGAGGCAGGAACAATAGAATATAGTGGGGCACAGCTGAAGATCTTACCCGACTTGTCAAGCGCCACTCTGCAGCGTAGAGCTATGCTCCGTCCAGTATTAGAACGAGTGAGGGAATGGGGAGGAACTTATCGGTGGAGATTTCCAATCTCAGTGTTAATTAAAAAGGGCCCGCTTGCGTTTTGGTTGCGTTCCAGAGCCGATTTGACAGGACTTTTTTCCTTTTTGGGAACTGAATCATTTGAGGTGCCGGACTGGTTGCAACTAAACCCAAGAATATATAGACTATAGGACTATAGAAGCAGCGAACTAGAGGCATGAATAAGGTCAACAAAGGGACTAACATTTGGTGCTGGCCCTCTCGCTCCTATTTTCAAAGACTAGTCATTTGACCTTTTTTTTTTTTTGGACTTCTGCTTTTTTGGGGTCTAAAGCCTAAAGCTGTTGGATGGGTTTATGTATGACTCAGAGAAGGAGTAGAAGAAGAGGGAAGGTAGGGGGGGGTATGGGGTATTTTTTTTTGGTCCCTAACCTCCTCACCTAGAAATTGCGCGATTGTTTAACTTTACATATGATAGGTAAAGAGAGGAGGGTATGGATCAAAAGGCGGGCCATAAAATTTGTCGGGGTAGTGTATTTAAACTTCCCCCTTTTTTTTTTTTTGGGGGTTGTGTTTTTTTTATTTTATTTTTTTATATAATCACATTTTGGATAATGAGTGCAACGTAAGGAGGATTTGAATCTGTGGTATGCTGGAGGGGGGGGAGGGGTGGAGGGGTGGGAGAGGAGGGAGAGGAGGGGGAGGGATTAGGTGGAGGGGGATGGGGGAAGGGGAGTGAGGGAACGAAGGGTTATAAGAGGTAGATAGGCTCCCTGGTATAGGATTCTATTGGATGGCTGCTCATCCTCATCCCCGATGGGCGCATATAAAGCACACAGGAGGTATACACTGACACACATACACATATGAATACACTTTTATTCACATACACTCACTCACACTTATATATAGAGACACATATATATGTATATACAGGAGCCGCTGGTATCGATAAATATAGTGGGGAAATAGGGCCCTTGCTTTTTTTCTTTTTTGCCCCCCCCCCCCTTTTTATTTTTTTATTTTTTTATTTTTTTATTAAGACATAAAGTAGGGGTATATACACAAACATACACAAATATACACCATAAACACTAAAACACTAATATTTTTTTTATTTTTTTTATTTCTCACAAATTATTTGGGTAATGTTTATATAGTCACTGGGGATTAATTTAGATATGTACAAGTGGGACCCCGCCGGAGGGGGGGGGATGATGGGCGGGTTAAGAGGGGGGACAGAGGAGGTATGTGTTTAATGGAAACAATATGTAGTCACCTCAAGAAATAGTACAGAGGAGGCCCTCTCTTTCTTTTTTTTTTTCTTTTCTTTAAAAATTTTCTATTGTGTGGGGAAATGGCCAGAGTAGGTGGCAACACTTAATATAGGTGATATCTGCAATTTATTGAGGAATAATATGGAAAGTATTGTTTTTTTTTGGTTTTTTATGATATCTCCTGTATTATACGTTTTTTTTTTCCTCTTATGTATAATGTGTTTTTTTTTTTTTCTGTTGAGTATATGAAGAGTTAAAAATATACGGTGGTATAAATAGATTTGATACCTTATATTTTATACCTTATATTTTATACCCTGCAAATGATAATGGTTAATAAGTGACAATAACAATTTGAGTGGGAAGAATGAGAGAGAGGGGAGGGCGAAGATAGTAGTAGAGAGAGGGAGAGGATAGGAGTACTAGAACTGAGGTCTGTTGAAATAGAGGTATAGAGAGGGAGTTTGGGTAACCAGGGGGTATAGATATAAGGGAGTCTATTATATAGAATTTTTTTTGTTTTTTGTTTTCCCCTTCTCCCATTTGGAGAAGGCAAATATTCATGGTAGAAAAAGGAATATAAGAGTGATTGTAGTATGAATAAGGAAGGGGGGGAGGGGACGGGGGAGGGAGGAATACCATACCACAATAAACTCTCGATTTTCCTTTTTTTTTTTTTCTTCTTCTCCTACCTGGAGGATGAAGGGAGTCAATAAGAGTAGGAACATAGGAGTGAGAATAAAGGGTCGGACTGGGTAAATGTTTAATGGATAAGCATTAGTTAGGTGGTATAGGCGGGCATCATATAGGAATAGGAGGAGCGGGTAGGGGGGGTCGGGGACCCCTCGCTCAGGGGCATGCGCAACTAATTCCCCCCTAGTAGGTTAACACTCATTTAGGGTAGGAGTGTTTAAAGCAAATTGCTTTGTATATCGCTGGGGAGGAAGGCCAGGGGTGCTCTTCTTCCCAGTTGATATTAGAGTAGGGAAGGGGGGGGTTATTTTTATTTTTTTTGTCTCCTACTCTCACTCACTGGGTGTCCCCAAGCCTGCCGCCGTTGTTATTTTCTGCGTCTGAGTATAGCTTTGATCGATAAAAAAAGGGAAAGAGGAAAGGAAGAAAGGAGAAGGAAAGGGAAGGGAAGGGTAAAGAGAAAGGGAAAAAAAATGGATGCACTATCGATAATGTCGATCAATGCAAAAGGGTTAAATACTCCAGAAAAGAGACAGATACTTTTACGGGAGCTAAAGCGGGCGGGGAGTGAGATAGCTTTTATTCAAGAGACACACTTCAGAGAGGGAGGTCTCCCCTTTCTTAGAAATATCTATTTTCATTTCCAACAAGATCCCATGGTCATGCACAGACTCCCTGGTGGATGTTGGGTGACAATATTTGGCCCTGAAAGGGACGGTTGGGAGGTCAGTGGTAACGCTGGCCTCGTTCTATGCTCCCAATACACAACAGGACATATTTTTTGGGAAATTTCTGGATAAATTGGGGGAATTTCAGGAAGGGCAACTGATTTTGGGGGGCGAATTGAATATCCCCTTGGTGCCTAGCGTGGATACCTCTTCCGGGACTTCGGCAGTAGCGGCAGGCAACCGGAAACGGATATTGCGACTGATACAGAAAGGGAGACTAGTAGATGTATGGCGATTGACAAACTCAGGAGAGAGAGACTACTCTTTCTATTCCATCCCCCATAAGATATACTCCCGTATAGACTATTTTTTCATTCCACATAATCAGTTACATGCAGTTAAAGAAGCTGAGATAGGGAAAATCACCTGGTCAGACCATGCACCAATTACCTTGAAATACAACCTTGCGGATTTCCAGCTTCCTGGGTCGGCGACCTGGAGGCTGAACGAAAGTCTTCTGCAGGATGCTGCAGTATTGGAAGATGTACAGAGAGAAGCAAGGTGGTATTTCCAGTTCAATGACATGCCTGATTGTGAGCCAGGGGTGATATGGGAGGCACATAAGGCAGTGATAAGGGGAGTCTTAATAAAACATGGAGCAAGGATTAAGAGGGAAAGGGAAGCAAAGTTGACTGCGCTCCTGGCAGAGATCGCACGGTTAGAACGTCTACACAAACGGAGTCCCTCTCCAGACCTGGAAAGACTCCTGCTGGTGGTGCGTAGACAGATCACAGAGTTACTTTTGTACAAAGCAAAGAAGGCAATACAGACAGGCAGGAGACAGAATTACGAATTTGGGAACAAATGTGGGAAGCAATTGGCTAGCTCCTTGAGGGAGCAACAACCAAAGACTTATGTACCAATGATTAGAGGGGCGGGAGGGGAAACACTTAGGCTACCTAGAGAGATAGCTCAGCGGTTTGGAAATTTCTACACAGATTTGTACAATCTGCAATTAGGTTCCAAAAACCAAACTACAATGCAAGAGTATATAGCAACCTCAGGCATTCCAAGTTTAACACCAGCGAAAAGTCAGGAATTGGAGAGGCCCATTACTATAGAAGAAATTCAAAAGGCAGTGAAAAGGGGGAAGAGAGGTAAAGCCCCAGGTCCGGATGGCTTTACAATTCAATATTACAAACTTCTTCTCCCTATCGTAGGACCATTCCTGCTAAAAATGTTTAATGGGTTAGGAGATAAAAGTTCCTTTCATGCAGAATCCCTTAAAGCGTTGATAACGGTAATACCGAAGGAAGGTAAGGATCCAACCCAATGTGGGAGCTACAGGCCGATATCGTTACTGAATACGGACTTGAAGCTCTTTTCTAAAATCCTGGCAATGCGACTCGAGCAGCACATGCCCTGCCTGGTCCATAGAGATCAGGTAGGGTTTGTGCAAACGCGAGAAGCCCGGGACAATACGATCAAGACCCTGAACCTGATCCATTTGGTAGGCACATCCCGAACCCCATGTGTCTTCCTGGGAACAGATGCGGAAAAGGCTTTTGATCGTATTAATTGGCAATTTATGCTCTCGTTACTGAGACACATGGGGTTCGGGAATAAGATGCTGCAATGGATATCAAGTAATTATACTAAGCCTATGGCCCAGGTTAAAGTGAATGGAGTACTGTCTCCACTCTTTAAGTTATCTAACGGGACAAGACAAGGGTGCCCGTTATCACCCCTTTCATTTGCCCTGTCAGTAGAGCCACTATTGAGTAGGATTCGATTGAACCCAGACATTAAGGGGGTGTCTGTGGGAGGTATAGAGCATAAGATATTGGCATATGCGGATGATATGATGTTTAATTTGACTAATCTGATGATTTCCCTCCCTAACCTGCTCCAAGAACTGGAGGCATATGGAGACTTATCAAACTTTAAGATCAATTATGTAAAATCTGAAGCAATGGGAGTTGTGATCCCTAAGGAAGAACTGAATACCCTGAAAGCTAACTATAAATTTAAATGGACAGATCAAGCATTGATGTATTTAGGGACCTCCATTCCGGCGGATCTTTCACAAATATATAAGCTTAATTTTATACCATTATTGGCTAGAGTATGGATCCTTCTGGATGGATGGCAGAAAGGGTTTCATTCGTGGTTTGGGAGGTGCAATATCGTTAAAATGAACATCTTGCCGAAATTCTTGTACCTCTTCCAGACGCTCCCTATTGCGATACCTAAACAGTTTTTTAAACAGACACAGTCTCTGTTTGGAAGATTCATATGGGCAAATAAACAACCAAGAATTTGGGGATCCCTGATGTCGCTACCTAAACGATATGGAGGTGTGTCAATGCCAGATATATATAAATATTACCAGGCGGCCCTATTGAGCCGCCTGATTGACTGGAGTCGACATAGTAAGGGGAAAATCTGGCCAGAACTAGAACAAGCTCAGTGTAGTGGATTACTTCAGCGAGTGGCATGGTGCTATAAGGACCTCCCGCGGGGTATGAAAACGCACCCCTTGATAGGCCCGACACTTCGGATGGGATATGGGCTATTTGTGAAGGGGAAATTATCAACATTAGACTCACCCCTTTTCCCCATTTTGGGGAATCCACAGTTTGGACCGGGATTGAAGAAGGGACCCTTTAGTAAATTGGTTGAACAGGGACTGTTTTAAATATCTCATTTTCTGAGGGCGGGGGTTTGGCCTACGATTCAGGAGATGATAACGGGACAAAGATCATATCAATTGGACTTTTGGAGGGCAATGCAATTAAGACATTTCTTCGATACCCTGAGCTAACAAAGTTTGATGAGTACTGTAATGGGAGTGGTATACTGCGGCATACCCTCTCTAAAATGAGTGAATTGCTGAATACCCCTGATGAAGAGTTTCAGTTGCCATTCTTTAGGAGGTGGGAGAGGGAGTTAGATAGGGAGTTTTCGGAAGAACAAAAGAATAGGATAATACGCAACATGTTTGAATCCTCAGTTTGTATAAAAATGCAGGAGATGAACTTTAAGATTCTTTCACAATGGTACCGTACCCCGGCCGTATTAAGTAGATGCTATCCAGATATATCAGATAAGTGCTGGCGGTGTGGGGGAAATGAAGGGACGTTAATACACATCTTCTGGGCCTGTCCCAGAATACAGAGTTTCTGGAAAGAGGTTCGAGAAATCGCCCAAAAGTTTAGAGAAGAGGAGCTCCCAGAGGATCTGACTTTTTTCCTGTTACAAGACTCGGATACTGCGGTGAAACAGTACAGGAGATCGATCCTCTGTCACCTCCTGAATGCGGCAAGAGCCTGTATTCCAGCAATGTGGAAGCAGACCCAGCCACCCTCAGTAGGGATGTGGCTTAAGCGAGTAGAAGACCTGAATAGGCTGAAGGACCTGGTTTGGACCTCCCGGCAGAAACGGGGAGTTTACCTTGAAACATGGTCAGAATGGAATCTTTTTAAATACTCATAGGAGGGGAAAACACTAATAGACCAGAATTGAGCGAATGCTTTCAGGGGGCTGGGGGGACGCAGAGGAGAGAGAGTGGGAGTTTTAGGGGTCCATTTTTTTTTTTGGGGGGGGGGGGGATAAGTTGAAGTGAAGAGAGTAGCAACAAGATAGAGGAACAAATGGGGCAGAAATCTCCCGGCCAGCCTGAGGACAAAGTAGGACCTTGGGGGGGAGGCCCAATGGTGGGGACACAAATGACTTAATAGGCTTGGGAGTAATATGAGTAAGTCCCGGGTGAGAGATGAGGACCTAACACATATAGAGTGGTGGATATGGTATATTAGGATGTATGATATATTTAGGAGTAGATAAATGTCCGTCAGTATATGAGAAGTATATAGAATGTACCTTATGATATCTGTTGTGGCATTCTGTTTATTTCAAAACAAAACAATAAAAAGTTAAAAGTGAAAAAAAAAAATATATTCCATGGACTCAACATGCCTCTCAGTATATAGCTTGGGGTGTCTACTTTCCAAAATGGGGTCATTTGGGGGAGTTTTGAACTGTTCTGGCATTTTATACACAACATTAGGAAGCTTACATCCACTCTTCTAACAACTTATAGACAAAGCCCTTTCTGACACTTTTTGTTTACATGAAAACATATTTATTTTTTTTGCAAGAAAATTATGTTGAACCCCCAAACATTATATATTTTTTTAAAGCAAAGGCCCTACAGATTTAAATGGTGGGTGTTGCATTTTTTTTTCCACACAGTATTTGCGCAGCAATTTTTCAAACGCATTTTTTGGGGAAAAAATACACTTTTTTATTTTAATGCACTAAAACACACTATATTGCCCATATGTTTGATGAAATAAAAAAGATAATCTTAGGCCGAGTACATAGATACCAAACACGACATGCTTTAAAATTTCACACAAACGCGCATTGGCGACAAACTACATACATTTTTAAAAGCCTTTAAAAGCCTTTAAAGGTTACCACGTTAGATGTACAGAGGAGTTCTACTGCTAAAATTACTGCCCTCGATCTGACCTTCGCGGTGATACCTCACATGCATGGTGCAATTGCTGTTTACATATGACGCCAGACTGACGCTTGCGTTCGCCATTGCGCAAGAGCAGGGCAGGACAGGGGTGCTTTTTTTTTTTTTTTATTAATTTTGCTTTTTTATTTTATTTTTAAACTGTTCCTTCCATATATTTAAATTTTTTATCATTTTTATTGTTATCTCAGGGAATGTAAATATCCCCTATACTAGCAATAGGTAGTGACAGGTACTCTTTTTTAAAAAAAAACTGGGGTCTATTAGACCCTAGATCTTTCCCCTGCCCTCAAAGCATCTGACCACACCAAGATCGGTGTGATAAAATGCTTTCCCAATTTCCCAATGGCGCTTTTTATATCCGGGGGGGGACATTCCCTCCCACTGCTTGTAAAAGCAGTCCAGAGGCTAATTAGCCACTAGGATTGCTTTTACATGAAAGCCGGTCGCTGGCTGAAAATAATGATACCAAGATGATACCTAAACCCGCAGGCATCAATCTGGTATAATCATTCAAAGTCTAGCAACATGCTGGTCCTTGTTGGACATTTATTGTAATCTTTTTTTTTCATGCAGCCTGTTGGCTGAACGAAAAAAGAGATTGATCGGTGGGTATGCCCACCACTAGAATACCGCCCTTCATCCACCCACTTCTAATGATGGGCATACATGCACCATTTATATATGCCGAAGCATGGGGGCATCCTCCCGCAAAAGTTATGCCGCACACACATGGTCAGACTTTTCCACGGGCAAGCCTCCGTCGGAATTTCGACCGTATGTACGCGGCATTAGGAGCAAAATCGCTCCTCCGCTCCTCCGCCCCTGCTGCCCCAATGCTTCGGCATATATGCTTTTTTTTTTAACTGTGGTGGTGAAATCACCTCCTACAGCACTGGAGTCGCAGGGATCAGGCCTGTCTCTGCGAACGCTGCAGTTATGTGTGTTGTGTTTTGTAAGTGACAGTGATCGATCAATACTGCACTTGGGTGGCCTGGGCTGGACGGAGGGGCAAAACGCAGGTACTAGCAGGTATCTGGGCTGATCCCGCTAACACTACGTTTTTGGGAACCCTAAACTGCTGGGGACGCTAGTATAGATCTGATCAGATCAGATATTGATCTGTTCAGATACTATACCACTAAGGGAGGTGTATGCTTCACGCGTGGGTGTTAGCGTTACTGGCACTAACCTGATGCTGCCTGGGGTGTGACGCAGACCCTCTCTGACGCTAAAACCTAATTGATATTACCCGCCGGGCGATCAGGGGGTTAAACCTTTATTGGGTTATATACGGCGGGTACCCTGACACTATAAAAAGCAAACTAACTAACCAGCGTCACCCGTAACACTTATATGGTGATCACTGGTGAAAGGGTTAACTAGGGGCAATCAGGGGGTTAAACCGTTATTAGGTAATATATGGGAGTACCCGACGCTATAAAAACCTGCGGCGAACCTAAAAAAAATAACTGGCTACCTATCGGCATCACCGACACTAAGACAGCGATCAGAAAAACGATCGCTTAGTGACACTGGCAAAAGGGGGTGAAAGGGTTGCCTGGGGGGGCGATCAAGGGGTTAAACCTTTATTAGGTAATATTTGGGGGTACCCGACGCTATAAAAACCTGCGGCGAACCTAAAAAAAATAACTGGCTACCTATCGGCATCACCGACACTAAAACAGCGATCAGAAAGACGATCGCTTAGTGACAGCGGTGCTAGGGGGTGAAAGGGTTACCTGGGGGGGCGATCAAGGGGTTAAACCTTTATTAGGTAATATATGGGGGTACCCGACGCTATAAAAACCTGCGGCAAACCTAAAAAAAATAACTGGCTACCTATCGGCATCACCGACACTAAAACAGCGATCAGAAAAACGATCGCTTAGTGACGGCAGTGCTAGGGGGTGAAAGGGTTACCTGGGGGGCGATCAAGGGGTTAAACCTTTATTAGGGGGGGTTAGGGGGCTACATTGGACCTAAAACTAACTGCCCTGACATTTTTACAGTCACAAATGTCACTGATTGCAGTGATCAGTAAATAAATGGTCACTGCAATCAGTGACACTGTGACTGGGTGGCTGGGGGGTGATCTGGGGGTGTCTGGGGGGGCCTGGGGGGGGCGATTTATGTACCTATGTGTCCTGTTGTCAGTGTAGTGTTTGTGCACTAACCTGACATCTTCTCTCATGCGGCGCTCGGTATATGTGAGCGCCGCATGAGGGATGACATCACTTCCTCCTGCCTGTGTAAACATCACACAGGCAGAGGAAGCTTTTGATTCGCTGGGAGCGATCGCGAGGGGGTGGCCAAAATCGAATGGCGGCCCCCTCATCACGGATCGCTCCCGAAGCGATCCCGGCCGCCCACTGTACCGGAGGGGGGTCCGGTTGGACCCCCCACCCATACGAAGACAGTCACGTACGGGCACGTGATTGTGCCTGTCCGTGCCATTCTGCCGACGTATAACTACAGTGGGCGTTCGTTAAGTGGTTAAAGACCCTCTAGACAGGCAAATCGACCTGGAGCTGAAGAGGAGCTACTTAGCCGTGGGAGCAGCGTGTAAGCCAGCTACCGCCCTCACATCGGTATCAAATGCCATAAGATCTTGGACAGATAATATTGAGACGGCTTTGCGTCAGGATGTCCCCAAGGAGGATATAATTAAAGCCTTGGAAGAGCTTAGATTGTCAGCAGACTTTGTCGGGGTAGCGGCCATTGACACAATCAGGCGCTCGGCAAGATCCATGTTGCATTCAGTAATGGCGAAGAGGTCCTTGGAGGATAAGTCAGCCATCCAGGGTTTCAGCCACAAACAAAATTGGTGCAAGATCCCATTCGATGGCAAAGCACTATTCAGAGATAAAATGGATAAAGCTATCTCCAGGCTGTCAGGAGGGAAGTCTGGTATGCTTCCCCAGGACAGAAGGATGCAAAGATTCAGAGGCGGTTCCTCTAGGTTCCGCCAGTCAAATCCAAGGGATTTTAGGCAGTCAAGACAGCCCAGAGACAACAAAATGTGAATATGTGCAAAAAATGCTCAAACATATGTAAATAAAGTCTCTAAAGGAAAATGTGAAAGTCCATAAAAGGGTCCAAGGATGAGATGGGTCACACACTTGGGGGTGCCAGCAAAGGAAATCGCAATAAACACCACAGAGCCAATCGTGATCCACCACCACATAAATTTGCTGCTTACCAGAGGGAAGCTAAAAACCAGCCTGTAAGGTGATTTGCAGTTATCAGCCACACTCCATCGGTCAGGTGGGATATGGAGACTGGACGCGCTGACGTCATCGCAAGTGGACGGGCGCCTGCATGCCGGCCAGCTCTCTTTTTACCATACGGACGCCTTGTATATGGATGCACATCTTTGGTATAAATAAAATTGTGCATTACTGTGTTACACTATTGAATGTTCTTACTTTCTGGGTATACGGTTTGAAAAACCCCCCTCGAGTGTTTGAAGTGCATCCAGTCTCCATATCCCACCTGACCAATGGAGTGTGGCTGATACCTGCAAATCACCTTACAGGCTGGTTTTTAGCTTGCCTCTGGTAAGCAGCAAATTTATGTGGTGGTGGATCACGATTGTCTCTGTAGTGTCTATTGCAATTTCCTTTGCTGGCACCCCCAAGTGTGTGACCCATCTCATCCTTGGACCCTTTTATGGACTTTCACATTTTCCTTTAGAGACTTTATTTACATATGTTTGAGCATTTTTTGCACATATTCACATGTTGTAAGGATCACGTGATTGTTGATTTTTTCACTTTAATTGTGTTTTTATACATACTCATTAGGGTTGAGCGAACCCGAACTGTAAAGTTCGGGTTCGTACCGGACTTTTGGGTTTTTGGTACCCGGATCCGAATCCGAACATTGTACTGTATGTTCGGGTTCGGGTTCGGTGTTCGGCAATGTAATGGCACATTTTAAAAAGCTGCAGGGAAGCCAATCAACATTTGTTTAACTTGTGTGCCCTTAGAAGCCATCACAGCCATGCCTACTAATGGCATGGCTGTGATTGGCCAGTGCAGTATGTGACCCAGCCTCTATATAAGCTAGAGGCACATAGCACAGCACCTCACTCTGCTTCAGTTAGTGTAGGGAAAGGTTGCTGCTGCTGCTGCTGCTGCTTTGAGGGAGAGAATTAGATAGGAGTCCTGATTCAGAAATCAAATTACTCAGCGATCTACCTTGCTTTTGTTGTGTAGAAAAAAGAAGGAGAAGGGTCTGGTGTCCCCAGTGACACACTTCCATCCCTGTAACATGTAATAAAACAAAGAATTCGCCCTTTGGGACTTTAAATGAAGTGTGTGACGTTTCCGCCAGTAAATATAAACAGTAGTAAATGCAGTATATAGTTTATTCAAGTAAAATTGTTTACATGCATGGATAACACCAACAGTTGCCAATTAAAATAAACAAGGAATATTGGTACATAAATGTAGTAACAGTCAGAGTACACGGGCATCATACTACCCGACTAGTTTCGCGAGATCCAGCTCGCTCTTCAGGGGTGGATGTGTGTAACAATGTACCTAAGATGAAAAAATATATATGTTTGACAATATGGCACAGTATTGGTTATAAAGGCACAGGGTGGGAGGGGGTGTGTAGATCCCCATACTCACCACTGAGCTTGACTATGGCTACAGATGTGCGGCCCCAAGACCGCGGCAGCAGGTGCCTCACCGGGGAGCTGAGGGGGCGGAGTACAGATGGGACCCCACCAGGAGCCAAACGGAGAGCAGGCATGGCATGGATGTAGTGATGTATCCATAAAGACCTCGTTAGTCCATAAAAAGTATAAGTATATGCCATGCCTGCTCTCCGTTTGGCTCCTGGTGGGGTCCCATCTGTAGCCATAGTCAAGCTCAGTGGTGAGTATGGGGATCTACACACCCCTCCCAACCTGTGCCTTTATAACCAATACTGTGCCATATTGTCAAACATATATATTTTTTCATCTTAGGTACATTGTTACACACATCCACCCCTGAAGAGCGAGCTGGATCTCGCGAAACTAGTCGGGTAGTATGATGCCCGTGTACTCTGACTGTTACTACATTTATGTACCAATATTCCTTGTTTATTTTAATTGGCAACTGTTGGTGTTATCCATGCATGTAAACAATTTTACTTGAATAAACTATATACTGTATTTACTACTGTTTATATTTACTGGCGGAAACGTCACACACTTCATTTAAAGTCCCAAAGGGCGAATTCTTTGTTTTATTGCTTTTGTTGTGTGGGTGCAGTGAACAATCTTTTTATCCTGCCCTGAGCCCAGTGCCAGAGAAAAGATAAGTTGTATCCGTCTGTTAGTTAGGTTGGCTTCGGTGGGCATTTTATACAAGCTCAGTGCACCAGCACTGCATATGTTACTGTGAGATACACAATTTAGATACTGTTCTCCTATTCTGTTATTCCAAAAAAAAATTATTTAGGGCAAAAAAAATTTTTTGGGTGCATTTTATGCATATCTGTACGTGTGATATACACACTTTAGATACTGTTCTCCTATTCTGCTCTTCAAAAAAATAATAATTTAAGGCAAAAAAAAAATTTGGTGCGTTTTCTGCCATAAAAATTTATTTTGGTGCATTTTCTGCATATCTGTATGTGTGAGATACACACTTTAAATACTGTTCTCCTATTCTGCTCTTCCAAAAAATAATAATTTAGGGCAAAAAAAATTTTTTGCTGCGTTTTCTGCCATAAAAATTAATTTTGGTGCATTTTCTGCATATTTGTACGTGTGAGATACACACTTTAGATACTGTTCTCCTATTCTGCTCTTCAAAAAAAAAAAAATTAGGGCAAAAAAAAAAAAATTTGGGTGCGTTTTCTGGCAAAAAATATTTTTTTGCTGCATTTTCTGCATATCTGTACATGTGAGATACACACTTTAGATACTGTTCTTCCATTCTGCTCTTCAAAAAAATAATAATTTAGGGCAAAAAAATAAATTTGGTGCGTTTTCTGCCATCAAAAAAAATTTTGGTGCATTTTCTGCATACCTGTACATGTGAGATACACACTTTAGATACTGTTCTCCTATTCTGCTCTTCAAAAAAATAATAATTTAGGGCAAAAAATAATAATTTTGGGTGCGTTTTCTGCATATCTGACCACGTGAGATACACCCTTTAGATACTGTTGCTCTATTCTGCTATTCAAAAAACACCCATTTAGGGCAAGATCCTAAATTTGAGAAATAGGAGGAGACCGTCAAATAAGGGACGTGGCCCCGGTCGGGTTGCTGCTGGTGGAGCTCCTGTTGCAGAGAGAGGACGTGGTCGATCTGTGCCAGCTACACGCACAAGTGAAACACCTTCCTCAGGTGCGAGTAGGCGACAGAGACTGCAGCGGTATTTGGTCGGGCCTAATGCGGCTTTACGAATGTTGAGGCCAGGCCCAGGGACCGAGCACACCAAAGCCAGGTCCAAGGAGTTCCCTAGAATGGCAGTTCTTCAAACAATGTGCTGATGACAAGACACGAGTGGTTTGCACGCTGTGCAATCAGAGCCTGAAGCGAGGCATAAACGTTCTCAACCTGAGCACAACCTGCATGACCAGGCATCTAAGTGTAAAGCACGAGCTGCAGTGGAGTAGACACCTCAAAAACCAAGAAAAGTCTCTGGCTCCTCCTGCTTCCTCTTCTGCTGCAGTCTCGGCCTCTTCATCCATCTCTGTAGTGACAGTGGCACCTGCCACCCCGCAAACAGAGGATCTGCCAGCAACACTACCACCTGGGTCACCAACCATCTCCACAATGTCCCATGGAAGCGTTCAGCTCTCTATCTCCCAAACACTGGAGCGGAAGAGGAAGTACCCCCCTACCCATCCGCGATCCCTGGCCCTGAATGCCAGCATTGCAAAATTCCTGGCCTTTGAAATGCTGTCATTCCGTCTGGTGGAGACGCAGAGTTTTAAAAGCCTGATGGCATTGGCTGTCCCACAGTACGTCGTGCCCAGCCACCACTACTTTTCCAGGCGAGCCATCCCTTCCCTGCACAACCAAGTGGGGGACAAAATCAGGTGTGCACTGCGCAATGCCATCTGTGGCAAGGTCCACCTAACTACGGATACGTGGACCAGTAAGCACGGTCAGGGACGTTATATCTCCCTAACAACGCACTGGGTAAATGCAGTGGCGGCTGGGTCTGAGGCAGATAGCAGTTTGGTGCATGTCCTTCCACCACCGAGAATTGCAGGGCTGTTGCTAACCTGTTTGCCTCCTGTTGCTAACTCCTCCTACTCCGCTTCCTCATCCTCTACCGTCTCCTCATCTGGTCAGCGTAACACCTTCACCACCAACTTCAGCACAGCCAGGGGTAAACAACAGCAGGCAGTTTTAAAACTTTCCTGTTTGGGGAAAAACGCCACACCATGCAGGAGTTGTGGAGGGACATGGAACAACAGACCGATGAGTGGTTGGTGGCAGTGAGCCTCAAGCCCGGCCTGGTGGTGTGCGATAATGGGCGAAATCTCGTAGCAGCTCTGGGCCTAGCCGGTTTGACGCACAACCCTTGCCTGGCGCATGTGCTGAATTTGGTGGTGCAGGGGTTCCTTAAAAATTACCCCGATATGCCAGAGCTGCTGCAGAAAGTGCGGGCCGTCTGTGCGCACTTTCGGCGTTCTCACCCTGCTGCTGCTCGCCTGTCAGCGCTGCAGCGTAACTTCGGCCTTCCTGCTCACCGCCTCATATGTGATGTGCCCACAAGGTGGAACTCCACCTTGCACATGCTGGCCAGACTGTGCGAGCAGCAGCAGGCGATAGTGGAGTTTCAGCTGCAGCACGCACGCGTGAGTCGCTCTGCGGAACAGCACCACTTCACCACCAATAACTGGGCCTCCATGCGAGACCTGTGTGCCTTGTTGCGCTGTTTCGAGTACTCCACCAACATGGCCAGTGCCGATGACGCCGTTCTCAGCGTTACTATCCCAGTTCTATGCCTCCTTGAAAAAATAGGATTTTTATAACAGCTTACCTGTAAAATCCTTTTCTTGGAGTACATCACGGGACACAGAGCGACATAGTCATTACTAATGGGTTATATAGATACCGTCAGGTGCTGGCACTGGCAACTTCCAAAACCGGAAGTACCCTCCCCTATATAAGCCCCTCCCATCCGGGAGCACCTCAGTTTTGTAGCAAAGCAATAAGTGTCCCCAAAGAGGGGCGGGAGCTCTGTGTCCCGTGATGTACTCCAAGAAAAGGATTTTACAGGTAAGCTGTTATAAAAATCCTATTTTCTTTCTCGTACATCACGGGACACAGAGCGACATAGTCATTACTAATGGGATGTCCTAAAGCAATGCCAAATGAGGGGGGGGGATACACCATATATAAGCTGAGCGCTATCAGACATGAGGATCTTTTGCGGCCTGCAACACACTGCGCCCAAAGGCGACATCCTCCTGACTTCTAACATCCACCTGGTAGGACCTAGTAAACGTGTGTACCGAAGACCATGTTGCGGCCTTACAGATTTGAGCCAGGGAGGCCTGGTGATGCACTGCCCATGAAGTTCCAACTGCTCTCGTGGAGTGCGCTCTAACTTTGAACGGAGGCGGTCTCCTTCTCAAGCCATAAGCTTGCATAATGACCTGTTGAATCCACTTGGCTAAAGTAGATTTTGACGCTGCCTGACCCTTTCTGGGGCCTTCCGGCAGAATAAACAAAGTATCCGTTCTGCGAATCTGAGCAGTGGCTTTTAGATAAGCTTTAACTGCTCTTACTACATCCAAAGAATGCAATAACTTTTCCTCTACCGAAGTAGGTTTGGGGAAAAAAGAAGGAAGAACCACATCTTGGTTCAAATGAAACCTCGATACCACCTTAGGAAGAAAGGCTGGATGAGGACGTAACACTACTCTGTCCTTATGGATAACCAGATATGGCTCCTTACAGGACATAGCTGCTAATTCCGATACTCTTTTAGCCGAACAAATGGCTACTAGAAAAATCAATTTCCTGGTGAGAAGCACCAAGGAAATATGCTGTAATGGTTCAAATGGTTGTTTCTGTAGAACCGACAGAACCAAGTTTAGATCCCATGGACATATGGGAATATTAACCGGAGGACTAATACGCATCACTCCTTGTATAAAGGCTTTGACTAGTGAATGCGAAGCCAAGGGCCTTTGAAAAAATATTGACAAGGCCGAAATCTGACCCTTGATAGTACTCAAGGCAAGCTTCCTATCTACAGCCCACTGTAGGAAGTCCAGAATCCTACCTATTACGTACTTATGTGGATGCCATTTCTTGGCCTCACACCACGCGATGTACGCCTTCCAGATTCTATAGTAGATCTGCCTGGATACCGGCTTCCTGGCATTGATCATGGTAGATACCACCGCATTAGAGAGCCCTCTCTTTTTTAGAATGTGGGCTTCAATAGCCAGGCCGTCAAACCTAGGGCTGGTAAGGAAGGGTGGTATATCGGTCCTTGCGAAAGCCGGACGACGTGGGAGAGTCCAAGGACTCCCCACTGAAATTTTACAATCTCCGCGTACCACGCTCTTCGGGGCCACGCTGGAGCCACCGGAATCACTGGTTTCTTTTCTACCCTGATTCTGCGGAGTAATCGAGGTAACCATTGTGGCGGTGTGAATGCATATATCAGCTTGAACTGATCCCAAGGGAACACTAGGGCATCCGAGCCGCAAGCTAGGGGATCCCTTGTCCGAGAGACAAACCTGTCCCCCCTTTGCGTTGAATCTGGATGCTAGAAGATCTACATCTGATTTTTTTGTTCCCCACCGCTGACATATTGTCCAGAAAACCTCGGGGTGAAGGGACCCTTCCTCTGGGCCTAATTGCTGGCGACTTAGAAAGTCCGCCTTCCAATTCTCCACTCCTGGAATGAATACCGCAGATATGGCTGGGACATATTTTTCTGCCCATTTCAGGATGTAATTTACTTCCCTCTGGGCTGCACGACTCCTGGTGCCCCCCTGATTATTGATATATGCCACTGCTGTGGCATTGTCTGATTGCATTCTGACAGGGGACCCTTGGAGTTTGGATGTCCATGCTACTAGGGCATACCGGGCTGCTCGTATCTCTAAGAGATTGATGGGCAGGGCCTTTTCTGCATCCGACCATCTGCCCTGGAGAGACTATTGCTCCAGTACTGCTCCCCAGCCTATAAGGCTGGCATCTGTAGTGACCACCTTCCAAGAACTCGGACTGAAGGATTTCCTTTTTTCCAGATTCTGGGGAACCAACCACCAACGGAGGCTCTTGCGAACGGAAGGGGACAAGGACATTGTAAGTCTAGGGCCTGAACTTTTTTGTTCCAGGCTGACAGTATGGCCCCTTGCAAATTCCTTGAATGGAATTGACCGTAGGATACTGCTTCGAATGATGCCACCATTTTTCCCAGCAGCCTCATATACAGGCGTATGGACGGCTGTCTTTTTTGTACCCACTAAGTGGATCAAATCTTTCAAAGACAACACCTTTCCTCGAGGCAAGAATATTTTTCTCTGGCCTGAATCCAACCTTAGCCCCAAGTATTCCAGACTTTTGACTGGTTTTTAGGGCTGACTTGTCTCGGTTGATAATCCAACCGTGAGTTTCCAGATACTTGATCGTCTTGTGAACGACCACGTCTAGTTTTTTCACTGAGTGGTCTATCAGCAACAAGTCATCCAGATATGCCATTATCATTACACCTTGTGTTCTTAGATTGGCCAATAAAGGGCCAGAATTTTTGTAAACACTCGTGGTGCTGTGGCCAAACCGAAGGGTAAGGCTCTGAACTGAAAATGGCGCCCTTCTACTGCAAAGCGTAGAAATTTTTGGTGGACTGGAAAGATGGGAATGTGCAAATAAGCATCTTTGATGTCGATCGTGGCTAACCAATCCTCCCCTTGTAGGGCAGTGGCCACCGATCGGATCGACTCCATCGGAAAGTCCTGATATACAGGAATTTGTATAGCCCTTTTAGAATTAATATGGGCCTCCCGTCCGCGTTTGCTTCGGGACTGTAAAGAGGTTTGAGTAAAACCCGAACCCTCATTCTTCCAGGGGAACCTCCATAATTACTCCTTGGAGCAATAGTTGTTCTAGTGCCAACAGGAGGGACTCTCTCTTCCGGGGATCCCTTGGCACGTTTGAACTCAAAAATGGGAAGGAGGAGAGTCTTTTAACTCCAAACTGTATCCCAAACCTACTGCGGAGAGCACCTATCTGTCTTGATCGTGTCCCGCCAGGTCTCTTGCGAACAACTGGAGTCCTCCCCCCACCCGACTGAGTGGGGGCTTCATGAATTTAACTTTGGGGGAGGTTTTGTACCTCCCCTGACCCAGGGTTTCTCATTACCCTGCTACTGTCCCTGTTTTTTACCCCCGGGATTTGACCGAGGAGGCCGTCGGAACTGTTACACAGCCGATGCCCCAGGGACTGGAGAAGCAGGCCTCTTAAAGAGGGACCTCTAACTCTGCTTTTAACCGGCAAGAGCGTATTTTTACCGCTGGAAATTTTCTGGATATATTTGTCCAGGTTTTCCCTGAATAAGCGTTCACCATGAAATGGGACGCTAACCAGCCATTCTTTACAGGGAGCTTCAGCAGACCAGTTTTTGAGCCATAGGAGCCTACGCATATGTACTATAGACAGCGTAAGGCGGGAGGCCTGATGGACTGAATCCTCTATGGCGTCAACCGCAAAGCCTAAGGCTCTAGGTAGATCAGCTAGGGCAAAGCCTGCTGATCTGTCAAGTCCCTCAAGACCTGTTTCAACTGATCCTTCACTGCTTAGCAGACCCCAATAGCTGCTACTGCTGGTTGTATCACCAAGCAGATTTTCATAAGGACTCCAATCTTTTATCTATTGGGTTCTTGAACATTTGGACATTATCCACTGGACATGTCAGTGATTTATACATACAAGAGATGGCTGCGTCCATTGTAGGGACCTTCCATTTTTTTTTTTTTTTGATGAACTTATCCTCCATGGGATAGACCACCGGAAATCTCTTGGGGGAATAAATATTTTCTCAGGACGTTCCCAATCCTGGTAAATGAGCCCTTTCAGTAAAGGGTGAAGTGGAAAAGAACAAACAGTCTGGGGGCTTCTAGCGACCCCAACGAGGATACAGTAGTGGTTGATGGTTCCGCAAGGTGCATTTTTAAATGCTGATCGGACCATGTTAGTCAGAGACTGAACCCATAATCTTTCAGCTTGAGATGCTGAGAAAAGGTTCCCCCACTGTTGATTCCTCTATAACAGAATCAACCTTATCCTGATCCCCTTCAGGCAGGTCGATCCCTGTATGGGACTGTTGCTCTGCTAACAGGCACTCTGAAGGAGGAGACGGAGATCGGGCGTGCTTTCCCTGACAGGGATGCAGCGATAAATGTTGACAATCTCTCTCTAATCCTCCCAGAGCTGAGGAAAAAACCTCCTCTGTTACATACACAGGAGCAGGTGACTGAGGACAGCCACAGTACCAAGTACCCCTGCGGGGTCTCTACGGTCACTTACCTCTGAACTTCAGGGGAGACTGGTGCAGCAGGAGTATGCCCAAGATCCTCCGAGCCCGATGAGACCCCCTTGGCTTCCTGGAAGATTCAGTTCCGGAGCTTCTGGACGGCATATTCCTAAGCCTAAAGCTGAGGTATTCCAGCCGTAATACACCACTTTTACTGAGAATAGTCTAGCACAATTGCTGCTATATCACAGTTGGTGTCTACTAATGTGCCTTTCTAGGGGATGCCTGTATCAACCGCTTGCTGTATGCCTTTAAATGTTGCCAGCTCTGTCTCTGTACTTCATAGCCAGCTCACTACAATATTGTGGTTTTTTTAAACTGCTGGGACGCCCGCACATGCGCAGAAGCGCTGCGGCGCGCACAGAGCGTCATCCCCCAGGCTCCGCCCCCTTTCCCGGCTCACCTCTATATATAGAGGCGCGTGCACGCGCACGCGCGCGGGCACGTGCGCCTTCGGCGCTAATTTTAAATATGGTAACAAGGGACAGGAGCCAGGGCCCCTCTTTGCCGCAGGCCGGGGGATGGACGAGCACTGCAACATGGCAGAGGAAGCAGTTTCCTATAAGAGAACTCACCATCTGCCTGGACTTTGCTCTGCTGAGAAGAAGCTAGTCCACATGACAAGAAAACATTCCACAGCGGCCTCTAGTGGACAAACACAGGTACCGCAGTCTAATATATTAAATATATATAAAAAAAATTTTTTTTTTTTTTTTTTTTCTTGACCACCATTAAAAATTATTACATTTTTTTAGTAGTTACAGGCATGCACAGAATTTTGCGGGAATACCATTAGGTAACAGACAGAAAGACAAATTAGGCTTGGGGGTCCCCCAATAGAACCAAGTTCCTGGGGGCCCCCACTTACCTGTTCCCCGCCGCAGGACTTTGTTTGGTCCACAAAAGCCCAAACTTCACCTATCACGGCAGGCATTGTAATCAAACCTTCAGGGACCGGGTTCCCAAGGATTCCACTCCCCTGGACCTGTATAGCACCCTGCACAGAAAACATCTTGGTCGTGGGTATGACCAGAGCTCTGGATCCCAGGGTCCAGCTCTCCTAAGAGAAGCATTACAGGCAAAACCTTGCTCTTCTCTGCAAGGCCCGGGTACCGACCGTTTAGCTATGAAGCTTTTTTGGTCGGATCCGGAATAGCTTACTGGGGCCCAAAAGAACCTGTACGCAAGCTCAGTGAAAAACACATGTTTCTTCTTGGCCAACACCTTAGACACTGGCAAAAAACTGAGGTGCTCCCGGATGGGAGGGGCTTATATAGGGGAGGGTACTTCCGGTTTTGGAAGTTGCCAGTGCCAGCACCTGACGGTATCTATATAACCCATTAGTAATGACTATGTCGCTCTGTGTCCCGTGATGTACGAGAAAGAAAATGCTACGGGCGATGATGGAAGAGGATGTGGCACAGGAGGAGGAGGAAGAGGGATAATTTCCAAGGTTTTCAGGGCAGTCATTCACAAGTGGCTTTGAGGGTGGGTTCCTGCACCAACAAACGCCAGGTACACAATTGTCCAGCAAGGGCACAGTTCTGGAGGATGACGAGGTGGAGGATGAGGAGGAGGAGATGGAGGAGGAGGAACCATGTTCACAGCAGGGTGGCACCCAGACCAGCTCATGGCCATCACTGGTGCGTGGCTGGGGGGATACAGAGGACAGAGACGATACACCTCCCACAGAGGACAGCTTTTCTTTGCCACTGGGCAGCCTGGCACACATGAGCGATTACATGCTGCAGTGTCTCCGCAATGACCGCAGAGTTGCCCACATTCTAACAGGTGCTGATTACTGGGTGGCCACGCTGCTGGATCCCCGTTACAAGGACAATGTGCCATCCTTAATTCCCTCACTGGAGCGTGATTGTAAGATGCGCGAGTACTAGCGCACGCTGGTAGACGCGCTGCTGGTGGCATTCCCACCTGACAGCGGAGCCACAGTGGAAGCACAAGGCGAAGGCAGAGGAGGAGGAAGAGGTCGCCAATGCAGCCGGGGCACTGCCAGCACCTCAGAAGGCAGGGTTAGCATGGCCAAAATGTGGAAAAGCTTTGTCAGCATGCCACAACAACCAGCACCACCAGCTGATATGGAACATCTTAGCAGGAGGCAGCATTTCACCAACATGGTGGAGCAGTATGTGTGCACACGCCTACACGTACTGAATGAGGGGTCTGCCCCCTTCAACTTCTGGGTCTCCAAATTGGGCACAGGGCCTGAGCTTTCCCTTTACGCCTTGGAGGTGCTGGTCTGCCCTGCAGCCAGTGTATTATCTGAACGTGTATTTAGCACGGCAGGGGGCGTTATCACAGACAAGCACAGCCGCCTGTCCAGAGCCAATGTGGACAAGCTCACGTTCATTAAAATGAACCAGGCATGGATCCCACAGGACTGGTCCGTACCTTGTGCAGAATAGACATGTATACCGGCCTTACCCAGCCATTGTTGTATTTTTGATCTCTCTCACTTTTTTTGGGGGTGTACCCTAATTAAAAAAAAAAAATTAAAAACAAAAACCAGTGTTGGCTACCTCGTCCTCCTCCACTGCCGCTTCCACCTACACAGCCACATCCACCGCCACCTCAACCTCCTACTCCATATGGACCTCGTCCTCCTAGGTCAAGATTATTATTTTTTATTTTTATGTATTTTATGTTATTTTAAGTTATTATTTCCCTATCCACATTTGTTTGCAGAGCACTTGCCATGCTCTTAACAACATTTTGCTGCCATTTTCAGGCCTCTATCCCTTCCCATTACTTTTTTAGAGCCATTTTAGTCCTCAAAAGTTCGGGTCCCCATTGACTTCAATGGGGTTCGGGTTCGGGGTCAAGTTCGGGTCCCGAACTCGAACTTTTTTCCGAAGTTCAGCCGAACCCGTCGAACCCAAACATCCAGGTGTCCGCTCAACCCTAATACTCATATTTTTAGGGCAGCTTTCTTATTTTTATGTTTTTGTCTAGCACGTGGTATCTTACGTTGAAGCTGCTGCTGACCATTATTGTTGGTTTCATTGCATATTTCACCTGTTAGCGCGGTATCACTGTTTTTTTTTCTCAGAAACAACAAAAGACCTTGGAAAGTAGTGATGAGCCGAACACCCCCGGGTTCGGTTCGCACCAGAACCCGCGAACGGACCGAAAGTTCGAACGAACATTAGAACCCTATTAAATACAATGGATGCGAACGTTCGAATTCTAAAGTGCTAATTATAACAACTATTATGCATGTTATTGTCATAAATAGGGTTTGGGAACCCGGGTTGTGCACCAGGGGACATGTATCAATGCAAAAAGAAGTTTTAAAAACGGTCGTTTTTCGGGAGCAGTCATTTTAATGATGCATAAAGTGAAAAAAAAAAAGTCAAATATTCCTTTAAATATCGTACCTGGGGGGTGTCTAAAGTATGCCTGTGAAGTGCCACGTGTTTCCCGTGTTTAGAACTGTCCCTGCACAAAATGACACTTCTAAAGGAAAAAAAAGCCATTTAAAACTGCTTGCGGCTTTAATGTAATGTCTGGTCCCGGTAATATGGATGAAATTCTTTAAGAAAAATGGCATAGCTACCCCATGTCCCCCCCCCCCCCCCTACCCCAGCCCATTACCAGCCCCTTTGGGTCTTGTATGGATATTAAGGGGAACCCCGCACATAAAATAAAAAAGGCCCTATATACTCTGAACAGCCGTATACAGGCGGTGCATACAAGACAGGGACTGTAGGTTTGTTCTTATGTAGAATCTGTTTGTAATTTTGAACAGGTACATTGTTGAAGTGTAGCTCCAGCCCAAAAATCTATTTTTAAACTTTTTGGGAAACATAGGTAAGGGTTATCACCCCTGTAACATTTGTTTTGCTGTCTGTGCCCCTGTTCAGAACATTTCACCTCACTTTCCGTCCCAATGACAACTGTTTTTGAAATGTGGTGTTTTTCTTGAAACAAGGATTGCTGATAAAGCATCAGTACAGATGAGACCCCTTTCTCCCATATTTATTCTTACAGGAGAGAATTTTCCTTTCTAGGGGTAGATTTCCTCTCACTTCCTGTTGTCTTCTTTCGTTTGCAAGTAGGAGTCGTTTGTAAGTTGGATGTTTGAAAGTAGGGACCTGCCGTATATACTCTGCAGAAATAGGCCCCTTAGTTGTTGGTGTTGGCACAACACTGTAAGCACTCAGTTACTCTTGGTTGGTGCTGGAACGCCCTGCTGTCAACTATTATATCAGGAATTTTAATTACATATAATTGTTGAACAGTGGTAGTAAAAATTGGGGCTTTGATGGTGGTGCTGGTGCCACAACACTGTAAGCCCTGACAGTTACTCTTGGTGGGTGCAGCAATGGGCCCTGCTGTGAATTATTAGATCAAGAATTGTAATTACATGCCCCTTTTGAACAGGGGCTGAAAAATTGGGCCTTTCGTGGTGGTGGTGGTGGTGGCGTTGCCACAAGAATGTAAGCCCTCAGAGTTACTCTTGGTGGGTGCAGCAATGGACCCTGCTGTGAATTATTAGATCAAGAATTGTAATTGCATGCCCCTGTTGAACAGGGGCTGAAAAATTGGGCCTTAGGCACTGGTGGCACAACACTACAACCCCTCACAGATACTGTACTTGGAGCACAGCAATGAGCCCTGTTGCAAAGTATTGCTTCAAAAATTGTAATGACACGCCCCTGTAAAACAGGGGCTGAAAAATTGGGCCTTAGCCACTGGTGGCGGCACCCATAAACAAAAATGATCTTCCAAGCTATCATCATCAATCGTATCATTGAGGACTCGGAGGAGGAGGATAGCCAGTCAACATAACAGCACAGGCACTCAGCATCAGCATCAGTCTTGAAGGGATGTGACATGTTAAAATCAATTAGTCTGTTATATCAGCATCAGGTGTGTGGTAGCTGGTGGTGATCCAAGACTGGTTCATCTTGATGAAAGTCAGTCGATCAACCGAGTCGGTGGACAGGCGCACCCTGTGATCCGTGACAAATCCTCCAGCAGCACTGAATGTGCGTTCCGAAAGAACGCTGGATGCAGGACAGGCCAGTAGCTCAATTGCATACTGTGCAAGCTCTGGCCAGTGATCCATCCTCAAGACCCAGTAAGCCAGAGGATTTTCGGTGGGGAAGGTGTCCAAGTCTGACCTTGCCCCTAGATATTCCTGCACCATGTTTATCAGACGCTGGCGATGGTTGCTGGAACCGATCATACTTTGGGGCTGCGGACTAAAGAATTGTCTGAACGCATCGGTCAGACGGCCACCTTCCCCACCGCTCCTTCTTTGACTGGCCGAAGCCTCAGCAACTCGTTGTCCAGGACCAGGAGTTTGTAACCTCCCAGTCTCTGGGAACGCGTTGCACAGACCTTTCTGCAAGGCCTCCCGGAGTTGTCTCATCCTCTGCTCCCTCTGCGACGGTAACATAAGGTCCGCAACCTTACCCTTGTACCGTGGATCAAGGAGAGTGGCCAGCCAGTAATGGTCCCTCTCCTTGATCCGAAGAATACGAGGATCCTTCCGCAGACTTTGCAGGATCAGGGAGGCCATGCAGCGTAGGTTTGCTGAGGCATTCGCTCCGGAGTCCTCTGGGTCACTAAGGACGACATGATCCGCAGCCACCTCCTCCCAGCCACGTACAAGTCCACTGGTTTCTTGGGACTGTAAATCATCCCTAAAAGACTGCTGCTGATGATGCTGAGTGCCAGCCTCCACCTCCATGCTGACACAATCCTCCTCCTCCTCCTCCTCCTCCTCCTCCTCTTCCTGTGCGATGGGTGGGACAGAAGGAACACTGTCTGGGTAAAGGGGGCCTTGAGAGGCAAGGAAGTCCTCCTCTTCCTGCCTCTGTTCTGCCTCAAGTGCCCTGTCCATTATTCCACGCAGCGTGTGCTCCAACAGGTGGACAAGAGGTACAGTGTCACTGATGCATGCACTGTCACTGCTCACCATCCTCGTGGCCTCCTCAAATGGTGCCAGGACAGTGCATGCATCCCTGATCATGCCCCACTGGCGTGGAGAAAAAAAACCAAGCTCCCCTGACCCTGTCCTGGTGCCGTAGTCGCACAGGTACTCATTGATGGCCCTCTGCTGCGTGTGCAGCCGCTGCAGCATGGCCAACGTTGAGTTCCACCTGGTGGGCATGTCACATATAAGGCGGTTCTTGGACAGGTTCAACTCCTTTTGCAGCTCAGCCAGGCGAGCACTGGCATTATAAGATCTGCGGAAATGCACACAGACTTTCCTGGCCTGCCTCAGGACATCCTGTAAGCCCGGGTACCTGCCCAAGAACCGCTGCACCACCAGGTTAAGGACGTGAGCCACACAGGGCACATGGGTCAGTTGTCCCTGTCGAAGGGCGGAGAGGAGGTTGGTGCCATTGTCGCAAACCACCATTCCTGGCTTAAGCTGGCGTGGCGTCAACCACCTCTCGGCCTGGCCCTGCAGAGCAGACAGGACCTCTGCCCCAGTGTGGCTTCTGTCCCCCAAACACACCAGCGCAAGCACGGCATGGCATCTTTTTGCCTGCGTACTTGCGTAGCCCCGTGAACGGCTACGGAGCACCGCTGGTTCATAGGACAAACCACAGGAAGAGGCCATGGAGGAAGAAGAAGAGGAGGGGGTGGAGGAGAGAGGTGTGTCACAACCAGTAGTAGCATTTTGGAGGCGTGGCGGTGGGACAACCTCCAACACTACTGCACCTTGTCCTGCATCCTTCCCAGCTGCCAAAAGAGTGACCCAATGGGCCGTGAAAGAAAGGTAACGTCCCTGTCCATGCCTGCTGGACCATGAGTCAGCGGTAATATGCACCTTACCGCTGACCGCCCTGTCCAGCGAGGCCAAGACATTGCCTTCCACATGCCGGTAGAGAGCCGGAATAGCCTTCCGTGAGAAAAAGTGGCGTTTGGGAACCTGCCACTGAGGAACCGCACATTGCACAAACTCACGGAAGGGGGCCGAGTCTACCAACTGAAAAGGCAGCAGTTGAAGCGCTAGCAATTTAGCCAAGCTAGCATTCAACCGCTGGGCATGTGGATGGCTGGGAGTGAACTTCTTTCGACGGTCCAGCAGCTGGGGCAGGGAAATTTGCCTGCTAGAATCGGACGTCGGTGTACTGCTAGCAGAGTGGCCGCAAGTACTTGGCTGTGACACACCTAATTCTACACCTTCATTCCTCTCAGTGCATGTTTCAGAGAGGACTGAAGTTATAGTGGGGTTGGAGATCCCAGCTGATGCGGTGCAAGGAGAGGTCCGCTTTGTTCTTTGGTGTGGGTCTTTGAGGTAGGCTTGCCAACGAGCTGCATGGCAGGTCAACATATGTCTGGTCAGGCATGTGGTACCCAAGCGGCTGATGTTTTGGCCACGCGATATACGCTTGAGACATATGTTGCAAACAGCAGCTGTGCGATCTGATGCACTAGCCTCAAAAAAGGCCCACACCAAAGAACTTTTTGAATGACGGGCAGAGGCAGCGCCCTGCACAGGCGGAGCTCTGCGGTGTGATTCCGTCGGTGTACTGCCCTTACGCTGGCCACCAAAGGGCATCCTCGTTGGAGATGTGCCTCCTCCTCATCCTCCTCCTCCTCCTCTCTCCTATTAGGCACCCACGTGGAGTCAGTGACCTCATCATCACCTCCCTCCTCATCACTGGAGGCAATCTGGCAGTATGCTGCAGCTGCTGGAACATGACTGCCAGATTGGTGTCCTTCTTGAGCATCCCCTCTGTCTGCTCTCACGCTACTGCCTTCCTCTAGCTGGGTTTCATCATCAGACCCTTCGAAACGCTGGGCATCCTCCTGGAGCATGTACCCAACACTGTGCTGAAACAGTTCGGGGGACTCCTCAGGAGGAGGACATGGTGGGTCTAGGGAAGGAGTGACTGATGATGAGTCTGACATTGATACCAGGGAAGAGGACGCTTTGGCAGCTGCTTTTCCAGTACCCTGAGCCTGGGTGAGAGAGGATGAGGAGGAGGAGGAGGGCTTGGTCATCCACTCTACCAAGTCTTCGGCATGATGTGGCTCAACATGTCCAGCTGCCGAAAAGAAGGACAAGCGTGTCCCATGGCCATGTGCTGATGACAATGCACAGCGTCCACGACCAGCACTGTTGCCCCCAGACACAGAGCCTGCTTGCCCTCTTTTATTGCCTCCTGACTGTCTGCCTCTCCTTGTTTGCCTTCCAGACATTCTAATAGATGGCCTGCAGGGAGATGGGAAAAAAGCAATAAGGGCTACCTTCAGGTGTCCTTCTCTGTCCCTTGAAACAAGGACTTTGACAGTGAAAGAAACTGACACACTCTCCCTACCTACAGTTTTCTGTCCCTAGAAAAAAAGTTTTTTTTAAGCACAATATAGCACAAGGAGAATTCACTCACTGTCCTTCCAGGTCCCTGGAAACAAGGACTTTGACAGTGAAAGAAACTGACACACTCTCCCTACCTACAGTTTTCTGTCCCTAGAAAAAATGTTTTTTTTAAGCACAATTTAGCACAAGGAGAATTACCTCACTGTCCTTCCAGGTCCCTGGAAACTAGGACTTTGACAGTGAAAGAAACTGACACACTCTCCCTACCTACAGTTTTCTGTCCCTAGAAAAAATGTTTTTTTTAAGCACAATTTAGCACAAGGAGAATTACCTCACTGTCCTTCCAGGTCCCTGGAAACAAGGACTTTGACAGTGAAAGAAACTGACACACTCTCCCTACCTACAGTTTTCTGTCCCTAGAAAAAATGTTTTTTTTAAGCACAATTTAGCACAAGGAGAATTACCTCACTGTCCTTCCAGGTCCCTGGAAACTAGGACTTTGACAGTGAAAGAAACTGACACACTCTCCCTACCTACAGTTTTCTGTCCCTAGAAAAAATGTTTTTTTTAAGCACAATTTAGCACAAGGAGAATTACCTCACTGTCCTTCCAGGTCCCTGGAAACAAGGACTTTGACAGTGAAAGAAACTGACACACTCTCCCTACCTACAGTTTTCTGTCCCTAGAAAAAATGTTTTTTTTAAGCACAATTTAGCACAAGGAGAATTACCTCACTGTCCTTCCAGGTCCCTGGAAACTAGGACTTTGACAGTGAAAGAAACTGACACACTCTCCCTACCTACAGTTTTCTGTCCCTAGAAAAAATGTTTTTTTTAAGCACAATTTAGCACAAGGAGAATTACCTCACTGTCCTTCCAGGTCCCTGGAAACAAGGACTTTGACAGTGAAAGAAACTGACACACTCTCCCTACCTACAGTTTTCTGTCCCTAGAAAAAATGTTTTTTTTAAGCACAATTTAGCACAAGGAGAATTACCTCACTGTCCTTCCAGGTCCCTGGAAACAAGGACTTTGACAGTGAAAGAAACTGACACACTCTCCCTACCTACAGTTTTCTGTCCCTAGAAAAAATGTTTTTTTTAAGCACAATTTAGCACAAGGAGAATTACCTCACTGTCCTTCCAGGTCCCTGGAAACAAGGACTTTGACAGTGAAAGAAACTGACACACTCTCCCTACCTACAGTTTTCTGTCCCTAGAAAAAATGTTTTTTTTAAGCACAATTTAGCACAAGGAGAATTACCTCACTGTCCTTCCAGGTCCCTGGAAACAAGGACTTTGACAGTGAAAGAAACTGACACACTCTCCCTACCTACAGTTTTCTGTCCCTAGAAAAAAAATTTTTTTAAGCACAATATAGCACAAGGAGAATTCACTCACTGTCCTTCCAGGTCCCTGGAAACAAGGACTTTGACAGTGAAAGAAACTGACACACTCTCCCTACCTACAGTTTTCTGTCCCTAGAAAAAATGTTTTTTTTAAGCACAATTTAGCACAAGGAGAATTACCTCACTGTCCTTCCAGGTCCCTGGAAACAATGACTTTGACAGTGAAAGAAACTGACACACTCTCCCTACCTACAGTTTTCTGTCCCTAGAAAAAATGTTTTTTTTAAGCACAATTTAGCACAAGGAGAATTACCTCACTGTCCTTCCAGGTCCCTGGAAACTAGGACTTTGACAGTGAAAGAAACTGACACACTCTCCCTACCTACAGTTTTCTGTCCCTAGAAAAAATGTTTTTTTTAAGCACAATTTAGCACAAGGAGAATTACCTCACTGTCCTTCCAGGTCCCTGGAAACAAGGACTTTGACAGTGAAAGAAACTGACACACTCTCCCTACCTACAGTTTTCTGTCCCTAGAAAAAATGTTTTTTTTAAGCACAATTTAGCACAAGGAGAATTACCTCACTGTCCTTCCAGGTCCCTGGAAACAAGGACTTTGACAGTGAAAGAAACTGACACACTCTCCCTACCTACAGTTTTCTGTCCCTAGAAAAAATGTTTTTTTTAAGCACAATTTAGCACAAGGAGAATTACCTCACTGTCCTTCCAGGTCCCTGGAAACAAGGACTTTGACAGTGAAAGAAACTGACACACTCTCCCTACCTACAGTTTTCTGTCCCTAGAAAAAATGTTTTTTTTAAGCACAATTTAGCACAAGGAGAATTACCTCACTGTCCTTCCAGGTCCCTGGAAACTAGGACTTTGACAGTGAAAGAAACTGACACACTCTCCCTACCTACAGTTTTCTGTCCCTAGAAAAAATGTTTTTTTTAAGCACAATTTAGCACAAGGAGAATTACCTCACTGTCCTTCCAGGTCCCTGGAAACAAGGACTTTGACAGTGAAAGAAACTGACACACTCTCCCTACCTACAGTTTTCTGTCCCTAGAAAAAATGTTTTTTTTAAGCACAATTTAGCACAAGGAGAATTACCTCACTGTCCTTCCAGGTCCCTGGAAACTAGGACTTTGACAGTGAAAGAAACTGACACACTCTCCCTACCTACAGTTTTCTGTCCCTAGAAAAAATGTTTTTTTTAAGCACAATTTAGCACAAGGAGAATTACCTCACTGTCCTTCCAGGTCCCTGGAAACAAGGACTTTGACAGTGAAAGAAACTGACACACTCTCCCTACCTACAGTTTTCTGTCCCTAGAAAAAAATGTTTTTTTTAAGCACAATTTAGCACAAGGAGAATTACCTCACTGTCCTTCCAGGTCCCTGGAAACAAGGACTTTGACAGTGAAAGAAACTGACACACTCTCCCTACCTACAGTTTTCTGTCCCTAGAAAAAATGTTTTTTTTTAAGCACAATTTAGCACAAGGAGAATTACCTCACTGTCCTTCCAGGTCCCTGGAAACAAGGACTTTGACAGTGAAAGAAACTGACACACTCTCCCTACCTACAGTTTTCTGTCCCTAGAAAAAATGTTTTTTTTAAGCACAATTTAGCACAAGGAGAATTACCTCACTGTCCTTCCAGGTCCCTGGAAACTAGGACTTTGACAGTGAAAGAAACTGACACACTCTCCCTACCTACAGTTTTCTGTCCCTAGAAAAAATGTTTTTTTTAAGCACAATTTAGCACAAGGAGAATTACCTCACTGTCCTTCCAGGTCCCTGGAAACAAGGACTTTGACAGTGAAAGAAACTGACACACTCTCCCTACCTACAGTTTTCTGTCCCTAGAAAAAATGTTTTTTTTAAGCACAATTTAGCACAAGGAGAATTACCTCACTGTCCTTCCAGGTCCCTGGAAACAAGGACTTTGACAGTGAAAGAAACTGACACACTCTTCCCTACCTACAGTTTTCTGTCCCTAGAAAAAATGTTTTTTTTAAGCACAATATAGCACAAGGAGAATTCACTCACTGTCCTTCCAGGTCCCTGGAAACAAGGACTTTGACAGTGAAAGAAACTGACACACTCTCCCTACCTACAGTTTTCTGTCCCTAGAAAAAATGTTTTTTTTAAGCACAATTTAGCACAAGGAGAATTACCTCACTGTCCTTCCAGGTCCCTGGAAACAAGGACTTTGACAGTGAAAGAAACTGACACACTCTCCCTACCTACAGTTTTCTGTCCCTAGAAAAAATGTTTTTTTTAAGCACAATATAGCACAAGGAGAATTCACTCACTGTCCTTCCAGGTCCCTGGAAACAAGGACTTTGACAGTGAAAGAAACTGACACACTCTCCCTACCTACAGTTTTCTGTCCCTAGAAAAAATGTTTTTTTTAAGCACAATTTAGCACAAGGAGAATTACCTCACTGTCCTTCCAGGTCCCTGGAAACAAGGACTTTGACAGTGAAAGAAACTGACACACTCTCCCTACCTACAGTTTTCTGTCCCTAGAAAAAATGTTTTTTTTAAGCACAATATAGCACAAGGAGAATTCACTCACTGTCCTTCCAGGTCCCTGGAAACAAGGACTTTGACAGTGAAAGAAACTGACACACTCTCCCTACCTACAGTTTTCTGTCCCTAGAAAAAATGTTTTTTTTAAGCACAATATAGCACAAGCACAAAACACACTGACACTCTCCCTACCTATCCTTCTCTTTCCCTAAACTAAAGGAATCCAGGTTAAGCAAGAAAGAAATAAAAGTCACTGTCCCTGCCTATGCTGCTCTATCCCTGCTCCGGAACACACTACACTAGGCCGCCGTGCTGGCGGCCTTTTATAGTGTGGGGCGTGTACTAAACCCCCTCAGCAATAATTGGCCACAGGCATCCTGCCTGTGGCCAATCATTGCTCTCCTCGCTGCCGGCGCTGTGATTGGCCAAGCATGCGGGGTCACAGTGCATGCTTGGCCAATCACAGCGCCTGGATGACACTGCGATGGCGTAGTGCATTGTGGGCCGTTCGCGTCACTCGAATTTGGCGCGAACGGCCCAAATCGTTCGATCTTCGTCGAACGATCGAACAGCCGATGTTCGAGTCGAACGTATGTTCGACTCGAACACGAAGCTCATCCCTATTGGAAAGGTACTCAGGCATCCTTTTTGAACAGGAAGATGAAGGCCCTTCCGGCTCCACAGGAGCAGAAGCAGTCTTTTTGACGACAGAATAGCTCAGGCACTCCCGGTGGGAGCCAGGCTAAAGTTCTTCATCCCAGTCTGGGCCACCCACTGCCAGGACCCCTGGGTTCTGTCAACAATTCAATGGGGGCACTTTTGAAATTTCTCTCATCCCCCACCTCGGAATTCTTTCAAAAGAACAGAGATTCCATCCTCTCTGCTGAAGGCTCAAGCTTTGAAACACTTCATAACGTCACTCCAGCTTCAGGGGGCGGCTGTCCCGGTTCCCTTGGCAGAGCGCTTCACAGGCTTCTACTCCACCCTATTTCTGTTCCCGAAGAGGACAGGTGGGTGGAGGCCTGTGATAGACCTAAAAAGGCTCAACCGGTATGTCTGCCCCGAAAGCTTCAAAATGGAGTCCCTGCAGACGATTATTCAGGCAGTCCAGCCATCAGATTGGATGATTTCAGTCGATCTGCAGGATGCGTACCTACACGTCCCAATTCTACCTGCATTTCAAAAATATCTGAGATTTGCAGTGGGACGGACCCACCTACAGTTTCAAGCCCTGCCTTTCGGTCTGTGCACCTCTCCCAGGGTCTTCACCAAGATACTAATACCGGTTTGGTTCCCCTGCGGAAGAGGGGCTTGAGGATATAGCACTACTTGGATGACATCCTCCTCCTAGCAAGCAATACGGATCAGTTAGTACGTCACCGGGAAATTCTTCTACAGGTGGCTGATGAATTACGACAAGAGTCAAGTATCACCAACACAGCAGATGATCTACCTGGGTGCAATGTTCGACACTCAGGAGGGGATAGTGTCATTACCACTGCCGAAGGCAAGGATTGTCATCTAGAGAATGATCAAAGCCATCCGGAGCCTGTATCTGATGGCTTCACAATGCCTGAGCCTCATTGGCACAATGTCTTCCTGCATACCCATGGTTCCTTGGGCCCATTGGCACTTGAGGTATTTCCAGACTGGTTTCTTGGCGCAGTGGAAGAAACAACGACTATCTCAGATGATCCTGCTGACGGGAGTAATGCGCAGGAGTCTTCACTGGTGGACAGTTCCAGAAAACCTCTCCAAGTTTCGTCACCTGGGCTCCCTTCCTTGGATCACAATTACGTCTGATGCAAGCGGGCAGGGCTGGGGAGCCCATTGTGGGGAAACCAGAATACAGGGGAGATGGTCATGTGCCACCCAGGGAGTGGTATCCAACATCTTGGAGATGAGGGCAGCCTTCTTGGCACTAACTTCTTTGGCATCCCAAATCAGAGGCCAGAGGATACTTCTATGCCTAGACAACAGGGCAGCCGTCGCTTATCTGAAGAAGCAGGGAGGCACTCGCAGCAGGTCACTCCTCAAGGAGGTGGAGCTGATCATGCTCTGGGCAGAGAAGAACCTCCTGGACCTCAGAGCAATGTATCTGCCGGGCAGGTTGAACACGGAAGCAGACACGTTGTCCAGAAACTTCCTGGACAACAACGAGTGGGCTCTCCACCCCCACGTCTTCCATCAGATTGCCAGCATATGGGATCCCCCTCAGGTAGACCTGTTCACCTTCCCGAAGAACGCCAAGCTGGACAGATTCTTCTCTCGGATGCCGCATCCACAAGCCGAGGCAGTAGATGCCCTGTCATGCCCCTGGAGTTTCCCCTCGGCATATGCCTTTCCTCCCAGGCCATTAATATTCAAATTTCTCCTGAGGCTCCTCAGGGAGTCAGTCCAGGTGGTGGCAGTACTTGCGTATTGGCCGAAGAGACCCTGGTTCCCTCTAGCCATGCGTCTCAGTGTGAGCTCTCCAATCAAGATCCCTCCTTTCCCTCAACTTCTGTCGCAGGGTAGTCTAGTTCATCCAAACCCTCAGAAGTTGAATCTTCAAATCTGGAGATTGAGAGGCGAAGGTTCGAGTCCATAGGGTGTTCCCCAGGAGTCATAACAACCCTTCTAAAAGCCAGGAAGCCTGCAACTAATGCTATATATTCAAAAATCTGGGACAAGTTCTTGTCATTTGCTGCCAGAAATGATCCAATCCTTCCCTCTACGTCCAATGTTCTAGGTTTTCTTCAGACAGGACTTGATCTGGGGCTTGGTCTGAGCTCCCTCAAAGTGCAGGTAGCAGCAATCTCTGCCGCAACAAATAAGACATGGGCGGAGGATCCTTTGGTAGTCACTTTCCTCAGAGGAGTATTGAAGATTCGCCCACCTGTCAGACGATCATTTCCTAAGTGGGATTTGTCCCTGGTCATTGAAGTTCTATCTGACCATCCCTTTGCTCTAGTGGAACAAGTAGCAATATGGAACCTGACACTAAAGACGGCTTTCCTTTTCTATTGTTAAAAAAAAGACGGCTTTCCTGCTAGCCATTACATCTGGCAGAAGGATCTCGGAACTTTACTCTTTAGGGGTAGGTGACGACCACATCTCCTTCTTCCCCGACAGGGTGGAACTTCGCCCCCTTCGGGGTTCACACCTAAGATCGCTACTCCAAGCCACCTGTTGGAACCCTGGGCACTACCAGTGTTTACAGACACAGATTCAGAGTCTTGTCACGAGCTGTACTTATCCAGAGTGCTCAGGGCCTACCTAGAAGCCACTGGCCCCTTCAGAAACTCTGAGAGACTTTTCACCGTACCTTTCGGTAAATACAGGCGCAAAGAAGCTTCCATCAGAACTCTGGCATCTTGGATTGTAAAGTTAATCCAGAAGGCCTACAGGGTGAAGAATATGGAGCCTCCATCCTGAGTGAATGCTCATTCTACAGGGGCAGTCTCAGCTTCCTGGGCAGCAAGGGCTAATGTTTCGTTGGAGACGGTGTGCAGGGCCACCACCTGGTCTTCTCACCATATGTTCCTCAGACACTACCATATTGATCCAGGAGCTCTCACGACTGTTGAGTTCGGAAGAAGGGCAGTTCAGGCTGCTATGTTCTCTTCTAATTAAACATTTTTTGTTAAGCATTATCCCACCCGTGTCAGCTAGTTATTTATCACAGGTATATAAAGAAAGAAAATACTGCGCTAATCTAAAATAGTGAATAAAAATAAAGCTGCTACATAAAATGTGACTAAAATTAATAAACATGGAATGAAGATGTAGCGCTAAGTGAAGAAATGAAGCCCAATAATTTGGGCCTCCAATCAAACCAAAGTGATAAATAATATCAATATAATGAGTCCATACAGTGTCCATAGAAAATTTTCGTGTTGTGAAGAAAGAACATGTAGCACTGAAGGGTCATCACATAACTCTTGTAGAAAAAGAGAGGTAGAATACTCTTACCGGAACATTAGACCTGTGGTTTAGGCAGGTCAAATAGGCATACGAAATCCCAGTGGCACTCCTCATCAGTTAGTCTGGAAACTGGATCAGATGGGTCCCCAATGTAGACTGTCCGGTAGGCTCCCCGACTTGACAGCAGACTCTGGGTTTCACACCGATCCAGGTGGTCCTCCGATGGAACTGGAACCGCCACTCAGCAAGGAGACTCTTTACCACAGTGAATATTAGTAACTAGGCTTGTGCAATTCGTTTCGTAACGAATCAAAATTCGTCCGAATTTAGCAACTTTCGGACATTCGGAAGCATTCGAATTTCCGAACAGAGCAATTACGAATAAAACCGAATCCGAAATAAATTATACCGCAAAATAGCGAATGCCCGAAGGTCTTCGGCATAATTCGTTATGAAAAAAGTTACGAATGTACGAATCCATTCGAAGCACAATAACACTCACTCTGCTCTCTGCTTCTCCCTCACCATGCTGAACTCCCTCTCAAAATGGTGTACAGGGGCGGAGGCTATAGCCGCATGAAAAAACGAAAGTAAAATACGAGATTTCAAATCCATTCGAAGCACAATAACACTCACTCTGCTCTGCTCTCTGCTTCTCCCTCACCGTGCTGAACCCTCTCAAAATGGTGTACAGGGGCGGAGCCTATAGCCGCATGTAAAAAACGAAAGTAAAATACGAGATTTCGAATCGTTACAAATAACCGCTATGTATTTAGAAAAGTACAAATCCATTCGAAGCACATTAGGCATAATAGGCAGCGTCGTTGTGAGAGAGACACGGAAAATTACGAATCAACGAACCCAAAAAAAGTTACGAAAGTAGGAGTTGTGTCCAGAATCAACGAAAAACAACGTACTCTACCGAAAGTACGAATTATAAAGCAACAAAAAATTCAACGAAAAATGTCGCTTGCAAAAATACGAATGAGTCCGAACACGAAAAATCCCGTCTAGCAAAATTACGAATGATTACGAATCAACAGGACCGGAAAGAAACGAACCGAAACGGAACGAATTTTTCCGTTGTGCACAAGTCTATTAGTAACCAGTGGCCAAAGGAAGCTATTACTTGACCAACCACCCATGTGAGGAGAAAAGAAGGGAAGGAATGCTCCAATGGTGCAGGTCAATGAGGGTTTATTCAACCAACATAAAAGTGATCACAAACAATAAAAACGTTTAAAAAGGGGCAGTGAATGAGGTAGTGTACCAAGCCCTACGCGTTGAAGAACATTTGTTCGAAACGCGTAGGGCTTGGTACACTACCTCATTCACTGCCCCTTTTTAAACGTTTTTATTGTTTGTGATCACTTTTATGTTGGTTGAATAAACCCTCATTGACCTGCACCATTGGAGCATTCCTTCCCTTCTTTTCTCCTCACATGGGTGGTTGGTCAAGTAATAGCTTCCTTTGGCCACTGGTTACTAATATTCACTGTGGTAAAGAGTCTCCTTGCTGAGTGGCGGTTCCAGTTCCATCGGAGGACCACCTGGATCGGTGTGAAACCCAGAGTCTGCTGTCAAGTCGGGGAGCCTACCGGACAGTCTACATTGGGGACCCATCTGATCCAGTTTCCAGACTAACTGATGAGGAGTGCCACTGGGATTTCGTATGCCTATTTGACCTGCCTAAACCACAGGTCTAATGTTCCGGTAAGAGTATTCTACCTCTCTTTTTCTACAAGATTTATGTGATGACCCTTCAGTGCTACATGTTCTTTCTTCACAACACGAAAATTTTCTATGGACACTGTATGGACTCATTATATTGATATTATTTATCACTTTGGTTTGATTGGAGGCCCAAATTATTGGGCTTCATTTCTTCACTTAGCGCTACATTTATCACAGGTATGCTGATATGGAGGCACCAGGAAAACTGAAAATTGTATCATACTTACCAGTAATTTTCCTTTCCTGGTGCCTATCCATGGCAGCATACGCTCCCACCCTCGGTATTCTATATTACGGAGAATGTTGGGGGAGGGACTATGCCTTCAATTTATGCTATTCACTAGTCCTGAAGGAGGAGTCAAGGCGGAGCTCTATCACAGGTATGCTGCCATGGATAGGCAGCAGGAAAGGAAAATTACTGGTAAGTATGATACAATTTTGAGTTATTAGCCAATTAGCCAAAGCAGCATATGCTGGAAATAGGTGAATGCCAACTTGTCAATGCACTTTAATTTGGCTGATTCTATTATATTAACTCTTCAAATGCATGCAATGGTACATAAGTATTCAATAATATTGTGGTGTGGAATTCCAAACATCACACACTAGCTAACGGGCAGTTTACATTTCTTTGTTTATTTTAATTTGCTTGTGCAAAAAATAAACACAGCTGGTGGATGGTAGGTTGGCTGGTATTTAAACTTGTACCATGAGTGCTGTGGAGACATCTGAGCAGACCACTAAGCCATTGTGCTAAGTACAAGACCTGCATAATAGTGTAGTATGATTAAAGAATGAACATAAATAATTACTGCTTTATAGCCACCTAAATTAAGAAATAAAAACATGAAAAAAACAACAACAAATAGGTAACCTAAATGTTTAATACATGTAACTTTACAGAATAGCAGACATTACTATGTAATAATCATTCATAACTGCATTCGTTGGCAACAGAAAGAAAAAAAACTAGGAAAACTAATTGCTAGGGATGAGCTTCGAGTTCGAGTTGAACCCATGTTCGACTCGAACATCGGCTGTTCGACCGTTCGCCGAATTTCGAACATTATGCGCCGTTCGTGCCAAATTCAAGTGGCGCGTCATGGCCCATAATTCACTGCAGCATTGCAGTGCATTGCTGGCTGATGCTTGGCCAAGCATGCACTATGACCCGCATGCTTTGGCCAATCACAGCGTGCAAAAAACAGAGAACCATAATTGGCAAAAGCCAGGGTGGCTTTGGCCAATTATGTTTTAGGGGGATTACTACACGCCCCACACTATATAAGGCTGCCTCCGTGGCGGCCTTGTGTAGTGTGTTGTGGTGGTTAAAGAGAGAGGTTTAAGAGAGAGAGAGCGAGAGAGACAGTGTCATTTATTTTGAGATAGATAGAGCAGGCAGGCGAGTCAGTTAGCTGCAGTTACAGTGTGTAGAGGATATACTGTATATGCATCCTAGATGTTGTATATATATTTACACACTGTATTCAGTTTAGCTAGATCCATTCCTGTTATTCTCTATACTGACAGGCAGGCAGGTGATTGTGCAAGCTGCAGTGTTTCACTTAGTGTACTGTGTCCTTTGCACAGTGTGCACCAAAAGCTTACCTCAATACAATTGCTGGTGTTCTGATACAAATACAGGCAGGGAGCTGCAGTATTTTGCTTTAGTGTCCTTTGCACAGTGTGCACAAAAAGCTTACCTGAATACAATTGCTGCTGTTCTGATACAAATACAGGCAGGGATCTGCAGTATTTTGCTTTAGTGTCCTTTGCACAGTGTGCACCTAAAGCTTACCTGTACAATTGCTGGTGTTCTGATACAAATACAGGCAGGGATCTGCAGTATTTTGCTTTAGTGTCCTTTGCACAGTGTGCACCTAAAGCTTACCTGAATACAATTGCTGGTGTTCTGATACAAATACAGGCAGGGATCTGCAGTATTTTGCTTTAGTGTCCTTTGCACAGTGTGCACCTAAAGCTTACCTCTAATATTGCTGCTGTTCTGATACAAATACAGGCAGGGAGCTGCAGTATTTTGCTTTAGTGTCTTTTGCACAGTGTGCACCTAAGCTTACCTCAATAGAATTGCTGGTGTTCTCATACAAATACCACAGGCAGGGAGCTGCAGTATTTTCAGTTAGTCTCTGCACAGTGTGCAACTAAAGCTAACTGAAGACAATTGCTTGTGTTCTCATACTAATAATACTACAATCAGGCAGATGATTCTGCTAGCTGCAGTAATCAGTATATACATACATCCCAGCTTTGTGCAGCTACATCTCCCTGCAGGCCATTAGTATGTCTGGAAGGCAAACAAGGAGAGGCAGACAGTCACGAGCCAATAAAAGAGGGCAAGCAGGCTCTGTGTCTAGAGGCAACAGTGCTGGTCATGGACACGGTGCATCCTCATCAGCACGTGGCCATGGGACACGCTTGTCCTTTTCGGCAGCTGGCCATGTTGAGCTGCAACATGCCGAAGACTTGGTAGAGTGAATGACCAAGCCGTCCTCATCCTCCTCATCCTCTCTCACCCAGGCTCAGGGTACTTTGTTTGGCAAAGCAGCTGCCTAAGCGGCCTCTTCCCTCGGCTCAATGGCATCTGTCAGTCCTTCCCTAGCCCCACCATGTCCTCCTGAGGAGTCCCCCGAACTGTTTGACCACAGTGTTGGGTACATGCTCCAGGAGGATGCCCAGCATTTTGAAGGCTCTGATGATGGTACCCAGCTAGAGGAAGGCAGTAACATGAGCCCAGACAGAGGGGATGCCCAACAAGGACAGCAATCTGGCAGTCATGTTCCTCCAGCTGCAGCATACTGACCAATTTGCTCCAGTGATGAGGAGGGAGGGGATGATGAGGTCACTGACTCCACGTGGGTGCCTGATAGGAGAGAGGAGGAGGAGGAGGCACATCTCCAACGAAGCAGGATGCCCTCCAGGGGCCAGTTTAAGGGCAGCACACGACTGCATCACACCGCAGTGTTCCGCATGTTCAGGGCGTTGCTGTCTCTGCGCGTTATTCCAAAAGTTCTTTGGTGTGGGCCTTTTTTGAGACGTGTGCAGCAGATCGCACCGTTACTATTTGCAACATATGTCTGAAGCGTATCTCGCGTGGCCAAAACATGAGCCGCTTGGGCACCACATGCTTGACCAGACATATGTTGACCTGCCATGCATTCCTTTGGCAAGCATACAAAAAAGACCCACACCAAAGAACAAAGCGGACCTCTCCTTGCTCCTCATCAGCTGGGATCTCCAACCCCATTATACCTGCAGTCCTCTCTGAAACCTGCACTGAGAGGAATGAAGGTGTAGAATTAGGTGTGTCACAGCCAAGTACTTGCGGGCACTCTTCTAGCAGTACACCGACGTCCGATTGTAGCAGGCAAATTTCCCTGCCCCAGCTGCTGCACCGCCAAAAGAAGTTCGCTCCCAGCCATCCACATGCCCAGCGGTTGAATGCTAGCTTGGCTAAATTGCTAGCACTTCAACTGCTGCCTTTTCAGTTGGTAGACTCTGCCCCCTTCCGTGAGTTTGTGGAATGTGCGGTTCCTCAGTGGCAGGTTCCCAAACGCCACTTTTTCTCATGGAAGGTGATTCCGGCTCTCTACCGGTTTGTGGAAGGCAATGTCTTGGCCTCGCTGGACAGGGCGGTCAGCGGTAAGGTGCATATTACCTCTGACTCATGGTCCAGCAGGCATGGACAGGGACGTTACCTATTTTTCACGGTGCATTAGGTGACTCTGCTGGCAGCTGGGAAGGATGCAGGACAAGGTGCAGCAGTGTTGGAGGTTGTTCCGCCACCACGCCTCCAAAATGCTACTACTGGTCATTCTGACACACCTCTCTCCTCCACCCCCTCCTCTTCTTCTTCCTCCATGGCCTCTTCCTGTGCTTTGTCCTCGGAAGCAGCGGTGCTCCGTAGGCGTTCAAGTGGCTACGCACGTACGCAGGCAAAGATGCCATGCGGTGCTTGAGCTGGTGTGCTTGGGGGACAGGAGCCACACTGGGGCAGAGATTCTGTCAGCTCTGCAGGGGCAGGCTCAGAGGTGGGTGACGCCACGCCAGCTTAAGCCAGGAATGGTGATTTCCGACAATGGCACCAACCTCCTCTCCGCCCTCCGACAGAGACAACTGACCCATGTGCCCTGTTTGGCTCATGTCCTTAACTTGGTGGTGTAGCGGTTCTTGGGCAGGTACCCGGGCTTACAGGAGGTCCTGAAGCAGGCCAGGAAACTCCGCCAGGGCATTTCCGCCGGTCATGTAATGCCAGTGCTCGGCTGGCTGACCTGCAAAAGGAAAACAACCTGCCCAGGAACTGCCTAATCTGTGACATGCCCACCAGGTGGAACTCTATGTTGGCCATGCTGCAGCGGCTGCACACGCAGCAGAGGGCCCTCAATGAGTATCTGTTGCAATATGGCACCAGGACAGGGTCAGGGGAGCTTGGATTTTTTTCCCCACACCAGTAGGCCATGATCAAGGATGCATGCACTGTCCTGGCACCATTTGAGGAGGCCACGAGGATGGTGAGCAGTGACAGTGCATGCATCAGTGACACTGTCCCTCTTGTCCACCTGTTGGAGCACACGCTGCGTGGAATAATGGAGAGGGCACTTGAGGCAGAACAGAGGGAGGAAGAGGCGGACTTCCTTACCTCTCAAGGCCCCCTTTATCCAGACAGTGTTCCTGCTGGCCCGCCTATCACACAGGAAGAGGACGAGGAGGAGGAGGAGGAGGATTGTGTCAGCATGGAGGTGGAGCCTAGCACTCAGCATCAGCAGCAGTCTTCAAGGGATCAATTACAGTCCCAAGACACCCATGGACTTGTACGTGGCTGGGAGGAGGTGGCTGCGGATCATGTCGTCCTCAGTGACCCAGAGGACTCCGCACCGAATGCCTCAGCAAACATACGCTGCATGGCCTCCCTGATCCTGCAAAGCCTGCAGAAGTATCCTCGTATTCGTGCTATCAAGGAGAGGGATCATTACTTGCTGGCAACCCTCCTTGATCCACATTACAAGGGTAAGGTTGCAGACCTTATCTTGCCGTCGCAGAGGGAGCAGAGGATGAAGCATCTTTGGGAGGTCTTGAAGAAAGGTCTGTGCAATGTGTTCCCAGAGACTGGGAGGTTACAAATTCCTGGTCCTGGACAACGTGTTGCTGAGGCTTGGGTCAGTCAAAGAAGGAGCGGTGGAGAAGGTGGCCGTCTGACCGATGCGTTCAGACATTTTTTTAGTCCGCAGCCCCAAGGTATGATCGGTTCCAGCAACCATCGCCAGCGTCTGGTTTACATGGTTCAGGAAAAACTTGGCTTGGTTAGACACATATGGAATATGTGAGAGGGCTGCGCATTCCCGATTTGAATGCTGGACATGGAGAGAAAAAGTTTCCCGTGGGACTTTTTAGCAGCAAGAAATTATTGAAATCATTATTTAGTAAAAAAGTTTTATTTGATGAAAAGGCGCTTGGCCCTCGTAGATTAAAAATTAGTACATAAATTTATGAGCTCCGGTATTTACAAAGCCAGACATAGTGTATACAAAGACGGTTCAAGTCATGTACAAAGGTGGACAAGATGAATAATAAGATCATACGTCTTGAATGCATATGGTGAACAGAAGAGAGCCCCAATGCATTTCGACCCATTAAGGTCTTCCTCAAGGGGGTCTTATATTCTATGGAATGTCAAAAAACAATATATTAGGATTAAAGCATACTTTAAGCGTCTCCCATTGGTTACAGCAAGTCATAAGGTTAATACAGAATATCTTTCATAGTAGTCAATATCAGTTAATGGAGAAACAGCCGAAAAAATACATATATCTATTTCTAGAGAAATTTGCCTGTTTACCTTCCTTGCCACATAGTATGGCTGAACCGGAGATTTAAAAAGCTAGATTCCGTATGGTCTCCCCAAGTCTCCCAAGAGAGGTCCATGCCGCCAAAGTGTCCGCCTCCCACTCCAGAGTGGGTCCGCCCCACAGGCAACTCTGCTCACAGGGGGTCACGCACTTAGGATGGGCACCCCAATTGCGGGCAAGAAAGCAGGTTGGGTGAGTGGGTAGCTATGTACCCTGTGCCGAGCACCTAGAATTTGTAATAATAATCAATTTCAATGTTGCATATATGTTGCACTTTTTATTAGTTTATATTAGCTTCAAACAGGTGAGGCTAGAGCTCTTAACTGATTCACTTGAGAGGTGTATATGATCCTTGCATGCATTGCTGGGGCTGTCCTATTATTATTTACTATTATGTCAAAGGTATGCCCCAAGACACCAGTATCGATAAAATAACAGGAGCTGGCAAATGTTTGTCATTGTATTTATGTGAAAGTAATGTTTTATTTAAGAAATTTAAATAAATGATTATTATATAAAGAATTAAATAAAGAGTAATATACAGTATGTATGAGTGAAGTGATGGGAAATAAAATAAGAGTGCAAAGTGGGGCATTGGTGACCAATAGGCGACAATTAATGAGAAAATTTATATTACTAAAAAATAGTGATTGTGAAGGATGAAAAAGCTGGTAGCTTATTGAAATGATGTGATAAGAGAGTGTAAATTGTAGAGTGGGTCTAAATTACTTATATTTGTTTATTAAAAAAGCAAATATCATGTAGTATATTAGGTGATAATAATGTGGCAATAAATATAAAAGTATACATAGGAGTTATACTAATTTGGTATGCTGAAAAATGTAGGCTATAAAAAACCTATACTCACGTCACAGAACCTGTGAGTCTATAAGTCTTGATAGAAACATTAAGTTTGGGGACCCTTTAAAAGAAATGGTATATTATAACAGTTAAAAAATCAAGTAAAGGTATTGGTTTTTTTGGGGTATTAGAAATTATACTAGCTTAGAGCAATAGCCTGCCGGCTGCATGCTTACCTCTCAGGAAATCAGAAGTCGGGTGTGGTGTGCTTCACAGGAGGTCATCAGACACTTCCCATTGTGGTGTGTGATTTAAATACCCATCCTACCTCTCTGCTGATTTGCAGATCCTCCCTGATAGTATGCAGGTGCTATGCTTCTCCCCCCTGCCGTCCGCTTGGGGTTCCCTGTGAGTGGCCCCCTCGTCATTCCAGTGGACAAAGTCCCGGCACAGCCGTCACCGCCGAATGAAACCCATGGCATCCCCGAAGGCCAGGCGCGCATGCGCAGGACCGCGACGGCACCTGGATGGCGTCATCCGTCCTCGCGCATGCGGGACGCACCTCCCGCGAATGCCCGGCGGTGAACATGGGATGGTACGGCACTGGAAAAGCACCATCTAGTAGTGCAAGCATCCACCATAAGCACTATTTGGAAGGGATGCAGATCGCATCCCTCCCCCAGTGCCGGAGAGCAGATCGCGTACATGACAGGATGCCCACAGAGAGCAGGGGGCCGGAGGCCCGGCGGATCGGATGGACCCATGGTCATGGGAAAGAAATGAGGAGAAGAAGAAAATCAGAGCATATAATTCAATATAGAAATGCAGGTTGTCATGCGTTATTATACAGGTCATTAGGGTACATCATTGTAGCAGCCATTTCATCTAGTTGTTATTACATCTTAATTATAACTTGAACATGGTTCAGGAATACCTAGGGGCAAGATCAGACTTGGACACCTTTCCCACCGAAAATCCTCTGGGTTACTGGGTCCTGAGGATGGATCACTGGCCAGAGCTGGCACAGTATGCAATTGAGCTACTGGCCTGTCCTGCATCCAGCGTTCTTTCGGAACGCACATTCAGTGCTGCTGGAGGCTTTGTAACCGATCGCAGGGTGCGCCTGTCCACCGACTCGGTCGATCGACTGACCTTCATAAAAATGAATCAGTCTTGGATCACCACCAGCTATCAATGCCAGTATCATTCAGTTTATTCTTCTTACTCTAGGGGGGTGAGTATACTGGTGAAAAGGGGGGTGTCTTTTGTTTGTAGAGAGGTCAGGTTGGATGAATTGGGGCGCTTTATTTTTTTGCATTGCTTGATAGAAAATGAACCATATGTATTGGCAAATATCTATGTTCCGCCACCTTTTAATATGGAGATGTTGTATAAATTTGTGGAATTTGCGCTAAATAAGGAAGAAAGCTACATAATAGCAGTTGGGGACTTTAACGCAGTATTGGACAGGACAGTAGACAGATTTCCACCGGGGATACGGATGTTCGGGAGGGGAGAGGGACGTTTAACCCAGTTTTTGAAAGAGGTCGGATGGTGCGATATCTGGAGAATGGGAAACCCAGATGAGAGGCAGTACTCCTGTTTCTCAAGCTCATATTCCACATTATCTAGAATAGATATGGCCCTAGGAAACGAGATGAGTCTGCAACGGGTTAGCAAAATTGTTTATTGCCCAAGAGGGGTGTCAGATCACTCACCACTGGTGCTGACTATAAACACAGGGAAAAAGTGCCCTCCAAGCAATTGGAAAATAAGCCCCTTCTGGTTAGAACTAATGCGAAAACCAGAGGAGATAAATATAAAATTGAGTGAGATGGTGGGCTTTAACGAAGGGACAGCGCCGGTGGAAGTGATATGGGACACCCTAAAGGCCTTCCTTAGGGGAATATTGATTCAACAAATAGCCAAAATGAAAAAAAACTCTAAGGAATGGGAAGAGAAGATTAGGAAAGAGGTGAGAGAAGCAGAAGAACAATATGTGGAGGATCCAACGTCGATGAAACAAAGGAAATGGCTTGAGAAACAACAGGAGTACAAAATGGCAGTGGTAAGGAAAGTAGAGAACAAACGTCTATTTCAAAGACAGAGTACCTTTGCAGAAGGGGAGAGTGTAGGCCATACACTGGCCCTATTGGCTAAAACGAACTCAGCCCCCTCTAGTATCCCTGCAATAAGGAAGGTGGGGGGAGAGATATCCTCTCAGTCATCTGAAATTTTGGAAACATTTGAGGCTTATTATCAGGACTTATATAAGTCAAAGAGGGTAGATGAGACGTTACAAATGGATGAATTTCTGGGGGGGATAGAAACACCGGCCTTAACTGAGGAAGATAGAAGAGCTATAGAGTCCCCGATAACCCTAGAGGAACTCCAATTAGCAGTAGCAGAAATGTCTAATCAAAAGTCCCCCGGGCCAGACGGTTTACCGGTGGAAATTTACAAACAGTACGGGGAGGTGCTCCTCCCGGAACTGTTAAGGGTGCTGAATTGGGTGGTAGAAGGGGGGAAGCTGCCGGCCTCAATGTCAATGTCAGAGGCCACCATAATAGTACTCCAAAAAGAGGGGAAAGATCAATTAGACACTTCATCTTATAGACCAATTTCATTGCTGTGTTCAGATGTTAAGATATTGTCTAAAGTGCTGGCAGCCAGGATGAATAAATATATTCAGAAATTAATACACCCGGATCAATCCGGATTCATCCCTAATAGGGCTACCAGCACCAATATCAGAAGATTGCATCTGAACTTACAGACGCCAACTGAGAACAGAAGCGGCAGAGCTATCTTATCCCTGGATGCTACCAAGGCTTTTGATAGCCTAGAATGGGATTACCTCTGGCACGTGTTAGAGAAATTTGGATTTGGCTCTGTCTTTATTAAATGGGTAAAAACGCTTTATAACTCCCCAAGCGCAAAAATAAAAATTAACAATGAATACTCAGAGTTTTAGGTTAGAGAGGGGGACAAGGCAGGGATGTCCCCTGTCCCCCCTTCTCTTCGCGGTAGCAATAGAGCCCTTAGCAATAGCGATCAGATCCCAAAAGGCAATACAGGGATTTCAGAGGAAAATGGGGGAGGAGAAAATCGCACTTTATGCGGATGATATCTTTCTTTTTTTGGGGGATTCCTCAACGTCACTAAAAATGGCGATACAGATGGTAGAAGTATTTGGTCGATTCTCGGGCCTGGTGATAAACTGGGAGAAGTCTGTACTTCTGCCGGTGGATCCAGTAGATAACACCGTCTGTGAAGGCATCCCTCTATTAAAGGTGGCGGAAAAAATGGATTACCTGGGGATAGTGGTGACACGAGACCCAGAACAATACATTGATAATAATTTAAAGTAGGGTTGTCCCGATACCGATACTAGTATCGGTATCGGGACCGATACCGAGCATTTGCGCGAGTACTTGTACTCGCGCAAATGCTCCCGATGCCTGATCCGATACCTGTGATGGGGAGAGAGAGGCGGCGTGCAACAGGAAGTCCGTGGGTGGAGTCAGCGGGCGGAGTCAGCGGGCAGAGCGAGCGAGCAGGTAAGCTGGCGGGGTGGGGGGGAATGGGGGCAGCCAGGGCCGGATTCCAGACAAGGCCACCGAGGCCAGGCCTCGGGGCGGCAGTCAGTGCAGGGGCGGCTCCGCCTATCCTCGCCGCCCTCACTCACGGGCACAGTCACCTCCCACTCCGCCTATTCTCCCCGCTCGCACTCACGGTCACACTGTACAGTTCCGGCTCCGCCTATCATCTCCGCCCACTCCGCTCATCCTCCCCGCCCTCACTCAGGGGAACACTGCAAAGTCACCGCCCATTCTCCCCGCCCTCATTCACGGGCATACTGCACAGTCTCCGCCCGCTCCGCCCATCCTCCCCGCCCTCACTTATGGGCACTCTACACAGTCCCCGCCCGCTCCTCCCATCCTCTCCGCCCGCACTCATGGGTAGTCACAGGCCCCACCCATCCTCTTTGCCCGGCCAAGCAAAACCTAGCATGGAGGGGGAACCAACTGATTTGCGAGTGATCTGCAAGTAAGTGGCACTGATATCAATATCAACACTGCTACTGATTCCCCCCCCCACACCACCACTGCTGCCACTGATACCCCCCACCAGCATTACTGCCACTGATACCCCCCACCAGCATTACTGCCACTGATACCCCCACCAGCATTACTGCCACTGATACCCCCCACCAGCATTACTGTCACTGATACCCCCCACCAGCATTACTGTCACTGATACCCCCCACCAGCATTACTGTCACTGATACCCCCCACCAGCATTACTGTCACTGATACCCCCCACCAGCATTACTACCACTGATACCCCCACCAGCATTACTGCCACTGATACCCCCCACGAGCATTACTGTCACTGATACCCCCCACCACCATTACTGTCACTGATACCCCCACCACCATTACTGCCACTGATACCCCCACCACCATTACTGCCACTGATACCCCCACCACCATTACTGCCACTGATACCTCCACCACCATTACTGCCACTGATACCCCCCACCAGCATTACTGCCACTGATACCCCCCACCACCATTACTGCCACTGATACCCCCACCACCATTACTGCCACTGATACCCCCCACCACCATTACTGCCACTGATACCCCCCACCACCATTACTGCCACTGATACCCCCCACCACCATTACTGCCACTGATACCCCCCACCACCATTACTGCCACTGATACCCCCCACCAGCATTACTGCCACTGATACCCCCCACCACCATTACTGCCACTGATACCCCCCACCACCATTACTGCCACTGATACCCCCCACCAGCATTACTGCCACTGATACCCCCCACCACCATTACTGCCACTGATACCCCCCACCACCATTGCTGCCACTGATACCCCCCACCACCATTGCTGCCACTGATTCCCCCCACCACCACTGATACCCCACCACCGCCACTGATACCCCACCACCACCACTGATACCCCACCACCGCCACTTATACCCCACTGCTGCCACTTATACCCCACCACTGCCACTTATTCCCCCCCAACACCAGCACCATTACCACTAGTGCGACTGATACACCCCCCACCACTGATACCCCCCACCTCACCACGACCACTGCTGCCACTGATCCCATTCAGCAACCACCATCCCTGCCACTGATCCCACCCCCCACCACTGCCACTCATCCCGTCCAATCTCCCCCTTCCACTACCACTCATTCCAACCTATCTTCCCCAACCACCACCCTCACCACTGATCCCATCCCCCACCACCACCGCTGCCACTCATCCCAAGGGCATAACTACAGGGTCACAATTGCAATGGCGCACATGTTGCCCCTGTACACCTGGATGGGGGGGCATATAGAGGAACAAATCCCCTCCATTTTTCTCCTGCAGCCACTAAAAGCCTGCTTTTCCTCCCCTCCGTCCCATAGGCATTCAGTGGCTGCAGGAGGAAAATGGAGGGGAATTTGTTCCTCCATATGCTGCCCCCGCCGCCCCTCCTATCCAGGTCCTGCTGCCCCCAGGATCAGTGGGAAGGGCGCTGGCCAGAGGTCACAGTGCCAAGCAGAATATTTGACTCAAAAGGTATTTAATTCCTTGCTGGGTATGCTGCATAATGCACATATTTACAGTTATTATTGTATAAAAACAGTGCACAAATACACTAGGTATGTCTTTAATAACACAATATGCAAATCACAAGTACTTTCAGGTTTTTTTTGGCGGGGGGGGGGGTATTTCTAGTGTCTTTTTTTCTTTGCCTCATTTCTATCACATGGGGGGGGGCTCAGAAGACCCCTATGTGATGGGGTGTGTGTGTGTAGGGGGGGGCAGCATTGAAGGACCCGGCCTTGGGGCGGCAAAGGGAGTAAATCCGGGCCTGGGGGCAGCCGCATCATCCATCGGTGACCGGAGCCGTCACATTGGGTAACTGAAGTGACGCTCCGTGTTGCCGGTGTACACTGTCAGTGCTTTAACCAATCCCGGGTCCCGACGCCCATCTTGGTACACCCTGCACTCGGCCACATTAAGCCAGCAGCGGACATCTTGTTACACCCAGCCCATATAGTTTGGGCTAGGTGTAACAAGATGTCCGCTGCTGCTTTTATGTAGCCAAGTGCAGGGTGTAGCAAGATGGGCGTTGCAGGGGGCAGAAAAAAATTATTTAGGTTGCCAGCCATCTGTCAGTGCCCATCCATCAGTACCAGCTATCCATCAGTGCCACTGCCAGCCATGAGTGTGTGCCATCTATCAGTGCCATTTTTCAGTGTGTGCCACCTACCAGTGCCATCTTTCAGTGTGTGCCACCTATCAGTGCCATCTTTTAGTGTGTGCCACCTATCAGTGCCATCTTTTAGTGCGTGCCACCTATCAGTGCCATCTTTCAGTGCCAGCCATCAGTGCGTGCCACTCATCAGTGCTGCATAATCAGTGCCACCTATCAGTGCCCATCCATCAGTGCCACTGCCAGCCATCAGTGCCACTGCCAGCCATCAGTGCCACTGCCAGCCATCAGTGCCATCTTTCAGTGCGTGCCACCTATCAGTGCCATCTTTCAGTGCCAGCCATCAGTGCGTGCCACTCATCAGTGCTGCATAATCAGTGCCACCTATCAGTGCCCATCCATCAGTGCGTGCCATCTATCAGTGCCATCTTTCAGTGCATGCCACCTATCAGTGTCATCTTTCAGTGCCAGCCATCAGTGCGTGCCACTCATCAGTGCCACCTATCAGTGCCCATCCATCAGTGCCACTGCCAGCCATCAGTCAGTGCCACCTTTTAGTGCCCATCAGCCAGTGCCATCTATCAATGCGTCACATGACATTAAAAAAAAAGTATCGGTATTCGGTATCGGCGAGTACTTGAAAAAAAGTATCGGTACTTGTACTCGGTCTTAAAAAAGTGGTATCGGGACAACCCTAATTTAAAGCCACTACTAGCTAAGTTTAAGCAAAAGGCCGACATCTGGGAACGTCTTCCTCTGTCAGTAGCGGGAAGGAGTAATCTCATTAAGATGATTTGGATGCCACAGCTACTTTACGTGCTTCATAATGCCCCAGTATGGATTGGGAAGGCCTGGTTCAAAAAAATAGAGACCCTTTTCAGGGAATTAATCTAGAAGAAGGGCAGGGCAAGAATTAGTCTCCAAGTATTACAGCTGTCAATAAAAGAGGGAGGGCTGGCTATCCCACACCCTTATAGTTATTTTATAGTGGCCCAGCTACAGCATCTGAGGGGATGTACAATAGAGGGAGGAGGAGGGGCCAGTGGGAAAATGATGTTAATGGGGGCTCCACACAACACCATAATAGAAAACTTGGAGGCTGATTATTTTCCTGTTAAGAATCCAACACTGAAGGCGGCCATAAGAACATGGCGGGAAGGTAAACAAGCTATGGGGTATAAAGGGTTAACAGAATATACACCTCTCTGGGAAAATAAATACCTACCAGAAATCCAAGCTATGGGAAAGTTAAAGGAATGGGAAAAGAGAGGTATAACCAGATTGACACAGTTATATGAAGGCAATATATTAAAAGCATTTTCAGAACTAAGCAGAGAGTACGCCATCCCAAACTCTTTGTTTTATACCTATCTGCAGATAAGACATGCACTTCAAGCCCAATTTAAAATACACCCGGTGTGCTGGCAAAGAATTCCCCACCTCCAACGGTTAATTAAGACAGGAACATCAAAAGGCCTTATTTCAGAATTATATTCACAGATTAAGGGGGGGTTTATAACTGAGAAGAGGTTGGGTAAGAATAAAGCAAAGTGGGAAGAGGATATAGGCCCTATAACCACTGTACAACGCAGTGGCGGCTGGTGCTCAAAATTTTTGGGGCGGCGCAAACAAACTGAAAAAAAAAAAATCAATTGCCGCCACTGTGCCCATTAAACGCAGCCACTGTGCCCAAACACCACCAGTTTGCCCCCTCAAATACAGCCAGTTTGTTTCCATATACAGCCAGTTTGTCCCCATATACAGCCAGTGTGCCCCCATATACAGCCAGTGTGCCCCCATATATACAGCCAGTGTGCCCCCCATATACAGCCAGTGTTCTCCCATATACAGCCAGTTTGTCCCCATATATATAGCCAGTGTGCCCCCATATATATATAGCCAGTGTGCCCCCATATATATATATAGTCAGTGTGCCCCCATATACAGCCAGTGTGTCCCCATATACAGCCAGTTTGCCCCCATATATAGCCAGTGTGCCCCCATATATATAGCCAGTGTGCCCCCATATACAGCCAGTGTGTCCCCATATACAGCCAGTGTGCCCCCATATATATAGCCAGTGTGCCCCCATATACAGCCAGTTTGTCCCCATATATATAGCCAGTGTGCCCCCATATACAGCCAGTTTGTCCCCATATATATAGCCAGTGTGCCCCCATATACAGCCAGTTTGTCCCCATATACAGCCAGTGTGCCCCCATATATATATATATATATATATATATATATATAACCAGTGTGCCCCCATATACAGCCAGTTTGTCCCCATATATATTGCCAGTGTGCCCCCATATACAGCCAGTGTGCCCCCATATACAACCAGTGTGCCCCCATATACAGCCAGTTCCCCCCAAATGCAGCCAGTTTGTCCCCCATATACAGCCAGTTCCCCCCAAATGCAGCCAGTTTGTCCCCCATATGCAGCCAGTTTGTCCCCCATATACAGCCATTCCCCCCCCCCCAGCCCTGCACTTACCTTCCTCGGTCCGCGCCGTCCTCGATGTGTTCTCCCGCCCTCGATGTCGCTTCAGCCAATCAGGTTACCGGTAACCAGATCCGGTGAACCTGATTGGCTGAAACCTCCACAGTCTTCTCCAACTAACGCACCCCGTGCGTACCTGGGAGGAGTTTTTGGAAGCCGATTACAGCCTGAGAGCTGTATTCGGAAAGCCTATCAGAGCCGCTGGCTCTGATAGACACTTCCAGAACACACCCACTGCTGGCCACCGCTCTAATTCATATGGCCGGCGCTCACCAGGAGGCCGGCCATATGAATAGTGGGCAGCGCGGCAGCGGTGACAATACACAGATTCATGCAATGCATGAATCTGTGTATTGTCTTTTAGTGGCGGTGCGGGAGCGAGAGGGGGCGGCGCTCCGGCGCCCTCTATGGACGTACCGCCACTGGTACAATGGGAACGGATACTGGAACAGGGGACAGTGGTATCACTCTCCCCATCACAGAGAGTGTCACATCTGTTCTTAGTGCACAGAGTTTATTACACCCCAAAGAGGCTACACATGTTTGGAAGGAGAGCAGATGATAAGTGCCCCAGATGCCAAGATACAGGGGACCTCCTACACATGATGTGGAAGTGCCCGAAGTTACAAAGGTACTGGGCTAAGGTATTGTACATCATAAATACGACCTTTGGGACAGCTCTGGAACCGGAGGCCAGGGTGTGCCTATTGGGTATAGAGGAGAGACACGGACAAAAAGACATTCCGGAAGAAGTGCTGAGATGCCTGTTCCAGACCAGGAAGGTAATAGCACAAAACTGGCAAGCACAGAAAGCACCGACATCAGCAGAGTGGGTCAATGTAATAAATGCAACAATGTGGAAGGAAAAAGTAGTTTTGACCAAACGGGGTAACTATAAAAAATTTAAAACAATGTGGGATCCCTGGTTGAGGAAAATGGGGTGACCGCCCTAACGGGCGCGGTAAGGAGGAAGAGTAAAAGAATGGACCTAAAGGCGGAAACCAGATGGCTGAGATAGGAAGGGCGGATAGAGGAGGGGCAGAAAGAGAAGCTATGGACCTTGGGCAGAGAAGTTAAATATGTTAGAAGACCAAGAGGAAGGAAGGGAAAAGGGTAATGGAAGCAGGGGGAGAGAGAAAACTAAATAAAGTAAAAGCAATATAGTTCTTTCTCGGCAATAACATAAGAGTGTGGTAGAATGTATTTTTTGGTTTCGTCTTTCTCTGTTTTTTGGAATGTGAAAAGAGATTGGTTAGGGTGTGGGGGGTGACTAACTGTAGAACACTATTTTAAAGTATATTATGTGTATGTATTTTTTGTAACATGGAAAAACAATAGAGAATATAAAGTAAAAAATAAAAAAAAAAAGAGTATCTGTGAGGGGTTGCAGTGTTGTGGCACCAGCACCAGTGCCTAAGGCCCAATTTTTATGCCCCTGTTCAACAGGGGCATGTAAATACAATTCTTGATCTAATAATTCAAAGCAGGGCCCATTCCTGCGCCCACCAAGAGTAACTGTGAGGGCTTACAGTATTGTGGCATCAGCAACACCACCAAAGGCCCAATTTTTCTTCCCCTGTTCAACAGGGGCATGCAATTACAATTCTTGATCTAATATTTCACAGCTGGGCCCATTCCTGCGCCCACCAAGAGGAACTGTGAGGACTTACAGTGTTGTGGAACCAGCACCACCACCAAAGGCCCAATTTTTCCTACCACTGTTCAACAATGGCATGCAATTACAATTCTTGATATAATAGTTCAAAGCAGGGCGTTCCAGCGCTCACCACGAGTAACTGTGAGGGCTTACAGTGTTGTGGCAACACCAACACCTAAGGGCCAAATTTCTGCAGAGTATATACGGCAGGCCCCTACTTTCAAACATCCAACTTACAAACAACTCCTACTTGCAAACGGAAGGAGACAACAGGAAGTGAGAGGAAATCTACCCCTAGGAAGGGAAATTCTCTCCTGTAAGTGTTAATATGGGAAAAAGGTGTCTCCTCTCCACTGATGCTTTATCACCAATCCTTGTTTCAATAAAAAAAAACAAATTTTCAAAAAACATTTGTCATTGGGACGGAAAATGAGGTGAAATGTTCTGAACAGGTGCACAGACAGCAAAACAAATGTTACAGGGGTGATAACCCTTCCCTATGTTTTCCAAAAAGCTTAAAAATATATTTTTTTGCTGGCGCTACACTTAAAAAATTTACCTGTTACAAATTACAAACAGATTCTACTTAAGAACAAACCTACAGTCCCTGTCTTGTTTGCACCGCCTGTATACTGCTGTTCAGAGAATATAGGGCCTTTTTTTATTTGGGTGCAGGGTTCCCCTTAATATCCATACAAGACCCAAAAGGGCTGGTAATGGGCTGGGGGGGTACCCATGCCATTTTCTCAATGATTTTCATCCATATTGCCAGGACCAGACATTACATTAAAGTCGCAAGCAGTTTTAAATAACTTTTTTTCCTTTAGAAATGTAGTTTTGTGCAGGGACAGTTCTAAACACTGGAAACATGTGCCACTTCACAGGCATACTATAGACACCCCCCAGGTACGATATTTAAAGGAATATTTCACTCTTTTTTTTTTCACTTTAAGCATCATTAAAATCACTGCTCCCGAAAAAACGGTCGTTTTTAAAACTTTTTTTTGCATTGATACATGTCCCCTGGGGCAGGACCCGGGTCCCCAAAAATAACTTACATATTAGCCTTGATAATTAGCACTTTTGATTTTGAACGTTCGAGTCCCATTGTATTTAATAGGGTTCTAAAGTTTGCGCGAACTTTCGGTCCATTTGCAGGTTCTGGTGCGAACCGAACCGGGGGGTGTTCGGCTCATGCCTACTAATTGCAATAAACATCAATAGATGCACTTGAGGTAGAGCACATTTCACATAAAAATGTTTCTTTCACATACATGGATTATGGTTACAGTGCAGTGCTATATAATAACTTAGTAGAAATTGGGGATATACTAAAACATTTACTGTGAAAATGGCTTAGTGTAGCTTAATGAGCAATAAAGTGCCTAAAACTCAATTAATTGCCCTGAATATATGAATATCCCAAACCTATCCTACAAGTTTCATGCGATTTGGTGTTCCACAAGGCAAACTAGGGACAAACTAGGGACATTAAGCTTGTTTTTTGGGGAGCTTAATGTGGCTTAACGTACAAAAAAGACATTAAATCTTAACCAGATCCTCCCAAACTTCACACAATAGAAGACTCTATACATGCCAACATATTCCGAAATATTCAGCTCATTCGGTTAATCACACCAAATGTTATTCACATTAAGCTATATTTTACAATTCTAAAACATTTAATGTGAAAATGGCTTAATGTAGCTTAACGAGTTATAAAGTGCCTAAACCTCAGTCAATTGCCCTTAAACTTTGCACAGCCTAAGATCTCAACTTCCCAAACCTATCCAAGAAGTTTTGTGCGATTCGGTGTTCCACAAGGCAAACTAGCGACATTAAGCTTCTTTTTTGGGGAGCTTAATGTAGCTTAACGTACAAAAAAGACCTTTAGTGCCGGTTCACACTTGTGCGATGCGATTATGAGGGTTTTTTTTTCATTGTTTGTTTATTAATTACCAGCGCGATTGCAATGCGAATCCAATGCGAATGTAATGCGCTTACAATGTAAATTAGGCACAGATGCGATTTCTGCTCAGGCCAATTGAAAAACCAAGAAAAAAATGGGTGTTAACTTCCTGTGCTTTCCCTGTTTTCTCTTGTGGGGAGAGTATTGTCGTTGGAGGAGTGTGGTTTTTGTGAGTAGTCAGTGAGGATTTTGTTTTTTGGTCATTATGTTTCATCATGTGCCGTTGATAATGGCAGCAGTTGTTACTGCTACTGCTGCAGTACTGATGGACAAAGCCCGGAGGAAGAGGAGGAGGAGGACCAAGAGACTGATGAGTACAAGAAGATATTGGGTCCATCCAATTATTCTAAATAGGGAAGAGAGAGGTCAGTTTAGGATCCTCTACAATCATCTCAGGCAGCATGAGGAGAAGTTCTTCAACTATTCCCGGATGTCAGTAAATAGGTTAGTACCTGTACCCCACTTCCTTCTCCTCCTCCCTCCTTTTTTCTATCTATCACTGACATGCATACCACTGACCACCAATTCCAATTACCACCAATCCCACTGACCACCAATGTAAGGGCAATCCCAATGACCACCAATCCAACTGACCACCAATGCCACTGACCACCAATCCCACTGACCACCAATGTAAGGGCAATCCCAATGACCACCAATCCCACTGACCACCAATCCCACTGACCACCAATCCCACTGACCACCAATCCCAATGACCACCAATCCTACTGACCACCAATGTAAGGGCATACATCCCACTGACCACCAATGCCACTGACCACCAATCCCAATGACCACCAATGTAAGGGCATACATCCCACTGACCACCAATGCCACTGACCACCAATCCTAATGACCACCAATCCAACTTTCCATCTCTTTTATCCTTTCACTAGTACTCTTGCCTCTTACCATGTCATTTTGTATGGGCTTTAACTTGTCACTTACATTGGTTTTGTGGTTTTATTTCTTAGTTTTGATGAATTACTTCGGTTGCTTGGTACACGATTGGAGTATCAGAACACCACCTTTCGGAAAAGTGTGGAGCCAGCGGAAAGGTTGCTTGTAACATTAAGGTAAATTTCATCGATATACTTTGTGAATTTTATGCTATGCACCATAGTAAGCTATAGGAATGCAAAGAATGCAGACATAAATCACAATAAAATTGTCTTCCAAAATAAGTATTTTATTTATTTTTTTCAAAAACTTCTAATCAGTTTGTGACTACATGCTTTGCACCAACCATTGGAGAAACTTTCAAATTTTTTCTTACATATCAAGAACAACATAAAGAGGAGACAACACTCTCCTTCACTTTTTTTTTACTTTTTAAACACACTATGCATTTTTTTCCATCACCTTCTAACTTCCTCTGCCTCTCTAACTTCCTCTACCTCACCAACTTACTCTGCCTCTACAACTTTCTCTGCCTCTACAACTTTCTCTGCCTCTACAACTTCCTCTGACTCTCCAACTTTCTCTGCCTCTACAACTTTCTCTGCCTCTACAACTTTCTCTGCCTCTACAACTTTCTCTGCCTCTACAACTTTCTCTGCCTCTACAACTTCCTCTGACTCTCTAACTTCCTCTGACTTTGTAACTTCCTCTGGCTCTCTAACTTCCTCTACCTCTCCAAGTTTCTCTGCCTCTACAACTTTCTCTGCCTCTACAACTTTCTCTGCCTCTACAACTTCCTCTGACTCTCCAAGTTTCTCTGCCTCTACAACTTTCTCTGCCTCTACAACTTTCTCTACCTCTACAACTTCCTCTGACTTTGTAACTTCCTCTGCCTCTCTAACTTCCTCTACCTCACCAACTTACTCTGCCTCTACAACTTACTCTGCCTCTACAACTTACTCTGCCTCTACAACTTACTCTGCCCTTCTAACTTCCTCTGACCTTCTAACTTCCTCTGACTTTCTAACTTCCTCTGACTTTCTAACTTCCTCTGACTCTCTAACTTCCTCTGACTCTCTAACTTCCTCTGACTCTATAACTTGCTCTCACTGTCTAGCTTTAACTTAAAGTAACTTTAATTCTAACTTACAAAAGTTTACTAACTCTACCTCTCCACCTTATCCTCCCTGTCATATCCAACTCTCTCATCCTCCCTTCCTCGCATCTTCATCTCCACTTTCCCCACTACCTTTTTTTCTCTCCGTCTCTTTTTCCCTGAGATATTCAAAATAGGATATATAATTTAACAAAAAACATAACGTTTACTAAGAAAGTATTGAATTTCCACATGAAGTTGGTAGTGAAATTAGCAGGTAGTCCTCTACAAATTCAAAAAACTTGGTGAACTATGTTCACCAGGCTTGTTGAAATCATGCCGTTGTAGTGTTGAAGAGCTTGGTGGTGTTAGCAAGGCTTCATCTTGTGTTGAGGGATATTTCCTCAATGGCACAGGTGGGGATATCTCGGTATCCGGTGGTACACTTGGGGGCCCATATTGTCTATAGGGCATATGCATATTAGAGGCAACTTCAATCGACTGATTGTGATATAGATAAGGATTTTGAATTAGCGGTTTGTGCTGTTCCATTGGTCTTGCTACAGGTGGAAATTGCTTTGCCACGGACGGTATTTGCTCGTAGAGCTGTTGTGGTCTGTTTTGTGATGGCACATGGTAAGATGTTGACTCAAGTGGTCTCATATCCATTGGTCTACTAATATCGGCGGTTGTATTTGGGGGTGAAATTACTGAGGCAACTGGTGAAGGAATGGGATATGGGATTCGTGATCTGGGGGTCTCATAGATGCTAGTGGGTTCCGCAAAACTAGAGGGGTAAGGGTTTGGTGCAGTGTTTGAAGCAGTAGAAAGACTCTGGTGCGTTGGCACAGAAACATGGCGTGGCACAGTAAATGAATGGATGCAATGTTCCACTGCAATCCTCATATTAAAGTAATAGTCTGGCAAGACCTCTTTCAGAAGAGGCACCAAACTAATGGCAAACATTGTATGAGGGCATCGCTGGGCATCAATTTGTTCAGTGATCCCTGACACAATGTGTAGCAATTTCTTGGTCTGGTCTTGGTCTTCAACCTGTTCAGCTGCCCTGCAACTTTGCTTTCTGCGGGAAGTAGATGACTGTCTTTGCCTTCTGCTGGAAGGTGTCGAAACGTCTGTATCCTCGTTATCCAGCTCATGAGAAGAGGACTCGTTAACCTCAATCACCTCACCCTGGAGCTCCATAGCTAAATCCTCATGATTTGAGCTAGCAAATGATACTCCTTCATCAACGTCAACAGTAGCAGCATGCTCCTCCCCCTCCTCCTTCTCTTCCTCCTCCTCCTCCCAACTTGCTTCTGTGCTGCAATACAAAAATTAGAACTCTTTTTTTTAAATAAATAAAAAGATAAGGGAAGAAGTAAAGGTTAGGGCTAGGACAGGATAATTAGATAGAGATGGTAGAGTGACCGATTCATAAATGATAACTTACTTCCTCAATTCTAGAACAGGCCTCAAAAAATCCATGTATCTGGCGAAGGCGTAGGGACGCTTTGGGGGGGCACCAGATCCACTCCTTGCTTCACGCTCCAGTCTCTGGTGTCTCTGAAGTGTGTCTTTAAGGCTCCGCCACCTAGTGCGTATGAGTTCTTCTGTAAAAAAAAAAATAACACTAATTATTTTTCTATCTTTTACAGGTACCTAGCAACGGGAAATTCATTTGCCAGCTTGCAATACGAGTTCAAACTGGGAAAATCTACGGTCAGCACAATTGTACGGGACACCTGTATGGCCATCTGGGAGGTCTTAAGAGATGTGGTCATGAGAAAACCAAACAAAGACGAATGGAACTCCAAAGCTCAGTTATTTTGGGATCGCTGCAACTTCCCTAACTGTGTGGGGGCAATCGACGGAAAGCACATCAGAATTGTTAGGCCAGTCGGTAGTGGGACAAAATATTTTAATTATAAAAAATATTTTTCTTTCGTGCTTCTGGCAGTGGCTGATGCAAACTACTCGTTCACATACATAGACATTGGTTCTTATGGGAGTAGTTCTGACTCCAGCATTTTTTCCCACTCTAGTTTTGGAAGAATGATTCGGGAGAACACACTGGACCTCCCAAACGAACGACCACTCCCTGGAACATCTGAACCCTCTCTCCCTTTAATATTTGTCGGTGATGAGGCTTTCGCTCTTTCGGAAAAAATGCTAAGGCCATATGCCAACAGGTCACTGTCTGTGGAGAAAAGGGTCTTTAACTATCGGCTAACAAGAGCCCGAAGAGTTGTGGAGTGTACTTTCGGAATCATGGCAAACAAATGGCGATTTATGCACACCCCAATTACTCTAAACATGGAAAACGCCATAATTGCCGTAAAAGCTGCCTGTGCACTCCACAATTTTGTGCGGGAAAGAGATGGATACCTTTTCGAGGACTCTTTGTTGGATGAGATGGAAGGCGCAGATTGGACACATACAAGGGGCAATTACAGAGGGGCCAGCGTCCGTGAGACGTTTACTGACTTCTTTATGAGTCCTGCCGGTCAAGTATCATGGCAGCTTGATGCCATTGCATAAAGATCAATAACTTTTTTACCAGTCAATGCTGCATCGTCTCATATCTTTTACTTTTTTCAATAAATGTGATAATGTTTTATTGTTCAACAGTGTGTACATGTATTTTTTCTGCTTTGTGTCAACATATTGAGCATGCAATATCATCCCACAACATTACATTGGTGGTCAGTGGGATGCATGCCCTTACATTCGTAGTCAGTGGGATTGGTGGTCAGTGGGATGCATGCCCTTACATTGGTAGTCAGTGGGATTGGTGGTCAGTGGGATTGTTTGGTGGTCAGTCAGATTGGTGGTCACCTTACATTGGTGGTCAGTGGGATGCATGCCCTTACATTGGTAGTCAGTGGGATTGGTGGTCAGTGGGATTGTTTGGTGGTCAGTGGGATTGGTGGTCACTTTACATTGGTGGTCAGTGGGATGCATGCCCTTACATTGGTAGTCAGTGGGATTGGTGGTCACCTTACATTGGTGGTCAGTGGGATGCATGCCCTCACATTGGTGGTCAGTGGGATTGGTGGTCACCTTACATTGGTGGTCAGTGGGATACATGTCCTTACATTGGTGGTCAGTGGGATGAATAAATAGGAATGTACTTACGTTTAATTTTGCGAACATGAGGTGTGAAGTCATCCCAGTCTGCATACAGAGATTGACAAATTTCAACCCAGCCTCTGCTCTTCCGGGCATGATTTTTGTATTCTTCAATCCGGCTGTCCCATATATAAGGCCTGTCACGGACAAGCCTGATGAGCTCCTCATTATCAATGGTGTTCCGGCGCCTTGGGGCCATCTTCTCTGTTTACATATGGACACGAGACAGGAAACAGGAAGTGAGGGGGCAGAACTGGAAGGAGGAGCTGGAGGTGAAGTATTCGCACATATGTGAACCACCAATGCGATTCCAGAACGATTTACATTGATGTCTATGGAGACTAAATTCGCAACGCAGCGGTCTAAACTCGCACAAGACCCTTTTTTTCATCGCATCGCATTCGGAGAGGAATCGCAACGCATAGATGTGAACCACCATCATTGAAAACAAGTACTTTTTGGATGACATGCGAATCTAGTTTGTGTTTGACGCATCGCATTCGGTATCAACTCGCACAAGTGTGAACCGGCACTAAATGTTAACCAATTTTCCCCAAACTTCACACAATAGAAGACTCTATCTATGCCAACATATTCTGAAAATCAGCTCATTTTGTTAATCACAGCAAAAGTTATTTACATTAAGCTATATTTTATAATGCTAAAACATTTAATGTGAAAATGGCTTAATGTAGCTTAATGTACCGTATTTGCCGGCGTATAAGACGGCTCGGCATATAAGACGATCCCCTAATTTTAAATGTTGGTTTTAAGGTATACTCACTGTATAAGACGACCCATTTCTGACCCTCTTCCTACCAGTCTGTCAGCCTGCTGGATGTGTCTCACAGTATACATACAGTATACCGCGCTGAGCCAATCACGGCGAGCGATGCATTCTATTAATGAATACAAAGCCTGCTCGGATTGGCAGAGGCTGTTGCATCATCAGCCCACGGCTCTGACTCTCAAAGCCAATCCGCGCAGGCTACTGTATGTAGCCTGCGCGGATTGGCTGAGGTTGTTCCTCCAATCCGAGCAGGCTGTGTATTCATTAATAGTTAATTATTAATAACTAATTAATTAATTAATCGCTCGCTGGGATTGGCTCAGCGGTGTATACTGTATGTAAGCAGTATTACCGCACATTCAGCGAGGATCAGGAGGGCTGACATCCAGTAGGCATGTGCATTTTGTTTCGTTCCGAATCGAAATTCGGACGAATTTTCATTATTCGGACGTTCGGATGCATCCGAATTAACGAATTATAATGCTAACGAATTCAACCGAATCCGAACGTTTTGAATCGAAAAACCACGGACGAAATTCGAATCGAATTTGAAAAAAATTTGAATTGAATTTGAAAAAAATTCTAGTCGAATCGAATTTGAAAACAATTAGAATAGAATTGAAAATATTGGAAAGAATCGAATAGAAAAACAATAGAACAGAATAGAATAAAATACAATATATATATTATATTTTATTCTATTCTGTTCTATTTTTTTCTAGTCTATTTTCTATTTCTATTCTAATCTTTTCTAATTGGAATTCGAAAAGTCGGTCGCATTCGAAAATGTTTCAACCAAATTCGAAAATATTTCTACCGAATTCGACAAAATTACAACCGGTTTCGATAATATTTCAACCGGATTTGAAATTATTCCAACCGAATAGAAAAGACCATGTTCCGACATTCGAATTTTGTATTGAATGAATTCAAATTCCAATTAGAAAAGATTAGAATAGAAATAGAAAATAGACTAGAAATAGACTAGACTAGGGCCATTTCGAATCCGGTTGAAATATTATCGAATCAAGTTGAAAGACGATCGAATCCGGTTGTAATTTTGTCGAATTCGGTAGAAATATTTTCGAATTTGGTTGAAATATTTTCGGATGCGACTGACTTTTCGAATTCCACTTAGAAAAGATTAGAATAGAAATAGAAAATAGACTAGAAAAAAAATAGAACAGAATAGAATAAAATATAATGTATTCTATTCTGTTATATTGTTTTTCTAGTCTATTTTCTATTTTATTATAATCTTTTCTATCCAAATGTAAAATTAATTAATTTAAAATTTTTAATTCATACTATTCGAAATTAGAATTTATTCTATTCAAAATTAGAATTTCAGAAGATGGTTGTATATTCTTTCTATTTTATTCTATTAACTTATATATTTTTTCTATTGTGTTCTAATCTTTTCTATTTGAATTAGAAATTTTGGAAGATGGTTAGTAGTTACTTACTTATATACATCTGTCACATCAACTTCTCATACTTGCAGTGTACCACTACCAGTGCAAAAAAACCACACACATCTTATTTCATTTATATTTATCTCATCAATGAAGTTGTCAGCATGCCTGATCGAAGAATTCATAATTTTATGAATTGCTTTATTGCATGAACATGTCCTAGTACATTTTATAAATTTGCTTCAAATTCGATTCGATTCGAATTCGAATCGAATTTGAAACAAAACATATTAGAAAAAAACGTCCAATCAGAATTGTCCATTCAGCTACTTTCATTTCTCATTGTGGGTGTGGCTATGAATCTATATAAAGCTAATCCTACTGGCAGGGTTTACCACAGATAGAGAGAGTGTCTTCTTGTGGTTTGGACTTTGGAGAGGTGTACCTTTCTATTTGCCTTGAATAGAATCTCTGTCTTAAAATCTACTCTAGTAGTTGTCAACAATTATTATTGTTATTCATGTTTTAGAGGGAGATAGTGTGTTTTTTACACTTATTGCAGTCATAAAGGTAGCAGGGTGGGGCTAGGTAGTCAGGTAATCAGATAGCTGTAGTGGAGTAACTGTTTCAGGCAGTGTCATAGTTGTTTGATTGAGGAGGACAGGCTCTGGCTGTGTTTTTATGATGGAGCCTTCTCAGAGTCAGACTGCTCACACATTGAGCAAAAGCGCTCATGGTACCAGCACAAGCAGCAGCAGCACCACCACCACCACCAGTCCAGCAGTAGATAATATGACATGTACGTATTGTCATTTCTTCTGACCATGGACAGATGTCCAACAGAGCTGTTAGCAGGAGGAGAGAAAGCAGTGCAAGTAGTCAGCTGAGCAGCCCACCTATTAAAATAAAAAGACCTAGCAGTGTAATTGGAGGAGCTGCTAATACTGCCAGTGTGCAGAATAAGAAGATTAAGCCACCTACTAAGCGCCGGCTGTTTAGCAACACCATACCCACAAACACAACCACCAGTGTTTCAACTACTTCAAACATAACTGCTGTAACAACATCTAAGTTCTACAGCAAAGGCCGTGCAATGACTGCACAGGGTTTATGGGCTTTAAATCCACACAAACAGCCAAAAAAGGAGGTGGTAGATTTGCAGAATTATGCTGACATTGCCACAGCAAGCAACAGTACCACTTCTATTGACACCAACACAACATTTGCTGTGAGCTCTTCTATTTCAGAGGGTAGATTTGATAATGAGGGAACTCTGCATGTGCCCCTAACATCAGGGGAAGTAGACATTCAGCAGCCTGAGTACGGACGTGAGTGTAGTAGACGTCCATTTGCAGATTACACCAGTAAATCACCCCTACTGTATTCATCACCTTCACCGCCACCACAAATGTCACCTCTAATGGACTCTCCATCTTCTCCAATATTAGAGTCTCCTGCCCTTGTATGTAAAAGTTCTGCCACCGGTGCCACCATTCAGGCTAGGCGTCAAAAGCCAGACATTGCCACCATTCCCGCTATCTTTATGCCCACTGTGGTCAAGTCACAGACCACAGCCAAGCAACCAGTTGTTCCAGCACAGCAGGCTGCTGAAACCTCAGCAGAGCAATCTTCAGCACCTGCGTCCAGTGGCTCTTCCAGTCGCCGTTCCCAGATATGGAACTACTTTACAGCAAATAGTGATGGATGCATAGCCAAATGTAAACTATGCTGTCGGGAGGTGAGCCGTGGGCAAAGGATAGGACATCTTACCAACGCGGGCATGAATCAACACATGCGCTCTCACTACCAAGCTGTGCTACTAAGGGAGGAACATGTTGTGGCTTCTCCTCCATGCACCACTAGGGCAAGTTCAGGTTTGACTATTGCTATTAGCAGTACACAGGCTAAGTCACAGATTTATCATGCCACTTCTGTCACAGCATCGACATCAAGTACAATGTCACATACCCGCCATTCCACATACACACAGGTGACCCTTGAACAAGTTGGTGCTTTTCATGCAAAAGTCATGTCCCGCCAGCAGTCGCGTAAAGTTACAAGGTTAATAGCACAGCTCATAGCAGTTGGAGGGGCTCCTTTTAATATGGTTGAAGGGGAGCCCTTTAAGCAACTTTTGGAAGCTCTGGCCCCCGGCTACAAAGTATCTTCTCGTACAACATTTAGCCGTACAATAGTGCCATCCCTTTACAGCTCATGTGTTGGAGTGTTGAAGGAGGAGCTGGCAAAGGCTCCTGGGCAGTCGGTGTACTTCACCACAGATTTGTGGAGTGCTCCAAGTGGCCAGCATACCTTTTTGTCCCTGACGGCACATTGGTGGCAACCTAAGGTGTCGCAAGACATGTTATGTTCCGGGGCAAGAGGCTCAGCCACCTTAGGTGCAAGGGCACCGTTCCTTCCTTCTCCATGCTGAGGTCATGGATGAGCAACACACTTCCCACAACATTCTGCAATCTCTGAAGAGGATGGTGGCACAGTGGTTGGGAGAGCAGGCAGGTACTCAGGCAGAGATGGGCTTTATCGTTACAGATGGCGGGTCAAATATGCTTAAAGCTGTACGGGATGGGAAATATGTGAGTGTGCGCTGCTCAGCCCATTTGCTAAATCTTGTTGTGAAAGATGCCCTTTCTGAGGACAACACATCTGGAAAGCTGGCCACACTACTTGACTTGTGTCGCAAGATTGCGGCACACTTTCATCGTAGTGTCAAAGATAGTCATATCCTCAGAAAGAAGCAAAAAAAACAAGGGCTGAACGAGCACCGCCTCAAAATTGATGTTGTCACGAGATGGAATTCAACTTTGGATATGTTGGAACGCATACTAGAACAGCAGAAGGCCCTTCATGCCATGTCAAGCGAACATTACATTGGTATTAGCAGACCGCTTGCTAGGGAGGATTGGGCAATGTTTGCTCAGCTTGTGACAGTACTCAAGCATTTCAAGGCTGTCACGGAACAACTGAGCCAAGAAAGTGCCAGCATATCGGAAGTAGTACCACTCGTGTCATGTCTGCTTAGTAACATAATATAAATAATATTGATGCGCTAAAATCAACCCTAAATTGACTATACAGATGATTTGTGATAGTTAAATAACAATAAAACCAACTACAACACATATGCAAATTAAAAGTGCAAATATGAGAAATACAAAAATCCACCAGTGAAAAAAGCAAAGTTGCAAAATAATTTCCAAGGCACCCAGGATAGGTGCGATCTAGTGCAGTTTATAGTGACCTAAGACACTGCTAGTCCACAGCAGCTCTATGAGATATGACACACACTGATGCAGAAGGCAAATGAAAACAACAGAGACTCCTTGGTATGTCCCTCCTATCTGGCTGATCCACGGGTGGGATGGCTGTTTGAATTTCTGATCCAAAAACAGTCTGAACGGTGAGCTTATACCAATCGAATCATACAAAAAAGGGAAAGAGAAGAAATCATTGCGCGATGCTATATACCTAAACAGCAATGATTTCAACACTAGGCGCTTTCACTCACGTGACCAAGGACTTAAAGTGCATAAGTACAGTTCAGCTCAGGCAGAGCGATCTTCCCTCACTGCTCCAGCTTCCAATGTCTCGCTGGTGGCGTGATTAGGCTCCTCCCCCTACGCGTTGCGTCACACGTCACGTGACTTAGTCATGGGTTAGCCATGTACCAGGAAGAACCGTGTATTTATACACTGTTGACGTACTAGTTGCCATAACGACAATTGGGGGATCACCAAGTCATCATCGCTGACAGACAGTATGCACATATACTTTACAATATACATGTAATACATAACATTAAAAGACAACTTTAATCGTCTCTTCAGGAGACTACATAATAATATTAATAATCCTCAATTAAAACAATTTAAAACTCAATACTTCACATCACTATTCTTAATCTGATGCTCCCTCCAGTGGTATTTCAATAGTATTACACCCAACTGATAATATACACATTGTAATACTAATACAATTCTTGAACCTAGACAGAACCAATAGTGTACAGTAATCACATAAAATATATAAAAAAACACATAAATTACAATATAAATATTCCTAAAAATATTTTGAATATTAAAATACCAATACTTAAAATTCAATAAAAAATATATATAAATATTATATATTAAGGACAGTTTAATAATTGGATATAAAACAATTTAAATCAAAATCGATGTTAAGACCATTAGGCGCAAGAGTACGCATTTGATGTAACCATCTAGACTCACTTTGACTAAGGTCCCTTACTTTATGGCTCCCCCTCCAATGGGGTTTGAATTTATCAATAGCCCAAAATTTCAGTTTTGTAGGGTCTTTTTGGTGGCATAGTGCAAAGTGTCGAGAAACGTTATGCTTCGGAAAACCGTTTTCAATATTTTGCACGTGCTCCCTTATTCGCTTCCACATGGGTCTTTTAGTACGCCCTATGTATTGGAGTGAACAAGAGCACTCCAACATGTATACCACCCCCTCAGTCCTACACGTAATCAAATCTTTTATTTCATAACTTTGTTGTGTAACGGTGGATTTGAATTTTGAGCATTTTTGACCATTAAGGTTTGTCTTCCTGCAAGCAAAACACCTTTTACAAGGAAAGAAACCCTTTCCCTGAAAAAAAGTGAGCGCATTCTACTTGGTTGGTGGATCGGGTACATTTTTGGCCACTATATCTCTCAATGTTGGGGCTTTCCTGTAAATAATCCTAGGTACCATTGGCAAAATACTCTGTAATTGGCTATCTGCCTTGAGTATTGGCCAGTGCTTTTTGAATATGGATTCGATTTGTCTGTGTTGAACATTAAAATTCATTATTATAGGTAATTCTTGAAACGGTATGTTTGTCTTTTCCTTATCCTGCACAAGGGTAGCCCTCGGAATCTCAAAAACTTCTTGAATTTTGTTATTGACAAATTCTTCATTATATCCCTTTGCAATAAACTTCTTTCCCATCATTTTGGCTTGTTCCAGGAATACTTGTTCATCCGTACAGTTTCTCCGCAGCCTGACCAACTGTCCCTTTGGTATATTTATAAGCCATGGTTCAAAATGACAGCTGTCTACTGGAATATAACTGTTACGTTCCACTGGTTTGAAATAAGTTCTTGTAGTTATTGCATTCCCTTCCAGTGATATTTCCAAATCCAGAAATTGTATAATTTTATTGCTCATTGTATATGATAATTGTATATTCTGTTCATTTTCATTTAATTTGTCAAAAAATTGGACTAAAGTTGTTTCATCCCCATCCCAAATTACTATGCAATCGTCAATGAATCTTCTGTATAGCACCAGTTGTTCAGGTATATTTTCATAGATGGCTAACTCCTCCCACTCAGACATAAAAATATTTGCCACACTTGGTGCATACTTTGCACCCATCCCAATTCCATTGAGCTGCCTATAGTAATTTGAGGAATGCCAGAAATAGTTATGCTGGAGTCCAAAAGCCAAACTTCTTAAAACAAACCGTTTTTGTTTAGAAATAAGATCACTGAATTTGTCCAAGGCCCATTTCGAGGCCCTGATCGCATCTTCATGGTCTATTACTGTATACAATGATGCGACATCCGCCGTAGCTATCAAATACTCATGTTCTGGGTTAATCACTACTTTATCCAAAATCTGGATTAGATGTTTCGTATCCCTCAGGTAGGATCGTGTTTTTGGGACCAGTGGCTGCATGAATTTGTCAACATATTCACCGATCCTTGAATTTATTGATTGGATTCCATTTATTATGGGCCTTCCCGGTGGTTTTTGCAGATTTTTGTGTATCTTGGGTATCGTATATATGATTGGAACCCTACACATATCCGGAACTAGATACTTTTCTTCCTTCTTAGACAAAATATCTCTGGTAAATCCCCTAAATACCAACTCAGACAATTCTTCTTTATATTCCCTTGTAGGGTTTCCCCTTAGTTTAATGTACGTGTTGGTATCATTTAATTGACCCAATAATTCCTCGTGGTAATAGTCTTTAGACATGACCACAATGGCGCCCCCTTTGTCAGCCGGCCTTATTACCACTTGTTTGTTATTTTCCAATTCTTTTATACCCTGATGTATAGCTATAGGATCAGCCATCCTTTTGATTTTTAGTTTCTCTACATCTCTCAGAACCATTTTGTTAAACACCTCAATATGCTCATTATTATGTACTTGTGGGTTGAAAAGAGACTTATTCCTCAACTGACTGTGTACTACAGCCCCTCTTGTATTTATAGTCTCCCTTTCCCTCACAAGTGGTTTATTCAACATGTATTTTTTGATATTGAGTCTTCTAGTGTATTTTTGGATGTCTACATATACATCTAATTTGTTAAGGTTTCTCTTCGGCGCATATTTTAAACCTTTATCCAATGTAATCATTTCTGTCCTTGTAAGTTCAATTCCACTGATGTTATAAATACCTTCGCCTAGTTCATTCTTCTTTTTTTGAACCATGGCTTATAAATATACCAAAGGGACAGTTGGTCAGGCTGCGGAGAAACTGTACGGATGAACAAGTATTCCTGGAACAAGCCAAAATGATGGGAAAGAAGTTTATTGCAAAGGGATATAATGAAGAATTTGTCAATAACCAAATTCAAGAAGTTTTTGAGATTCCGAGGGCTACCCTTGTGCAGGATAAGGAAAAGACAAACATACCGTTTCAAGAATTACCTATAATAATGAATTTTAATGTTCAACACAGACAAATTGAATCCATATTCAAAAAGCACTGGCCAATACTCAAGGCAGATAGCCAATTACAGAGTATTTTGCCAATGGTACCTAGGATTATTTACAGGAAAGCCCCAACATTGAGAGATATAGTGGCCAAAAATGTACCCGATCCACCAACCAAGTTGAATGCGCTCACTTTTTTTCAGGGAAAGGGTTTCTTTCCTTGTAAAAGGTGTTTTGCTTGCAGGAAGACAAACCTTAATGGTCAAAAATGCTCAAAATTCAAATCCACCGTTACACAACAAAGTTATGAAATAAAAGATTTGATTACGTGTAGGACTGAGGGGGTGGTATACATGTTGGAGTGCTCTTGTTCACTCCAATACATAGGGCGTACTAAAAGACCCATGTGGAAGCGAATAAGGGAGCACGTGCAAAATATTGAAAACGGTTTTCCGAAGCATAACGTTTCTCGACACTTTGCACTATGCCACCAAAAAGACCCTACAAAACTGAAATTTTGGGCTATTGATAAATTCAAACCCCATTGGAGGGGGAGCCATAAAGTAAGGGACCTTAGTCAAAGTGAGTCTAGATGGATACATCAAATGCGTACTCTTGCGCCTAATGGTCTTAACATCGATTTTGATTTAAATTGTTTTATATCCAATTATTAAACTGTCCTTAATATATAATATTTATATATATTTTTTATTGAATTTTAAGTATTGGTATTTTAATATTCAAAATATTTTTAGGAATATTTATATTGTAATTTATGTGTTTTTTTATATATTTTATGTGATTACTGTACACTATTGGTTCTGTCTAGGTTCAAGAATTGTATTAGTATTACAATGTGTATATTATCAGTTGGGTGTAATACTATTGAAATACCACTGGAGGGAGCATCAGATTAAGAATAGTGATGTGAAGTATTGAGTTTTAAATTGTTTTAATTGAGGATTATTAATATTATTATGTAGTCTCCTGAAGAGACGATTAAAGTTGTCTTTTAATGTTATGTATTACATGTATATTGTAAAGTATATGTGCATACTGTCTGTCAGCGATGATGACTTGGTGATCCCCCAATTGTCGTTATGGCAACTAGGACGTCAACAGTGTATAAATACACGGTTCTTCCTGGTACATGGCTAACCCATGACTAAGTCACGTGACGTGTGACGCAACGCGTAGGGGGAGGAGCCTAATCACGCCACCAGCGAGACATTGGAAGCTGGAGCAGTGAGGGAAGATCGCTCTGCCTGAGCTGAACTGTACTTATGCACTTTAAGTCCTTGGTCACGTGAGTGAAAGCGCCTAGTGTTGAAATCATTGCTGTTTAGGTATATAGCATCGCGCAATGATTTCTTCTCTTTCCCTTTTTTGTATGATTCGATTGGTATAAGCTCACCGTTCAGACTGTTTTTGGATCAGAAATTCAAACAGCCATCCCACCCGTGGATCAGCCAGATAGGAGGGACATACCAAGGAGTCTCTGTTGTTTTCATTTGCCTTCTGCATCAGTGTGTGTCATATCTCATAGAGCTGCTGTGGACTAGCAGTGTCTTAGGTCACTATAAACTGCACTAGATCGCACCTATCCTGGGTGCCTTGGAAATTATTTTGCAACTTTGCTTTTTTCACTGGTGGATTTTTGTATTTCTCATATTTGCACTTTTAATTTGCATATGTGTTGTAGTTGGTTTTATTGTTATTTAACTATCACGGATCATCTGTATAGTCAATTTAGGGTTGATTTTAGCGCATCAATATTATTTATATTATTCACATTTAGTATTAGAAATACTTTGATTGATTGCGGCTTTAATTATTTGGTTTTCCTTAGTTGATTGGTTTCACAGTGGTTTATTTATATTTTGCACTTCACTGTGCACCATTTTTAGCGCTTTTAGTATCTATTATCATATGCTTAGTAACATAGATGCTTTTCTTTCATATAAGGAGGTGTTGCCTGGGGGACATGTACCAGAAGTAATGGCCCTGCTCAGGAGGTGTAAGGTTGAACTAAGTAGGCGGCTGAAAGAGCTCACAGACTCATGCCCTGAAGTAATGTTGGCCACTCTTTGTGATCAACGGATGAAGGGCAAGCTGGCCCTGAGATCCTAATCCCTGACTTTCTGGCGAGATAAATTGGTAGAGAGGGTCAGAGAGAAACATCATAAAATCTCAAGGCTTCAACGTGAGGAAGAGGACGAAGAAGCAGAATTGGAGGAACATGAATCTGTGTCACTGTCCAGCAGCCATAGCAATAGTGCAACCACTACTCAGTCCACCATAGCAGCCTCTGTTTTGGTTCGGGCAATAGACAGCGTAGTGGGACCCATCAGACTTCCCTCCCTAAAAAAAATTGGTGTGCAGGACATGGTAACTACATACCTTGCAGAGCCCATTTTGTCCCCCACCGTAAATCCTTTAGAATTCTGGGATGACAAGAGAGATATTTGGCCAACTCTCTCTCAAGTAGCCCAGGAACTCCTCTCATGCCCACCTACCACTGTTCAAAGTGAACGTGTGTCAGGAAAGACGTTCTCTCACTCATCCCAGCGATCGGGGTCTCAGAATCTCTATGCACAGGCAGACCCGTTCGGCGCATGCGCGATAGCGGCAAACGAGCGTGCGCGGGCACGCGATAGTGGCGAGCGGGCGCGCGCGGGTGCGCGATAGCGCGCGCCTATGACGCAGGTTGGCGCCAAAGACTGCCTATTTAAAGAGAGCTGTCACTCTGCATCCTTGCTGTCCGGTCTACAGCGTTTCCTGAAGACCCTTGTTACCTGAACCTCTGATCTGATTGCTCTGGTACCTGACCCGGCTTCCCTTGGCTTCTCCAGTCTGCTGCCCGCCTCTGACCACGGCTCGTCCCGACTTCTCTTCTGCCTTCTCCTCTAACCAGTTTGCTGCCCGCCTGATACACTGACCCGGCCTGGACTTTAACTATTCTTGGATCCTGCTTTGTACTCATCTGCCCGCTTGTGTCTGACCCGGCCTGTCTTCACCAAGTCTGCTTCCTGATCCTCTGGTGCCTGCTGCGGACCACTGCACGTCTCCCACCAGTTATCCACCGCTGCAGTCTGCTGCTTCTACTTCCACCTGCCTCAGTTCCTGCCAGGCACTTGTGCTCCTTTGCCCTCCTGAGCCCCTGTCTGCTCTATCAGGGGTTCTCGAGTCAGAGGTCTACGAGAGGCCACTCCCTGCACGTCGGGCTCACCTACCAGGTACGTGACAGTACCGGACAGCCATGTCTGAGCCCACGCAGGGAGCCTCTCCCATGGAGGAACTCTGCCGTCACCTAGATGGACTTACTACGGCAGTCAGGAACTTACAGGAAGGCTATACCCGCCTAGAGGAGCGTGTCCAGACCCTGTCTAACACGGCACCTGCCGCACCTGGAGCTTCTCCCGCACCCTCAGTCGTCATGTTACCACCTGAACCCCGGGTTCCTCCTCCCGAGAGGTTCTCTGGAGATTGTAGCAAATACAGAGCTTTTCGTAACGCCTGTGAGCTCTTTTTCGCTCTGCAACCCAGGACCTTTTCCCTTGAAACCACCAAGGTGGGCTTCGTCATCGCCTTACTATCAGGCGAACCTCAGTCTTGGGCCCACCGCCTTCTGGAGCATAAAGACACCTGCCTCAACCTCCTGCGCACGTTCTTTGAAGCCATGGATCTTCTCTACGAGGATCCCCAACAAGCAGCCACCGCGGAAGCAGCATTATGTTCCCTGCAGCAGGGTCGCAGGCCCGTGGAGGACTACGTCTCTGAATTCAGACGTTGGAGTTCGGACACAAATTGGAACGATGCTGCCCTGCGCCACCAGTTCCGTATGGGCCTTTCCGAGCCCCTTAAGGATGAACTGGCTCGAGTTGGCATCCCAGCAACACTAGACGCTCTAATTCTTCAGTCTACCTTAATTGACAGGCGGTTAAGGGAACGAAGAGCTGAACGTACCGCTGGTCCCTCTCGTCCTGTATGGATGCTACCTCGTGTGTTCAACCCTGCTCACTCCGCTCCTCTGGCTCCCGCTCACCCGCCTGCTGATACTTCGGAACCCATGCAACTTGGCCTGCTTCGCCCCTCGCTCACCCCCGAAGAGCGCCAACGGCGGCGATTCAACAATCTCTGCCTCTACTGTGGGGAACCAGGTCATTTCGTGAGGTCCTGTCCTGCTAAGACCCGTAAGTGTTCCTCTATCTTTTCTACCTACTCACCTACTTCGTTTGACAACTCAACTCATCTGGCTGTCTCTGTCTCCTTACAGCTTCCAGGAAGGAATATACTAACTACCGCAATAATTGATTCCGGAGCATGTAGCGGTTTTATGGACGCTTCCTTTGCCAACAGATTCCAGGTCCCCTTGCAACCCCGAGCTAAGGGACTTTCTGTACACCTGGCCGATGGATCAGCTATTAAGTCAGGGCCAGTCATACTGGAAACCGTCCCTTTAAGTGCAACCATCTCCGGTAATCACCGGGAGTTACTTCGCCTGGACATCATTGAATCCCCCCTGTTTCCCATCATACTGGGTATGCCCTGGCTGAGGGCACACAACCCACAAATTGACTGGACCACGAGTGAGATCAGCTTCCCCTCTCCTTACTGTCGTCAGCACTGTGTGCCAGAAGTTGCCGACGCTCCCTCCTCACTGCTCTGCTTAGACGCTGACTCCGAAACCCGCCAGTCCGTTCCCGAAGTTTACCATCATTTTTTGGATGTATTCAGCAAAAAGGGTGCAGAAACACTTCCCCCGCACCGATCCTATGACTGTCCGATTGAGCTCCTCCCCGGGGCAGAGGTGCCATTCGGAAGGATCTTCCCTCTAACCGAACTAGAGCTCGGGACCCTCAAGACCTATATCGACGACAACCTGGAGAAGGGGTTCATCCGCCCTTCTACTTCACCAGCAGGAGCAGGAATCTTTTTCGTTGAAAAAAAAGACCATTCCCTACGCCCTTGCGTAGACTACCGTGCGCTAAATAAGATTACAATTAAAAACCGGTACCCTCTCCCTTTGGTGCCAAAACTATTCCAGAGACTCGGGGCTGCAGCCATATTCACTAAATTGGATCTTCGTGGGGCCTACAATCTGGTCCGGATTCGTAATGGGGACGAATGGAAAACTGCCTTCCGTACCCGATTCGGGCATTTTGAATATCTCGTGATGCCCTTCGGTTTGTGTAACGCCCCTGCCACATTCCAACACTTTGTGAATGACATTTTCAGAGACTACCTAGACGTGTTTGTGATAATTTACCTGGACGACATCCTGATTTTCTCCTCGTCCTTGTCCACTCACTGAGAGCATGTCAGGAAAGTGTTAACCCGACTCCGTCAGCATGGCCTTTACGCGAAACCCGAGAAATGCGAGTTTGAACAACAGAGCATTCAGTTTTTGGGACTAATTATCTCCATAGAAGGTATCAAAATGGACCCACAAAAAGTTTCCGCCATCTTGGATTGGCCAATTCCTACAGACAAAAAAGGGATCCAACGCTTTGTAGGATTTGCAAATTTTTATCGCAAGTTTATCCGGGGATTTTCTACCATCATCTCGCCCATCACCAGTTTGACGAAGCAAGGCATACGATTCCATTGGACCCCGGAAGCCCAAGTTGCCTTCTCCACCTTAAAGGATCAGTTTGTCTCGGCCGCGGTCCTGAAACATCCAGACCCCGCTCTGCCTTACATTTTGGAAGTAGATGCCTCTGAGATCGCAGTGGGGGCGGTGCTCTCCCAGAGACAGGGTCCCAAGTCGCAGTTGCATCCAGTCGCATTCTTCTCTCGGAAGTTGTCCGAAGCTGAGAGGAACTATGATGTGGGGGACAGAGAGCTACTCGCAATTAAGGCCGCGTTGGAGGAGTGGCGCTACTTACTAGAGGGGGCAGCACATCCTATTTTGATCTACACAGACCACAAGAATCTGGAGTACTTGAAAGTAGCCAAAAGACTGAAACCACGTCAAGCCCGATGGGCACTTTTTTTTACCAGATTTTCTTTCCATATAACCTACAGGCCCGGGTCCAAGAACAACAAGCCAGATGCGCTGTCACGGATGTTTAGCGGAGCTGAAGTTCTCTCACCCCCAGACACCATCCTGACTCCCGGAAATTTCCTTCTTCTGCAAGGAGACCTACTTTCTCAGATTAAGCAGGCTTCTACCAATGAGACCTACCCACCGGATGTTACCCTACAGTTGAAAGACGACCTGCTGTGGTTCAAGGACAAGATCTTCGTGCCTCCACAATTACGGATTAACGTTCTCAAATCTTGTCACGATCATGAACTGGCTGGCCATTTTGGGGTGCACAAAACATCTGAACTTCTCCAGCGCACGTTTTGGTGGCCTCAACTGTCTAAGGACTGCAAGGACTATGTGGAATCATGCATTACGTGCATTCGGAACAAGGGCAGCAAGACCAGAGCTTGGGGTCTGTTGAGGCCTTTGCCCATTCCAGACAGACCTTGGAGAATGATTTCGATGGACTTTATTGTGGAACTACCATCATCAGAAAATTGCACTACCATTTTTGTGGTAGTAGACAGACTTTCCAAGATGGCCCACTTTCTGCCCATGAGATGTACACCTTATGCCCCCGAGACCGCAAAATTATTCATCAAAGAAATCGTAAGACTGCACGGCATTCCTGTGAACATTGTATCTGATCGGGGGTGCAGTTTACATCCAGATTCTGGAGGGCACTCTGCGAATCTTTAAAGATTGACCTTTCCTTCTCTTCAGCTTATCATCCCCAGACCAATGGTCAGACGGAACGCACAAATCAGACCCTGGAGCAATATTTGCGCTGTTTCTCTTCCTTCTCTCAAGACGACTGGGTACCACTATTACCCCTCGCCGAGTTCGCCTACAACAATTCCGTTCATTCAGCAACCAAACAGTCACCGTTCTTTGCAAACTACGGCTTCCACCCTCTGTTCCTGTCTAATAATATTCCAGAGTGTGCGGTCCCAGCCGCCCAGGAGACCCTGTACTTTCTCAGTACCAACAGTAAGTTGCTTCAGGAGGCAATGGCAAGGACTCAGGCGCATAATAAGGAGGTGTTCGACAAAAAGAGGAGGGGGGAACTTAACCTTACACCCGGAGATCTAGTCTGGCTGTCCACAGTGAATCTAAAAATGACATGCCCTTCTAAGAAACTGGGCCCCAAATTTGTGGGTCCTTTCCCTGTAACAAGGAAAATTAATGACGTGGCATACGAGCTGAAATTACCGGAATCTTTTCGGATACACCCGATATTCCATGTGTCGCTACTCAAACCTGCAGTCCCAGATCCCTTTCCCAATCGAGGTATTGGCCCTCCTGAGCCCGTGCTCATCAATGGTGAGGAAGAGTTTGAAATCGAGTCTATCCTGGACTGCAGGAAGAGACGCAACCAAACCCAATATCTGGTTAAATGGAAGGGCTATGGCCCCGAGGAAAATTCCTGGGAACCGGAAACCAACATTCATGCCAAAAGGTTGATCACGGCCTTCAAAAGGTCTCACCCAGATAGGCTGGCTCAGTTTGGCATCCGGAGGCTGCCCGTAGGAGGGGGGCAATGTCAGGAAAGACGTTCTCTCACTCATCCCAGCGATCGGGGTCTCAGAATCTCTATGCACAGGCAGACCCGTTCGGCGCATGCGCGATAGCGGCAAACGAGCGTGCGCGGGCACGCGATAGTGGCGAGCGGGCGCGCGCGGGTGCGCGATAGCGCGCGCGCGCCTATGACGCAGGTTGGCGCCAAAGACTGCCTATTTAAAGAGAGCTGTCACTCTGCATCCTTGCTGTCCGGTCTACAGCGTTTCCTGAAGACCCTTGTTACCTGAACCTCTGATCTGATTGCTCTGGTACCTGACCCGGCTTCCCTTGGCTTCTCCAGTCTGCTGCCCGCCTCTGACCACGGCTCGTCCCGACTTCTCTTCTGCCTTCTCCTCTAACCAGTTTGCTGCCCGCCTGATACACTGACCCGGCCTGGACTTTAACTATTCTTGGATCCTGCTTTGTACTCATCTGCCCGCTTGTGTCTGACCCGGCCTGTCTTCACCAAGTCTGCTTCCTGATCCTCTGGTGCCTGCTGCGGACCACTGCACGTCTCCCACCAGTTATCCACCGCTGCAGTCTGCTGCTTCTACTTCCACCTGCCTCAGTTCCTGCCAGGCACTTGTGCTCCTTTGCCCTCCTGAGCCCCTGTCTGCTCTATCAGGGGTTCTCGAGTCAGAGGTCTACGAGTGGCCACTCCCTGCACGTCGGGCTCACCTACCAGGTACGTGACAACGTGTTTTTTCTGTTACTGGTAACATATTGTGCCCCCAACGTTCACAACTGGCCCCCCATCTAATGGAAAAACTTGCATTCCTAAAAGTCAATTTGCCCAAGCTGGAATACCCAGTTCTCAGCTATGATATTGAATGAAAGTCCAAAAAATGTTTTTTTATTTTTGTTCAGTGTTTTACGTTATATTTTTCCTATTATGTTTCCTTACATGTTTTTGAATGATTAACATAAAGCATTATAACACATTAACAGTCTAAACAATGGAGTGTTGTGCCACAAAAAACAATAAAAAGTAAAAAAAGAAAAACAAACAAAATTTTTAGTTTTAAATAGTTTCAGTAGGCTGTATTGTGTTCTTTAAGATATATACCCAAGTCTTTTAAAAGTATCCATTCTCCCCGCAGCCACCACTGGTTGTGGAAGTGTTCCACATCCATTCCTTATTGCCCTGATAGTGAAAAACCCCCTGCAAAGTTAAAGGTTAAACCGCTTCTCCTCGTGTCTCATTGTATGATCCCGTGTCCTATTACAGTCTGAGACTTTATTGTTTTTTCCTATGCTGGGATCCCCATTGAGGTATTTGTAGATTATCATGGCCCCTCTCAATCGTCGTCGCTTCTCCAACAGGACTGAATTTTATTGGTCAGAAAAATTGGTTCCCATAGGGTAAATGTTCATTGCAGTTTGTTTATTCAGGGGTCTCACCCATGTAGTGTGAGAAGGTTCCGGGATAGTGAATGAAAAGAAGGAGAGGACTGACTTACAGTTTTCTCTGATTTTACAATTGTCTATTTGGGACCTGGAATTTTGGAGGTTCAGAGAGATTTTAGGGTGGGAAAGAACCTCCACCCCTGAATACGGTGACTCTGGACCTGAAACACTAGCTACAGGAAGCAGCACTGAAGACTGGACGATAGTAGTGCAGAGGGGTGGATTAATAGGAGCTGTAGGAGACACCTGTAAATTTAAAATGACACAGACATCAGACGTCCAGGCATGGGCTATACTGTCTCCCACTGCTCCCACTACATCAGTAAAAAAGTTACTTTGTGTCGCCTTCAACTGGACCTATGGCGTTGTGATGACAGCCTGCTGTTACGTGCTGCCATAATGTCGAAACCAACCACATTACATTAGCTGGCCACAGATTATGGCACTCCTGAAGACCACTCTACATAGCAAGACTGGAAAAGCTTATCCCTCTGTATTCTGCCAAAAATGGTGATTAACTTTTTAATAGCCAACTTACTGTCTTGTCAATCATTGATTGATTGATTGAGATATATATATATATATATATATATATATATATATATATATATCAATCTCAATCAAACACTTTTTGTTTATTACCACTTTCCTATTTTATCTCTTTCTGTCCACCATTTCCTCTTATGGATCCAGCTGTTTCCCTCGCTATACACTGTGTCCACTATGTATGTAACACTCTCTTTTCTTATTCTCGCAGACTACTGAGGGTACGCATAGGAGAGCACCTTACGAATATTAAAAATGGTTTCAAATATCATAGTGTGTCATTACACTTTAAAGAGAAACATCAGCAAGATCCTTCCCTCATTCAATTTTGTGGTATAGATTATGTACAGCCATCTTGGAGGGGTTCAAATCGTGTTAGAGATTTATCACAAAGAGAAACAAAATGGATATATATCTTTTAAAAAGCCTCGAGGCCTTAACATTGAATTGGATCTCAATTGTTTTATTAATAATTTTTTAATATTTTTAATATTTAATATTTTAAATAATATTTCTAATATTTTATTATGTCTGATGAATTTTTGATTCCATGTATGTGGGGTGTCGTACATACCACAAGAGTCAGAGACTATATATATCTTGTGTCGCGATCTAGAGTCTGCGCATAATTAGTGATGGAGCGATACAGACTAAGTTTTCAAGTAACAATATTATTTCCTTTTCCTACTCATATTTTAATTTAATTTATATTTAGGCCTGGGATCATGGACAGATGTGTCTGATCTTTTATATATTTTCCTATATAATTTTATATATGTGTATTTCTGAGCCGTCTTTATTTATATCCTTATTTATATACTATTGGGGATTACTCTGATATAGGATGCTAATAACCTATATATTGATAGGTGTATTGGAGGATTCTTTAACCAAATATATGTATTAATGATGTGATGAATTTCGTTCAAATATTTTGGTAATCTCTCATAAGTGCCAAATGTGTTTTTTTATATATACATGCCTTTTTAGAATATATGTTCAAATATAATATTTTTTTATTATCGCATGTTTAATATGTATTTATAACACTTAGAACACAACCTGAAGATAGTGCGCACCATATTACTATTTATTGCTATGATGGTATAAGCTATAATATAGTAAGTGTATCCTGAAAGGATTCGACATCACCACTAGCGAGTGTATGGTGTTGGCAATTGACACTCGAGTGATATGCTCGAAACGTTGTCTGACTTCCGCCTATAGTGCGAGAAGAAGACGACGAATGCCCGTTCTCAGTTGGGCTAGGAAGGTGGGAGGAGATTTAAGTTGAATTGAATCGACATTCGACTTCCGCCCATGGTGTGAGAGGCGAATGACGGGCATCCGCCCTTAGTTGGGCTGGGAGAGCGTGGTTGTAGGGGAACAACGTATTTCCGCCCGGATTTGGACGGATACACGTCGAAACTTCCGCCCGGACTAACGAATGATAAAAGAAGGAGTTGTCGCACCGCACAGCCAATCCCATGATTAAGTCTTTACGACGAAACATGTCGGGGCGTGGCTGTGCGGCAATCATCTGACGGAACGTGTGACATTGCAGGGTCGAATCAAGCAACGAATACGAGCGACTGGCAGCGGGAAGGCGGTGAGAGATCATTGTTACACCAAGGGTCTGCCGCGACCTATACACTCGTTTGTTGGTGTAGTTGGATACAGTTATTTGCAGTGTTTAATGCTCATGAGTTACAGGCTATATGTGAGTGCAATATTTGGAGTGATTTCAAGTGTGTTATTAAAGTGGTTTACGTTATTACACTATTTGGAGCTTTTCTTATTTGCATATGGATTAATCCTTTAAATCACCTGACTGGGAATTGGAAGAGTGACTACACTGAATTGTAAGACCTTGTTCACGTTTTGACGCCAAACACGAGAGTGTGAGGCAACTTGCTGTGGTGAGTGTCCATCTGACAGGAGAGGGATCACTGAACACTGTGTGTGGTGGAAGATTGGAAGAATTTATGCACTGGATTTAATTATACATTGTGTGGACTTTTTCTTTTTTATATATACCTATTTAGTTTGTGCACATATTCACATATGTCACAGGGTGTTATTTGTTAAAGGACAATATTACGTTAGTATATTGCTCTCTAGCGCCACTGTGTGGTTTATTTTTAGATTTGACACTTTTTTCACAGCGTTTATTGATTGGTTTGCGCAAAAGTTATAGCGTTTACAAAATAGGGGATAGTTTTATGTCATTTTTATTAATTATTTATTCTTTACTACTAATGGCGGCGATCACTGAAATTTTTTGTGACTGCGACATTATGGCGGACACATCGGACACTTTTGACACATTTTTGGAACCATTGTCATTTTCATAGCGATCAGTGCTATAGAAATGCACTGGTTACTGTGAAAATGACACTGGCAGTGAAGGGGTTAAGCAGGAGGGGGCGATGTAGGGGTTAAGTGTGCCCTGATTTGTGTTTCTTACTGTGGGGGAGCGTGACTTAGCGTGTGACGTCACTGATCATCGTTCCCTAATACAGGGAATAGACGATCAGTGTCAGTCACACTAGGAAGCATGGGGAGAGGTTTGTTTACACTTACCTCTCCCCGTTCTTCCTCTCTGTGACCCGATCGCGGGACACCAGTGGCGATCGGGTCCGCTGTTCCCGCGGGCGCGGTCCCGGAGAAGAGGACCTGGTCTCGAGTGCGCAGCCGACGTACAACGGCGTGCGGCGGTCCTTAAGTGGTTAATACTTACATGAGATCCATAATGAGAACCTGCTCTCAATCATTTGTTGTCGGGAATTATGACAGCAGATGTCCGATGGAGCCTACACACGGTCGGAATATCAAACAAAAAGCTCACATCGAGCATTTGTTGTGGGAAATTCCGATCGTGCGTACGCGCCATTAATGTGGATTACATGTTGAATGCTAGCTATCATTTTACTTTTTCATAGGTACCTACTAGAATAAGCTTCTGACGTCTTTGCTGGCGGGGTCCCTGAAGAGAATTCTTCTGCTTCTGACGCTCTTTTAGCATCAAAACCATTAACAAACAGCAAAATGTAAGTTTAATGTGCATTGATAGTGCATGGTAAGTGCACTGTGCATGGATAGTTCTTATCAACAAATGGATCTAGCTTTTTGCCAGTTTTTTAATGAAATGGCTTAGTTACAGCAACTGAAGTGTAAGAATGTTAAAACAAAATCTAAAATGGAAAATTATTTCTTTTGGAGTTCATAGGAAGTGACCTAAATAGTCACATTTGTCACGTTTTATAATTCCTCCACCAAAAATTACACAAGTGTGGAAATGGTTTTATTTATTGTTCAAATACATTCTTAAAGAGAATTTTTTTTAATTATTTTTAGATTGATGACGGTAATCCTATGGTCCTTCAAGGGTTAAAGAAAGATCAAAAGAGTCAAGATAACGCTGGACACTAGATTTAACATCTCTTTCTTATGATAGTAATGTCTTTTTTTTAAATGACATTGTTTTGAAAACTATTTAAAAGAGGTAATACATTAAAAATGAATAATGAAACATGGGTATGGATGCAAGCAGCTAGACCCACACCAATGTAGGAAATCTGCATTCCCAGCAAAACAGAAGCCCGCTGAGTCCCAGACGAAGGGGTAAATCCTTTCAACATGGATTTTTCTTTTAATTTGGGAACAGTGTCTACACACTATCAGCATTCAGCATACCACAGTGGGAAAATAATGTAAACGTGTAATCCATGTTCTCTATTGCATACATTTTTTCTTTGCAGTAGGTACTCACTAGAAGATACTTGGGAGGTTGTTTGGGCCAGGGATGTTGCAGATGTTCCTGCTGAGGTTTTTTTTTTATAGCTGGAAAATAGACATACATTGGAACATAGCAAAGTATAAGTATCATTTGGCTGGATGCTAATAACATCAGATGATTTAAAAAGTGTTACAGATATATAACAGATAATTCTCAATTACACAAAGAACAAAAATATTTCATAGGGACTTTTTATTCAATTGTGAGGTGAGGTATATGCGTTAGGTGTGTCTAAATTTTGATAGTTGTTTATGGCCTTTTTATTGTATTCCAGCATAGAGGATGTAGATGTTGATGATATGCCCTGTTTATTTAAATCAACAGCTTTTTTACTTACTCTGAGGAGGAATCAACCACTGCCTTATCCCTGTCCCTGATGTCCAACGATAAAGGCTCTATGTTAAGGAAAAATGAAAAAGTAATGTTGTAGATACAGTAAACTTTTTGGAGGAGGAGGATTGGGGCCACTCCATGCATTTTTTTTCCATATCAGTTAACGATTTAATCCATCCATTCACAAATGACTGGCTTAGTATTTTTTTAAAAGGAGAACGGTCTACTGACACTCTCAGCCACTAAATAGACACCAGTATTGTCATCAGGGTTGTAAAACTGCAGAAGAACACAAATGTAGTATATCTGCCTTCAAAGATAACCATAAGAATGTAGAGTCCCAGGTAAGGGGGATAATAGTTCCTATTCTGAGCGGTTTGTCATTTCTGCATAGAACTGGCCCTGAATACTATCAGCATAGTAGCATACTACTGTTGTAAAACAAAAACATTTAAATAAATGTTTAACAGTGCTTATTTATCGGTTTTATGTACTAACCAGAATGGGCAAGGGACAGACTTGAGCCCAGGGGTGAGGGTCCGGGAACTTCACATGTGGATGAAGATAGACCTGAAAAACAGGGAAACAAAACAAAATGTGAGTCTCACGTATAGTCATTATTTGAATAATGAGGTTGATTGATAAATAGAAATTGTAATGATATAATGAATATAATATATTTCATTTTACTCCCCAGCTATCAGCCGCTTGCTGCTGGGCCTGTGCACCTCAGCCTCCTCCTGATCATCAGATGCCGTTGCCGTCTCTGACATTCGTTTTTGGTAGAAAGTCTCCTGCCAGTTGTTTAACTTCAGATGAAATTGGCCTCTTCCATTGGACTGCTTATCTATTTGTTTTGTAACTGCAGTCTTGCAATCATAATATCTGTAAATAAAATAATACAGCATTACTACTTTAGCATGACCCAATTATTTTGAATAGTTAAAAAAAAAAAAAAAATTATTGTTTGATTGCCCCTCTTGGTGATTTTTACCTACAGGTAAGCCTATAATAAAGCTTACCTGTAGGTAAAATGAATACAGTGGAACCTCGGTTTAAGAGTAACTTGGTTAGAGAGCAATTTGATTTGCGAACAATTTTTTCAAAAAAAATTCTGACTCCGTTTGCGAGTGTTGACTCGCAAGACGAGCAGAATTAAAGATAAATAGGCCCACAGTACCGCATTTGGCCTGAGGTACGGGGGCGCAGGAGCCGAGCAGAGCCTAAATAGAGCTGTAGTACCGCATTTGCCCTGAGGTATGGGGGCGCAGGAGCAGAGCAGAGCCGAACAGCGACTTTTGCCGCCGTTCAGCAATGCTGGAAAAGACAAGGAAATACTAATTTTCCTTGCATTTCCGATGTTTGCAAAGGTCAGCCGAGGTGTTCTTGGGCCTTTTCGGACGTTTTTGCCGCTCTCTGGCGCCCCACCACCTCTGGCCGCATTCGGTATTGCATCCCATTGAAGTCAATGCGGAACAAATTATTTTAATTTCCATTGACTTCAATAGTAAAATTAATTTTGATATGCGAGTACTTTGGATTACGAGCATTCTCCTGGAACGGATTATGCTCGTAATCCGAGGTTCAACTGGATCTCCTAAACCTCACGATTTAGGAGACATTCACCCTGTATTCAGACGCTCACGTCAGCGGCGCATGCATTCTGAAGGCCCAGTGTACCGCGACGGAACTTCAGAGCTACTTGCTGGAAAGGAGGGCTCAGGAGTATTGTCATTGCGGCTCTGTCAACCTACAACGCTGGAGCCTGCGAATAAGGATAAAAACCTGAGGGAATATGTCAGCCCCTGCAGCAGCATCCGGTAACCATTCTAAGCAGGTAAGCATTTCATAATGTGCTAGTATGTGATGCTACCTATAGGCCACGGGTATGGAAACTTTTGAGCAAACAAGTGTGGATTGATAGATGTAGTGAGAGACAGAGAGGAGAGAGAAGGAGAGAGAAAGAGAAAGAAAGAGGGAGAGAGAAAGAAAAAAAGAGAGTGAGGGAGGGAGCAGTGGCGTATATAAGTTATGGCAGCCATGGCAAGTGCCATGGGGGACAACAAAAAAGCCACTCCCCACATGAAAAAAACCCCCACCTGTCCTCCTTGACTAATATAACCCCCGGCGCCACGGGCAGCCTTCTGGAGCACACCGCCGGTGTCCTATGAGATAGCCGCTATCCGGTTCGGGCTGTTGGGCTTGGCTTAGGCTGAGGGAGGCTCTGTCAGCAGGGAGGGGTGGGGCAGGGAGCTACACTGACACTCTGACCGGCCATCTCCCCAGAAGACTTTCACTTGTGACGAAACGCGTAGAGTAGGGCCTAACGGTGACGTCATCACGCTATCCTTCGAGACAGTGGTGGAACGAGATATACAGGAAGTAGGGAGAAGCAATAGGGATGCTGCGGCTTTTATGAAAGAACTGCTCATTTTACACCATGCCCTTATAAGTGCAATCTTTTCTAATCATAAATCCGTTTGAATTGATATACTGCACAATGAGAGCCCTTGTTCTGAGCACCAATAAGCTGCTGTTCAGGATATTTCAATGGTGTTGGGGAGACTGTTCTTTCCCTGTGCTGTGTGAGACTGTTATCAGCAGTCATGGCTTTCTGGTAAGCAGATTACTTTACTCTTATGCCTTTTACACACAATCAGAATTTTCCATGAAAAAGTCAGACGGAATGTGTGTGTGCCCCATCGGACTTATTTCCATCGGCATTATTAAAGAGAACATGTTTTCTTTTTTTACGATGGAAAAAAATCCTATTGGAAATTCCGTTCGTCTGTGTGGAACTCGGACGGAGAAAAAAACACGCATGCTCAGAATCAAGTGGACGTATGCTCGGAAGCATTGAACTTCATTTTTCTCGGCTCGCCGTAGCAATGTACGTCACCGCGTTCTTGACGGTCGGAATTTGGTGTGACAGTGTGTTTGCAAGACAGCTTGAACGGAATTCCGTCGGAAAAATACGTCTGAGTTTATCCCGACGGAAAATCCTATCGTGTGTACAAGGCATTAGGGTACTGACCTGAACACATGTTCTGCTTTGGGAAGACTGGTGTCACAACTACCTTTATCTGCAATTCATCCTTTTTTTGGAGTTTAATTCATCACAGACCTTCACTGATTTGCATTGTTGATTGGGACTGTGCCTTAGTTTTTCTTTTTCACTTCACCAATTTTTTTTCTTTCATATTTTTTCTTTTTGTCTTCTTATTTCATTTTTAATGGTATTAGGAGTATATTCATATATATTTATATGGTTTTTAAATATGTTTAGCGGCTGCACTCATTTTTGTAATTTGTCTTGTTTAGGTTTTTTATTGAACTTATAGGTGCTGGCTGCTCTTTTCTATTTTTGATTTAATCTGTATTTATTATCACAATCTAGCGCAGCGTGAGTGAGCCCTTGGGCTTCTTTTTTATATAATCATTTCTACTTACCGATGACGGATGCAGTCTGGAGCGCGCTCAATCCCTCTTACAGCTTTTACCCCCATGGTGACGCGAAACCACGCAGCATTCTTTTGATTTGCAGTACAGAAGTTGGAGAAAAGGATGCCACCGCGTTCTCAAGGGCTATGTTTTCTGCATCGTTAAAACGAGGGCTCCTTTTGCTGGACTCCTTGGCGGCGGCCAGAGGCGGCTCTAGGCTTTGTGAGGCCTTAGGCATAACTTAGACATGAGGCCCCACTCACGTCCATAAGGGAAAAAATAATTCAAGCAATAAAATTGAATTGCATATATTAAGAGTACTGGTGTCAGTGTCCTCTATTTCAAAGCTGGTGTCAGTGCTGGCATGCTCTCAGTGCTGGTGTCAGTGTGCTCTCAGTACTGGTGTCTGGGCACTCCATCTCAGTGCAGTGTGCGCTATCTCAAAGCTGATGTCAGTAACCTCTCTCTCTCTCTCTCAGTGCTGAGGTCAGTGTACACTCTGCTAGTGCTGGTGTCAGTGCTCTGTCTCTCGCGGTGCTGGTGTCAGTGCTCTGTCTCTCTCAGTGCTGGTGTCAGTGCTCTGTCTCTCTCAGTGCTGGTGTCAGTGCTCTGTCTCTCTCAGTGCTGGTGTCAGTGCTCTGTCTTTCGCGGTGCTGGTGTCAGTGCTCTGTCTTTCGCGGTGCTGGTGTCAGTGCTCTGTCTCTCGCGGTGCTGGTGTCAGTGCTCTGTCTCTCTAGGTGCTGGTGTCAGTGCTCTGTCTCTCTAGGTGCTGGTGTCAGTGCTCTGTCTCTCTCAGTGCTGGTGTCAGTGCTCTGTCTCTCTCAGTGCTGGTGTCAGTGCTCTGTCTCTCTCAGTGCTGGTGTCAGTGCTCTGTCTTTCGCGGTGCTGGTGTCAGTGCTCTGTCTCTGTAGGTGCTGGTGTCAGTGCTCTGTCTCTCGCGGTGCTGGTGTCAGTGCTCTGTCTCTCGCGGTGCTGGTGTCAGTGCTCTGTCTCTCGCGGTGCTGGTGTCAGTGCTCTGTCTCTCGCGGTGCTGGTGTCAGTGCTCTGTCTCTCTCTAGGTGCTGGTGTCAGTGCTCTGTCTCTCTAGGTGCTGGTGTCAGTGCTCTGTCTCTCTAGGTGCTGGTGTCAGTGCTCTGTCTCTCTAGGTGCTGGTGTCAGTGCTCTGTCTCTCTAGGTGCTGGTGTCAGTGCTCTGTCTCTCTAGGTGCTGGTGTCAGTGCTCTGTCTCTCTAGGTGCTGGTGTCAGTGCTCTGTCTCTCGCGGTGCTGGTGTCAGTGCTCTGTCTCTCTAGGTGCTGGTGTCAGTGCTCTGTCTCTCTAGGTGCTGGTGTCAGTGCTCTGTCTCTCTCAGTGCTGGTGTCAGTGCTCTGTCTCTCTCAGTGCTGGTGTCAGTGCTCTGTCTCTCTCAGTGCTGGTGTCAGTGCTCTGTCTTTCGCGGTGCTGGTGTCAGTGCTCTGTCTCTCTAGGTGCTGGTGTCAGTGCTCTGTCTCTCGCGGTGCTGGTGTCAGTGCTCTGTCTCTCGCGGTGCTGGTGTCAGTGCTCTGTCTCTCGCGGTGCTGGTGTCAGTGCTCTGTCTCTCGCGGTGCTGGTGTCAGTGCTCTGTCTCTCTCTAGGTGCTGGTGTCAGTGCTCTGTCTCTCTAGGTGCTGGTGTCAGTGCTCTGTCTCTCTAGGTGCTGGTGTCAGTGCTCTGTCTCTCTAGGTGCTGGTGTCAGTGCTCTGTCTCTCTAGGTGCTGGTGTCAGTGCTCTGTCTCTCTAGGTGCTGGTGTCAGTGCTCTGTCTCTCGCGGTGCTGGTGTCAGTGCTCTGTCTCTCGCGGTGCTGGTGTCAGTGCTCTGTCTCTCGCGGTACCCCCCCCAGTCACATTCGCACCCACCGTCGCATGCACACCTCCCTAGTCACATGCACACCCCCAATTTAATGTACACCCCCCTGGTGACATGCACACACACCCCCCAGTCACATGCACACACTCCCAATCACATGTACACCCCCCTGGTGACATGCACACACCCCCCAGTCACATTCACACCCCCAATTTCATGTACACCCCCTGATGACATGCACACACCCCCCAGCCACATGCACACACCCCACCAATCACATGCACCCACCCCCTCCAGTCACATTCACACACACCCCCAATCACATGTACACCCCCCTGGTGACATGCACACACACCCCCAGTCACATGCACACCCCCAATTTCATGTACACCCCCCTGGTGACATGCACACCCCCCATCACATGTGAATGGGCTCCGCCTCCACCACAGAAGTCCCGCCCCCAGTCACATGCTGTGAAATGCACACACCCCCCAGTCACATTCACACCCCCAATCACATGTACACCCCCCTGGTGACATGCACACACACCCCCAGTCACATGCACACCCCCAATTACATGTACACCCCCCTGGTGACATGCACACACCCCCCAATCACATGTACATCCTCCCTGGTGACATGCACACACCCCCAATCACATGTACGCCCCCCTGGTGACATGCACACCCCTCCCCCCAGTGACATGTACACCCCCCAGATGTCCGTAACTTTCGTCCTGCGCCAGCTGCACCCCCCCCTCTTAACAACTGTCACCATTGTCTGAAACCGTTCTGTTCTAGAATGGTGTCGGTGCTCTTTCTCTCTCTAGGTGCTGGTGTCAGTGCTCTGTCTCTCTAGGTGCTGGTGTCAGTGCTCTTTCTCTCTCTAGGTGCTGGTGTCAGTGCTCTGTCTCTAGGTGCTGGTGTCAGTGCCCTGTCTCTCTAGGTGCTGGTTTCAGTGCTCTGTCTCTCTCGGTGCTGGTGTCAGTGCTCTGTCTCTCTATAGGTGCTGGTGTCAGTGCTCTGTCTCTCTAGGTGCTGGTGTCAGTGCTCTGTCTCTCTAGGTGCTGGTGTCAGTGCTCTGTCTCTCGCGGTGCTGGTGTCAGTGCTCTGTCTCTCGCGGTGCTGGCGTCAGTGCTCTGTCTCTCGTGGTGCTGGTGTCAGTGCTCTGTCTCTCGCGGTGCTGGTGTCAGTGCTCTGTCTCTCGCGGTGCTGGTGTCAGTGCTCTGTCTCTCGCGGTGCTGGTGTCAGTGCTCTGTCTCTCTCTAGGTGCTGGTGTCAGTGCTCTGTCTCTCTCTAGGTGCTGGTGTCAGTGCTCTGTCTCTCTCTAGGTGCTGGTGTCAGTGCTCTGTCTCTCTCTAGGTGCTGGTGTCAGTGCTCTGTCTCTCTAGGTGCTGGTGTCAGTGCTCTGTCTCTCCAGGTGCTGGTGTCAGTGCTCTGTCTCTCTAGGTGCTGGTGTCAGTGCTCTGTCTCTCGCGGTGCTGGTGTCAGTGCTCTGTCTCTCGCGGTGCTGGTGTCAGTGCTCTGTCTCTCGCGGTACCCCCCCCCAGTCACATTCGCACCCACCGTCGCATGCACACCTCCCTAGTCACATGCACACCCCCAATTTAATGTACACCCCCTGGTGACATGCACACACCCCCCCAGTCACATGCACACACTCCCAATCACATGTACACCCCCCTGGTGACATGCACACACCCCCCAGTCACATTCACACCCCCAATTTCATGTACACCCCCCTGATGACATGCACACCCCCCCAGCCACATGCACACACCCCCCCAATCACATGCACCCACCCCCTCCAGTCACATTCACACACTCCCCCAATCACATGTACACCCCCCTGGTGACATGCACACACACCCCCAGTCACATGCACACCCCCCAATTTCATGTACACCCCCCTGGTGACATGTACACCCCCATCACATGTGAATGGGCTCCGCCTGCACCACAGAAGTCCCGCCCCCAGTCACATGCTGTGAAATGCACACACCTCCCAGTCACATGCACACCCCCAATTACATGTACACCCCCCTGGTGACATGCACACACCCCCAATCACATGTACATCCTCCCTGGTGACATGCACACCCCCCCCAATCACATGTACGCCCCCCTGGTGACATGCACACCCCTCCCCCCAGTGACATGTACACCCCCCTGGTGACATGCACACACCCCCCAAGTCAAATGCACACCCCCAATCACATGTACACCCCCCCTGGTGACATGCACACACCCCCCAGTCAAATGCACACCCCCAATCACATGTACACCCCCCCTGGTGACATGCACACCCCCCCAGTCACATTCACACACCCCCCAGTCACATGCACACCCCCAATTTCATGTACACTGGTGACATGCACACACACCCCCAGTCACATGCACACACCCCCCAGTCACATGCACACCTCCAATTTCATGTACACCCCCCTGGTGACATGCACACACACCCCAGTCACATGCACACCCCCCCCAATCACATGTACACCCCCCTGGTGACATGCACACCCCCCCCCCAGTCACATGTACCTCACACATAGAGGCTCTGTCCCTTCACAGCTCAGTCAGCTCAGCAGTCAGTCGGCTGCACACAGACAGGCTACAGCGAGTGAACTGGAATTGGCTCCGCCTCCACCACAGAAGTCCCGCCCTGCTGGAAGGAGGGTGGACTCGCGATCCTGCTAGGTGCTAGCTGTGCCCGGTGTCCTGCACTGTGCACAAGATATGGCTCAAGGGACGGACAGCATTTGCTGGCGGGGCGGGGCGGTGAGGGGCGGTGAGGGGCGGGCAGTTGTCGGTCTCTGTGTGTGTCTCTGCCGACTGTTCCAATTGAGTTTTATTGACAGGAGTGGAGACTGGGCAGTGATCTGATGGGGCGTGGTGTTACAGAGCAGAGAGGAGGACTGATTGTAAACTGAAGGAGGCGGGCACAAAGCTCCCCTGCGCTGACTGTACTAGGATAATAGGATTGATGCTGGAGGATAGCAGAGGCGTCTCTTTAGGCAAACTAGGGTGCGAGGCCTTTAAAAAGGGCGAGGCCTTAGGCAATTGCCTAATTTGCCTAATTAGAGCCTCTGGCGGCGGCACCACCTCCGGCATCAGCCGTACATTTTGATTTTGTGGTCATCAATAGAGAAATCATTCTACTTTTTTTCCGTCTTACTCCTTCATTCCTCCTAGTTGAGGTGGAACGCTGTTGCTCCTCCTCCCCTATCTTATGCCTCTCCTGCCCTCTCCTCCTCTTCCTCCCATTCCTACTTACACCACCCTCCAATGCACCCACACCAGTGACACCACTTCCACACTCCGGCTCCGCACCACCACTCTCAACATTACATTCAGACTCACCACCACACACATTCACTCTCCCAAAATCACACACAAGCTCCTGCAGATGAAAAGACACATCACCAACATCCGCTGCATTTCCATCTGCATAATCCACATTCTTCTCACCCTCACACACACACTTGCCCTCTCCTCACCAGACATCCTGCACACCAAACACACACAATCACACACACAGACCTTTCTGTCTGCAAACAACACATATAAAACTAAATAAAATGCAGTACAAGACTAGCAGCTAGCTTAGCTATATCTCCCCTGACCTTCACACAAAATGGCTGACACAGGTGCATCCTGGACCTGGAGTCCTTGACCTTGACCTGGTAGTGGTGCAAAAAAAGTGCTTCTCAAATCAGATCAATTAAGTACATATTTTATTTAAAGTCATTTTTGATTTTGAATTGAATTGTCAGACTGTATAATTCTATTCTTATATGTTAAAAATTTGACAGACACATTTAAAAGGAACATAGCTGAATTTGTTTGAAATATTATCGAATCAGGTAGAAATATTTTCGAATCCGGTTGAAATTGTTTCTAATGCGGTTGAAATAATTTTGAATTATGTTGAAATAATTTCGAATCCGGTTAAAATATTAGCAAATTCTGTTGAAATATTTTCGAATCCGATTGAAATATTATCGAATCCGGTTGAAAGACGATCGAATCCGGTTGAAAGACGATCGAATCCGGTTGTAATTTTGTCAAATTCTGTTGAAATATTTTCGAATCCGATTGAAATATTATCGAATCCGGTTGAAAGACGATCGAATCCGGTTGTAATTTTGTCGAATTCGGTAGAAATATTTTCGAATCCGGTTGAAATAGTTTTGAATGCGGTTGAAATAATTTTGAATCCGGTAGAAATATTTTCGAATCCGGTCGAAATATTTTCGAATGCGAACAAATTTTACGATTTCGGTCGAAAACGGAACGAAATCCGAAAACGAATTTAACTAATTTAACGGATCTAACTAAACAAAATTAATTAATTAACTAATTAAAACGAAACAAATTTTTTCCTTTTGCACATGTCTAACATTCAGCACCCGGCGTATAAGACGACCCCCGCTTTTTGGATGGTTTTTTTTGTGTAAAAGGTTGTCTTATACGCCGGAAAATACGGTAGCTTAATGTGTAATAAAGTGCCTAAACCTTGATCGATTCCCCCGAAACTTTCAACAGCCTAAGATCTCAACATCCCAAACCTACCTAAGAAGATTCAAGCGATTCGGTGTTCCACAAGGCAAACTAGCGACATTAAGCTTCTTTTTTGGGGAGCTTAATGTAGCTTAACGTACAAAAAAAACCTTAAATGTTAACCAATTTCCCCAAAACTTCACACAATATAATATTCTATCTGTTGCCTTACGGGATATGTATAATTTGTATTTAATCGCTGTAAAATATTGTAAATATGAATATATTTCAAATAGCTTGCTGTACATATATTTCATTTAGCTAACTGAATATATTTCATTTAGCTAACTGAATATGTTTCAATTAGCACCTATGAAAGCCCCTTTGTTAACAGCTAGACATTGCAGAGCCCCAAGCTTGGAGAGACAATTCCATTGTGTTAAACCCACTCTCGTCAATGAGTCCCATGCTGGGATTTACAATGAAGAGAGCCTCACCTATAGAGTTCTGGGAAAATTCAATTTGCAGGTCTCCTGCCCAGATAGAGTCACCAGGATTTGAATGAAAGGGGGCTGACTTATGAAGTAAGCCCTCCAATCATGATCCAAGCTAGGCCAACCTATGGGATATCAGGATAGAGAGATATACTCAGGGGGCAGGGGGAAAGAGCGCTCTCTATATGGAAGGATAGCCTCAAGGATGTGTCTAAAGGGGTAACTATGCGAAAAGTCTGTTTGACCTATAACTAAACATGCTTGTACTGTAATGTTTTTAGAGGAACATAGGCTCTATGTTCCTTCATGTAAATAATTTGTATATTTCAACCTACTATTTCCTGCTTGTTTAAGACTATATAGATAGCATCTGTGTATTAGATTAGACTTTAACAAATACATAATAAATGTTCATTATGTTATAGCTTTCACTTCTGGTCAAATGAACTCTTATTTAACCCATATCATATCTGTGAGATATTAAATCTTAAATATAGATTTTAAACCGCAACACTATCCATGCCAACATATTCAGAAAATTTCAGCTCATTTGGTAAATCACACCAAAAGTTAGTCACATTAAGCTATATTTTACAATCTCAAAACATGTGGCTGATGCCGCGTACACACGGCCGTTTTTAATGTCATTGAAAAAAACAAAGTTTTTCTCGACGTGATTTTTCTTGTTTCCTCTCAAGCCTGCCTTCCCTACACACGATCATGAAAAAAAATGCTAGAGCAAAGCGCGGTGACGTACGAAATGTACGACGGCACTATAAAGGGGAAGTTCCATTCGGATGGCGCCACCCTTTGGGCTGCTTTTGTTGATCCTTGTGTTAGTAAAGTTTGGTGAGAGACGATTCGCGCTTTTCAGCCTCGTGCTCTTCCGTTCCGTTACAGCGTGACGAATGTCTATCTCCATTATGAACGCTAGTTTTACCAGAACGAGCGCTCCCGTCTCATACTTAATTCTGAGCATGCGCGTTTTTTTCCCCTCGTAAAAGCATACACACTACCGTTTTTCACGACTTTAAAAAGAACGATGTGAAAAACAACGTGAAAAAATAGAGCAGGTTCTAATTTTTTTTAGGTCATTTTTCACGTCGTTAAAAATGCTCTGGAGCCTACACACAATCGTTTTTAATGACCAATTTAAAAAATTGCATTTTTAACGTCATGAAAAACGGTCGTGTGTATGCGGCATATGTATAAAAAGAGCCTAATGTACCATAATGTGCCTAAACTTTCATAAATTGTCTTGAAACTTTGCATAACCTAAGTTTTCAACTTCCCAAACCTATCCTAGAAGAGTTATAGATTTTGATCTCCCACAAAGAAAATGAGGGTGGTAAGCTTGTTTTTTTGGGGAGCTTGATGGGGCTTAACTTACTATAAAGTGCCTAAACCTTAATCAATTGCCTTGAAACTTTGCGCAATGCATTAAGGTGAAAAACCTCCTGTGATGCAGAAGCCCCCCAGAGCCCCCCTTTTCCTTTCCTGAACCCAGTCTTTCCAGCAATGGGGACGAGCACACCAGCTCCATCCGGTGTCTTGGGTACTGATTGGATAGATTTATAGCAGCACAGCCATTGGCTCCCATGATGTGGGAGCCGGGGCCGTGCTGTCTGTGTCAATGGACTCAGCAGCAGGACACGGGAGCGTGCCTGCACGAGTTCCCCTGAGGGAGAGTGGCTCTCCAATGGGTCACTTGTGAAGAGGAGAAGCCAGGAGCACCGCTGAGGGACCCCAGAAGAGAAGGATCGGTGCTACTCTGTTCAAAACCAACTGCACCGAGGGAGTAAGTATGACATGTTTGTTTAACCACTTAACGACCGCCCCATGTACATAAACGTCGGCAGAATGGCACGGCCAGTCACAATCACATACCTGTACGTGACTGCCTTCGTATGGGTGGGGGGTCCGATCGGACCCCCCCCCCCCGGTACATGAGGTGGTCGTTTTCCGTTTAGCGGCGATCCGGGATGAGGGGGCAGTCGTTGGTTTCTGGCCACCCCCTCGCGATCGCTCCTGCCGAATTACATTCTTCCTCTGCCTGTGTAATGTAAACACAGGCAGAGGAAGTGATGTCATCTCTCCTTGCGGCGGTCTTTTCGTCTAGAGCGCTGTGGAGAGAAGACATCAGGTTAGTGCACCAACACTACACTAACACATAGGTACACATAGGCACACATTTCACCCCCAGATCACCCCCCAGGTCACCCCCTGCACCCCCAGTCACAGTGTCACTGATTGCAGTGATCATTTATTTACTGATCACTGCATTTAGTGTAATTGGTGACTGTAAAAAGTGTCAGGGCAGTTAGGTTTAGGCCCCTTTAGGTCCAGGGTAGCCCCCTAACCCCTCCTAATAAAGGTTTAACCACTTGATCGCCCCCCAGGTAACCCTTTCACCCCCTATCGCCAGCATCACTAAGCGACCGTTTTTCTGATCGCTGTATTAGTGTCCGTGGTGCCCCTAGGTAGCCAGTTATTTTTTTAGGTTCGCCGCCAGGTTTTTATAGCGTCAGGTACCTCCATATATTATCTTAACCCCCTGATTGCCCCTAGAGTTAACCCTTTCACCAGTGATCACCGTATAAGTGTTACGGGTGATGCTGGTTGGTTAGTTTGCTTTTTATAGCATCAGGGCACCCGTCGTATATAACCCAATAAAGGTTTAACCCCCTGATCGCCCGGCGGGTGATATCAATTTGGTTTTAGCGTCAGAGAGGGTCTGCGTCGCCCCAGGCAGTGTCAGGTTAGTGCCAGTAACGCTAACACCCACGCACAAAGCATACACCTCCCTTAGTGGTATAGTATCTGATCAGATCTATACTAGCGTCCCCAGCAATTTAGGGTTTCCAAAAACGCAGTGTTAGCGGGATCAGCCCATATACCTGCTAGCATCTTCACCACCACAGTTAAAAAAAAAAAGCATATATGCCGAAGCATTGGGGCAGCAGGGGCGGAGGAGCGATTTTGCTCCTAATGCCGCGTACATACGGTCGAAATTCCGACGGAGGCTTGCCCGTGGAAAAGTCTGACCATGTGTACGTGGCATAATTTTTGCGGGAAGATGCCCCCATGCTTCGGCATATATAAATGGTGCATGTATGCCCATCATTAGAAGTGGGTGGATGAAGGGCGGTATTCTAATGGTGGGCATACCCACCGATCAATCTTTTTTTTTCGTTCAGCCAACAGGCTGCATGAAAAAAAAGATTACAATACACGTTCAACAAGGACCAGCAACGTACTGGTATGTTGCTGGACTTTGAATGTTTATACCAGAATGATGCCTGCGGGTTTAGGTATCATCTTGGTATCATTCTTTTCAGCCAGCGGCCGGCTTTCATGTAAAAGCAATCCTAGTGGCTCATTAGCCTCTGGACTGCTTTTACAAGCAGTGGGAGGGAATGTCCCCCCCCCGGATATAAAAAGCGCCATTGGGAAATTGGGAAAGCATTTTATCACACTGATCTTGGTGTGGTCAGATGCTTTGAGGGCAGAGGAAAGATCTAGGGTCTAGAAGACCCCAGTTTTTTCAAAAAAAGAGTACCTGTCACTACCTATTGCTATCATAGGGGATATTTACATTCCCTGAGATAACAATAAAAATGATTAAAAAAAAAAAAATATGGAAGCAACAGTTTAAAAGTAAAATAAAAAAGCAAAATTAATAATAAAAAATAAATAAAAAAAAGCACCCCTGTCCTGCCCTGCTCTTGCCCAATGGCGAACGCAAGTGTCGGTCTGGCGTCATATGTAAACAGCAATTGCACCATGCATGTAAGGTATCACCGCGAAGGTCAGATCGAGGGCAGTAATTTTAGCATTAGACCTCCTCTGTAAATCTAACGGCGTAACCTGTAAAGGCTTTTAAAGGCTTTTAAAAATGTATGTAGTTTGTCACCAATGCGCGTTTGTGCGAAATTTTAAAGCATGTCGTGTTTGGTATCTATGTACTCAGCCTAAGATCATCTTTTTTATTTCATCAAACATTTGGGCAACATAGTGTGTTTTAGTGCATTAAAATTAAAAAAAGTGTATTTTTTCCCCAAAAAATGCGTTTGAAAAATCGCTGCACAAATACTGTGTAGAAAAAAAAATGCAACACCCACCATTTTAATCTGTAGGGCCTTTGCTTTAAAAATATATATAATGTTTGGGGGTTCAACATAATTTTCTTGCAAAAAAAAAAATGTTTTCATGTAAACAAAAAGTGTCAAAAAGGGCTTTGTCTTCAAGTGGTTAGAAGAGTGGATGTAAGATTCCTAATGTTGTGTATAAAATGCCAGAACAGTTCAAACCCCCCCAAATGACCCCATTTTGGAAAGTAGACACCCCAAGCTATATACTGAGAGGCATATCGAGTCCATGGAATATTTTATATGTTGGCACAAGTTGCGGAAAAAAGACAATTTATTTTATTTTTTTATTTTTTTTGCACAAAGTTGTCACTAAATGATATATTGCTCAAACATGCCATGGGCATATGTGGAATTACACCCCAAAATACATTCTGTTGCTTCTCCTGAGTACGGGAATACCACATGTGTGAGACTTTTTGGGAGCCTAGCCGCGTACGGGACCCCAAAACCAAGCACCGCCTTCAGGCTTTCTAAGGGTGTAAATTTTTGATTTCACTTCTCACTGCCTATCACAGTTTCGGAGGCCATGGAATGCCCAGATGGCACAAACCCCCCCAAATGACCCCATTTTGGAAAGTAGACACCCCAAGCTATTTGCTGAGAGGTATGGTGAGTATTTTGCAGATCTCGCTTTTTGTCACAAAGTTTTAAAAATTGAAAAAAAAAAAAAAAAGATTTTCTTTCTTCATTTTCAAAAACAAATGAGAGCTGTAAAATACTCACCATGCCTCTCAGCAAATAGCTTGGGGTGTCTACTTTCCAAAATGGGGTCATTTAGGGGAGTTTTGTGCTATTTTGGCATTTTATGGCCTTCGAAACTGTGATAGGTAGTGAGGAGTGAAATCAAAAATTTGTGCCTAGAAATCCTGAAGGCGGTGCTTGGTTTTCGGGGTCCCGTACGCGGCTAGGCTCCCAAAAAGTCCCACACATGTGGTATCCTGGTACTCAGGAGAAGCAGCAAAATGTATTTTGGGGTGCAATTCCACATATAACCATGGCATGTGTGAGCAATATATCATTTAGTGACAACTTTTTGTATTTTTTTTTTTTTTTTTGTCATTATTCAATCACTTGAGACAAAAAAAAAATATTCAATGGGCTCAACATGCCTCTCAGCAATTTCCTTGGGGTGTCTACTTTCCAAAATGGGGTCATTTGGGGGGGGTTTGTACTGCCCTGCCATTTTAGCACCTCAAGAAATGAGATAGGCAGTCATAGTTTAAAAGCTGTGTAAATTCCAGAAAATGTACCCTAGTTTGTAGACGCTATAACTTTTGCGCAAACCAATAAATATACGCTTATTGACATTTTTTGTACTAAAGACATGTGGCTGAATAAATTTTGGTCTAAATGTATGACTAAAATTGAGTTTATTCGATTTTTCTTATAACAAAAATTAGAAAATATCATTTTTTTTCAAAATTTTCGGTCTTTTTCCATTTATATCGCAAAAAATTTAAAATCGCAGAGGCAATCAAATACCATTAAAAGAAAGCTCTATTTGTGGGAAGAAAAGGACGCAAATTTTGTTTCGGTACAACATTGCATGTCCGCACAATTTACAGTTAAAGCAGCGCAGTGCAAAATTCTGAAAACAGCTCTGGTCCTTTAGCTACAAAATGGTCCGGGGCTTAAGTGGTTAATAATGCTTAAAATGAAAAAATAAAAGTGAAATTTTCCTTTAAAATTTGTACCTAGGGGGTGTGTATAGTATGCATGGAAAGTCGCGCATGTTTCCCCTGCTTAGAACTGTCCCTGCACAAAATGTCATTTCTGAAGGAAAAAAAGTCATTTAAAACTCACTCGTGGCTATAATGAATTTTCGGCTCCCGGCAATACATAGAAAAGTCATTGATAAAAAAAAAAAGTGTGGGGTTTCCCCCAAATTCAATTACCAGGCCCTTCAGGTCTGGTATAGATAATAAGGGGAACCCTGCCGCAAATTAAAAAAAAAAATGTGTGCGGTTCCCCCCAAATATCCATACAAGGCCCTTATCCGAGCACGCAACCTGGCAGGCCGCAGGAAAAGAGGGGGGGACGAGAGAGCGCCCCCCCTCCTGAACCGTACCAGGCCACATGCCCTCAACATGGGGAGGATGTCCCCATGTTGATGGGGACAATGGCCTCATCCCCACAACCCTTGCCCGGTGGTTGTGGGGGTCTGCGGGCAAGGGGCTTATCGGAATCTGGAAGACCCCTTTAAAAAAGGGGACCCCCAGATCCCGGCCCCCCCTATGTGAATTGGTAAGGGGTACATTGTACCCCTACCATTTCACGAAGAAAGTGTAAAAAAATTAAAAAAAACACACAAACACCTTGGAAAAGTACTTTATTTAAAAAAAAAAAAACATTCCAGCGATGAAATCCAGTGTCCCGCGGCGATCCGATGTCCAGCGCTGTCCGTCATTGGCTGAGCATGAGCGGACCTGATGGGGAACTTTCTCCGCAGTCTATTAAATGTATAAACCCGCCCCTTCTGAAGTTCCCCATCAGGTCCGCTCAGCCAATGACTAGGTGTAAGGCTAAGCAGACCAGATTCGGAACGTGAGAAGGGGCGGGTCTATTCATTTATTACACAGTGGAGGAAGTTCCCCATCAGGTCCGCCCCCTCATATGTCAGACCCCGCCTACGTCATTGGCCTGAGCTGACCTGATGGGGAACTTCCTCCACTGTGTAGTAAATGAATAGACCCGCCCCTTCTCACGTTCCACATCTGGTCCGCTTAGCCTCAGCTAAGCCAATGACGGACAGCGCTGGACATCGGATTGCGGCGGGACACTGGATTTCTTCGCTGGAATGTTTTTTTAAAGGGGTCTTCCAGATTCCGATAAGCCCCCTGCCCGCAGACCCCCACAACCACCGGGCAAGGGTTGTGGGGATGAGGCCCTTGTCCCCATCAACATGGGGACATCCTCCCCATGTTGAGGGCGTGTGGCCTGGTACGGTTCAGGAGGGGGGGGCGCTCTCTCGTCCCCCCCTCTTTTCCTGCGGCCTGCCAGGTTGCGTGCTCGGATAAGGGTTTGGTGTGGATTTTTGGGGGGACTCCACGCCATTTTTTTTTTACATTTGGGGTGGAGTTCCCCTTAAAATCCATGCCAGACCTGAAGGGCCTGGTATGGATATTTGGGGGGAACCGCACGCATTTTTTTTTTATTTGCGGCGGGGTTCCCCTTAATATCTATACCAGACCTGAAGGGCCTGGTAATTGAATTTGGGGGGACCCCCACGCTTTTTTTTTTTTTATCAATGACTTTTCTATGTATTGCCGGGAGCCGACAATTCATTAATAGCCGCAAGTGAGTTTTATATGACTTTTTTTCCTTCAGAAATGACATTTTGTGCAGGGACAGTTCTAAGCACGGGAAACAAGCGTGATTTTACATGCATATTATACACACCCCCCAGGTACGAAATTTAAAGGAATATTTCACTTTTATTGTTTCACTTTAAGCATTATTAAAATCACTGCTCCCGAAAAAAATGACGTTTTTAAAACTTTTTTTTTGCATTGATACATGTCCCCTGGGGCAGGACCCGGGTCCCCAAACACTTTTTATGACAATAACTTGCATATAACCATCAGAATGCATGTGCCTCCATTGTGGGGACACTCAGTTAGTGTAGGACCACAGATTCCAGGGGGCTTTGGCGTGGCTCTGTGGCTCACGCATGCGTTTGCAAATGCGTGCGGACAAACCCCTGTTTTTAACGTATACTGTTAGACAGGTTAATTTGGTCGTCTGCTAGCTGGTCAGTAAGTATGCTTGGTTTTTTCCTGGGCATTCCCCAGGCCTTTGTTGTTAATAACTTGCATATAAGCCTTTATAATTAGCACTTTAGATTTCTCCCATAGACTTTTCGAATTTGCCGCAAACACCCCAAATTGTTCGCTGTTTGGCGAACGGGCGAACAGGCAATGTTCGAGTCGAACATGAGTTCGACTCAAACTCGAAGCTCATCCCTATTGAGGAGCAAGAACCACAGGGCTCTCGTATTATGGAGCAGAGTAGTACTAGCGCCGCTATTCCTTCTGGTGAACTGGCAAGCGCCAGCGGCCTAGTACAGCCTGGACTGGCCAACCCGGTATTCAGGTGGAAACAGATGATTTTACGCCACTTAATTTTTATTCTCTGTTTTTCACGGAAGATCTCTATAGATCTATTGTGGACCAGAGTAATTTATATGCTGGTCAATTCATTGCCGCTAATCCCCAGTTGCCTTCCATTGCCAGCGATTGGAAACCAATTACGGTTTCCGAATTTAAAACCTTTCTGGGCCTTTCCCTCAACATGGGCACACATAAATTCCCGTCATTGCGCACCTATTGGTCCACGCGCCCAATTGACCATATGCCCGTGTTCTCTGCCTCCATGTCCAGGAAACGATACGAGCAGATCTTGCGGTTCATGCACTTCAACGACAATGATCTTTGTCGTCCACGTGGAGACCCTGAATTTGATCGGCTCTACAAAATTTGGCCCCTCATAAACCACTTCAACGAACGTTTTGCAGCCTTGTTTACTCCCGATCAAGTTGTCTGCGTTGATGAGTCCCTGATTAAATTTTCTGGCCGCTTGTCTTTTAAACAGTACCTTCCCAGCAAGCGTGCCAGATACGGGGTCAAGCTCTGTAAGTTCTGTGACAGGGCAACAGGCTATGTATGGAGCATTACGGTTTATGAGGGAAAAGATAGTCAGGTAGAGACCCGGAGAACTGCCCAGATTACATAGGGAGCGCTGGCAAGATAGTGTGGAACTTGGTGTCACCCTTATTTGGAAAGGGGTACCACTTGTATGTGGACAATTATTACACGAGCTTGCCACGGTTTAGTCTCTTGTTTGATCATCAGATTGGAGCATGTGGCACTGTGCGACCTAATCGCTGGGGCTTTCCCCAGGGGCTTGTAGATTCCCGTCTTAGACTAGGGGAGAGAGCCTGCTTGAAGTGTAATAATTTGAACGCTGTGAAGTGGAGGGATAATAAGAATGTTTTCCTTCTTACCTCCCTTCACGCAGACACGACAGTCCAAATTCGTACGGCGACTGGTGTTGTGGAGAAACCCCTCTGTGTCCACGAATATAACCAAAATATGGGAGGGGTGGATCTCAACGACCAGTTGTTGGCACCGTATCACATTCCCCGTAAGGCGAGTTGCTGGTACAAAAAAGTGTCTCTATCCTTATTTCAATTGGCTTTGCTGAACGCTCATGTGCTTTACAGAGCTTCAGGCGGGACTTTATCCTTCCTCAAATTCCAGGATGAGATAGTCACAGACCTCCTGTATCCAGGCGGTTCTGCACCTCACCATCCCCAACCAAATGCAGTAAGCCGGCTGCATGAGAGGCATTTTCCGTATGTCCTCGAGAGTACCCCTACCCATCGAGCCCCCCAAAAAAGATGTTGTGTCTGTAGCAATGGATTTAGGCGTGACACCCATTATTTTTGTCCACTCTGTCCTTACAATCCTGGTCTGTGCATTGGTAAATGTTTTGAACGCTTCCACACAAAAGTGAAGTTTTAGCGTAGCGTACAGCATTTCACAGACTAGGACACACTGATGCCGTGTACACACGATCGATTTTCTCAACGGTAAAAAAAACTTCGAGAAAATCGACGGGAAAAACGAGGGAACGGCTTGGTTCCCTACACACGTCCGTTTTTCCCGACATTTTTTTCTTGGTCGAGAAAAACGACCGTGTGTGGGCTCCGTGGCAGTGTTTCCCTAAGGGAAAACTACCGCGGAAAAAAATGACGGGAATCATGACGAGAAAAATTAGAGCATGTTCTAATTTTTCTCGTCATGATTAATGTCATTTTGTCCCGTCTGGAAAAATGACAAAAAGCCCACACACGGTCGTTTTCTTGTTAAAAAAATAAATGCATTTTTCCCGACGGGAAAAATGATCGTGTGTACTCGGCATTACACAGGGTCTCCCAAGATGCCATTGCATTTTGAGAGACCCAAACCGTTACAGTTGTTAAAGTTACAAAAAAAAGTGTAAAAGAAAACGTAAAAAATAAAAAACACAAAAAATATAAAATAAAAAAAAATAAAATAGTTGTCGTTTTATTGTTCCCTCTCTCTCTCTCTCTCTCTCTCTCTCTCTCTCTCTCTCTCTCTCTCTCTCTCTCTCTCGTTCTGCTCTTTTTTACTGTATTCTATTCTGCAATGTTTTATCATGCTTGCTTTTCAGGTATGTAATTTTTTGTTTTCAGGTGCGCCATTCAGCTGCAGTGCGAATTTATTTATCTTGACAGCAACAGCGTTTGCTCCCACGATACATAAAGCCGTGACTCCAGTGCTGTAGGAGGTGATTTTACCACCACAGTTAAAAGAAAAAGCATATATGCCGAAGCATGGGGGCAGTAGGGGTGGAGGAGCGATTTTGCTCCTAATGCCGCGTACATACGGTCGAAATTCCGAAGGAGGCTTGCCCGTGGAAAAGTCTGACCGTGTGTACACGGCATAACCTTTTATGCTGCGAACATATGGTCGAAATTCCGACGGAGGCATGCCCGTGGAAAAGTCCGACCGTGTGTACGCGGCATAACTTTTTTGCGGGAGGATGCCCCCATGCTTCGGCATATATATATTTTAGGCACAGGTTGCGTTAAAAACATTTTTTATTTTTTACTAGGTTGTTTTTTGGTATTTGCTTTGCAGATATGGTATGGTAAGGTCTTACTGTTCTACTGTAATGTTACTTTGTTTTAATGTTAACCATCATTTGCTTAGCAGGTACGCCATTCAGTTGCAGAGCGGATTTATTTATCTTGACAGCAACAGCATTTGCTCCCACGATACATAAAGCTGTGACTCCAACGCTGTAGGAGGTGATTTCACCACCACAGTTAAAAAAAAAAAGAGCATATATGCCGAAGCATGGGGGCAGCAGGGGCGGAGGTGCGATTTTGCTCCTAATGCCGCGTACATACGGTCGAAATTCCGACGGAGGATTGCCCGTGGAAAAGTCCGACCGTGTGTACGCGGCATAACCATTTATGCCGTGTACATACGGTCGAAATTCAGACGGAGGCTTGCCCGTGGAAAAGTCCGACCGTGTGTACGCGGCATAACTTTTTTGCGGGAGGATGCCTGCATGCTTCGGCATATATAAATGGTGCATGTATGCCCATCATTAGAAGTGGGTGGATGAAGAGAAGTATTCTAATGGTGGGAATACCCACCGATCAATCTCTTTTTTTCGTTCAGCCAACAGGCTGCATGAAAAAAAAGATTACAATACATGTCCAACAAGGACCAGCAACGTACTGGTATGTTGCTGGACTTTGAATGGTTATACCAAAATGATGCCTGCGGGTTTAGGTATCATCTTGGTATCATTCTTTTCAGCCAGCGGTCGGCTTTTATGTAAAAGCAATCCTAGCATATAATTAGCCTCTAGACTGCTTTTACAAGCAGTGGGAGGGAATGTCCCCCCCCCTGGATATAAACAGCGCCATTGGGAAATTGGGAAAGCATTTTATCACACCGATCTTGGTGGGGTCAGATGCTTTGAGGGCAGAGGAGAGATCTAGGGTCTAATAGACCCCAATTTGTTTAAAAAAAAAGACTACCTGTCACTACCTATTGCTATCATAGGGGATATTTACATTCCCTAAGATAACAATAAAAATGGTAAAAAAATAAATGGAAGGAACAGTTTAAAAATAAAATAAAAAAGCAAAATAAATAATAATAATAAAAAAAAGCACCCCTGTCCCCCCCTGCAAAGGCAAGCGTCTGTCTGGCGTCATATGTAAACAGCAATTGAAGTATCACCGCGAAGGTCAGATCGAGGGCAGTCACTTTAGCAGTAGACCTCCTCTGTAAATCTAATGTGGTAACCTGTAAAGGCTTTTAAAAAATGTATGTAGTTTGTCGCCGCTGTGTGTTTGTGCGCAATTTTAAAGCATGTCGTGTTTGGTATCCATGTACTCGGCCTAAGATCCTCTTTTTTATTTCATCAAACATTTGGGCAATATAGTGTGTTTTAGTGCATTAAAATGAAAAAAAGTGTATTTTTTCCCCAAAAAATGCGTTTGAAAAATCGCTGCACAAATACTGTGTGGAAAAAAAATTGCAAAACCCACCATTTTAATTTTTAGGGCCTTTGCTTTAAAAAAATATATAATGTTTGGGGGTTCAAGGTAATTTTCTTGCAAAAACAAAAAATGTTTTCATGTAAACAAAAAGTGTCAGAAAGGGCTTTGTCTTCAAGTGGTTAGAAGAGTGGATGATATGTGACATAAGCTTCCTAATGCTGTGCATAAAATGCCAGGACAGTTCAAAACCCCCCCCCCAAATTACCCCATTTTGGAATGTAGACACCCTAAGCTATTTGCTGAGAGGCACGTTGAGCCCAATGAATGTTTTTTTTTGTCCCAAGTGATTGAATAATGACAAAAATAAAAAAAAATGTACAAAAAGTTGTCACTAAATGATATATTGCTCAAACATGCCATGGTTATATGTGGAATTGCACCCCAAAATACATTCTGTTGCTTCTCCTGAGTACAGGGATTAGGGATGGCCTTGCGGTTTGCCTAGGGTTGCCACCTGTCCGGTTTTGACCCGGACAGTACGGGTTTTGACACATGTGCCCGGGTTTCCACCCGCTGGAAACCCGGGCACACATTCCTACGTCCTGTGGCCACTGGCAGCCGGATCTCTGTCCCCGGCCGCAACTTCTAGAAAGGCGCGCGCTGCGTGCATTATCCCGTGCCTGCTATCATAACATTGTCACACAGCGGTGGCACGGTGCCCTGTAATTGGCTGAACGGGCCATGTGCGGGGTGGGCCGAGCGGCAGACATGGGGGTCTGTGAATGGCCCTGCGGAGCTGGTGCTGGTCACGTGTGGAGGCGGGGGCGGGGCTGGGCTGTGGATTCGATCATCGCGCCTGCTTGCTCCCAGAGTCCTGCCTCACAATGTGTTTCTCCTGAGGTCTCATCTGCTCTGTCAGCTTACCCCCCCTTCCTCTGTGTCACCCCCCCTCCTCCTCTGTGTCACCCCCCTCCTCCTCCTCTGTCTGTGTCACCCCACTCCTCCTCCTCTGTCTGTGTCACCCCCCCTCCTCCTCCTCCTCCTCTGTGTCACCCCCCTCCTCCTCCTCCTCTGTGTCACTCCCCTCCTCCTCCTCCTCCTCTGTGTCACCCCCCTCCTCCTCCTCCTCTGTGTCACCCCCCTCCTCCTCCTCTGTGTCACCCCCCTCCTCCTCCTCTGTCTGTGTCACCCCCCCTCCTCCTCCTGTGTCACCCCCCTCCTCCTCCTCCTCCTCCTCTGTGTCACCCCCCTCCTCCTCCTCCTCCTCCTCCTCTGTGTCACCCCCTCCTCCTCCTCCTCCTCCGTGTCACCCCCCTCCTCCTCTGTCTGTGTTACCCCCCTCCTCCTCTGTCTGTGTCACCCCCTCCTCCTCCTCTGTGTCACCCCCCCCCCTCCTCCTCCTCCTCCTCCTCTGTGTCACCCCCCCTCCTCCTCCTCTGTGTCACCCCCCTCCTCCTCCTCTGTGTCACTCCTCCTCCTCTGTCTGTGTCACCACCCCCCCTCCTCCTCGGTCTGTGTCACCACCCCCCCCTCCTCCTCGGTCTGTGTCACCACCCCTCCTCCTCGGTCTGTGTCACCCCCCCTTCTCCTCTGTGTCACCCCCTTCTCCTCTGTGTCACCCCCCCTGTGTCACCCTCCTCCTTCTGTGTCACCCCCCTCCTTCTGTGTCACCCCCCTCCTCCTGTGTCACCCCCTCCTCCTCTGTGTCATCCCCCCCTCCTCTGTGTCACTCCCCCTCCTCTGTGTCACCCCCTCCTCTTTGTCACCCCCCTCCTCCTCTGTGTCACCTCCCCTCCTTTGTGTCATTCCCCTCCTCTGTGTCAGCTCCCCCTCCTCTGTGTCAGCTCCCCCTCCCCTCTGTCAGCCCCCCTCCCCTCTGTGTCACCCCCCTCCCCTCTATGTCACCCCCCTCCTCCTCTGTGTCATCACCCCCATCCTCTGTGTCACCCTCCTATCCTCTGTGTCACCCCCTAACTCTTTCAGCCCCCCTCCTCTGTGTCACCCCCATCCTCTGTGTCACCCCCTTCCTCACCCCCCTCCTATGTGTCAGTTCCCCCTCCTCTGTGTCAGTTCCCCCTCCTCTGTGTCACTCCCCTCCTCACCCCCTCCACTGTGTCAGCTCCCCCTCCTCTGTGTCAGCTCCCCCTCCACTGTGTCAGCTCCCCCTCCTCTGTGTCAGCTCCCCCTCCTCTGTGTCAGCTCCCCCTCCTCTGTGTCAGCTCCCCCTCCTCTGTCAGCTCCCCCTCCTCTGTGTCACTCCCCCTCCTTCTCTGTGTCACCCCCCTCCTCACCCCCTCCTTTGTGTCAGCTCCCCCTCCTCTGTGTCAGCTCCCCCTCCTCTGTGTCAGCTCCCCCTCCCCTCTGTCAGCCCCCCTCCCCTCTGTGTCACCCCCCTCCCCTCTATGTCACCCCCCTCCTCCTCTGTGTCATCACCCCCATCCTCTGTGTCACCCTCCTATCCTCTGTGTCACCCCCTAACTCTTTCAGCCCCCCTCCTCTGTGTCACCCCCATCCTCTGTGTCACCCCCTTCCTCACCCCCCTCCTATGTGTCAGTTCCCCCTCCTCTGTGTCAGTTCCCCCTCCTCTGTGTCACTCCCCTCCTCACCCCCTCCACTGTGTCAGCTCCCCCTCCTCTGTGTCAGCTCCCCCTCCACTGTGTCAGCTCCCCCTCCTCTGTGTCAGCTCCCCCTCCTCTGTGTCAGCTCCCCCTCCTCTGTGTCAGCTCCCCCTCCTCTGTCAGCTCCCCCTCCTCTGTGTCACTCCCCCTCCTTCTCTGTGTCACCCCCCTCCTCACCCCCTCCTTTGTGTCAGCTCCCCCTCCTCTGTGTCAGCTCCCCCTCCTCTGTGTCAGCTCCCCCTCCTCTGTGTCACCCCCCCTCCTCTGTGTCACCCCCTCCTCCTCTGTGTCACCCCCCTCCACTCCCCCTCCTCTGTGTCAGCTCCCCCTCCTCTGTGTCAGTTCCCCCTCCTCTGTGTTACCCCCCTCCTCTGTGTCAGTTCCCCCTCCTCTGTGTCACCCCCCATCCTCTGTGTCACCCCCCTCCTCTCCCCCTCCTCTGTGTCAGCTCCCCCTCCTCTGTGTCAGCTCCCCCTCCTCTGTGTCGCCCCCCTCCTCCTCTGTGTCGCCCCCCCCCCTCCTCCTCTGTGTCGCCCCCCCATCCTCTGTGTCACCCCCCTCCTCACCCTCTCCTCTGTGTCAGCTCCCCCTCCTCCTCTGTGTCACCCCCCTCCTCCTCCTCTGTGTCACCCCCCCTCCTCCTCTTTGTCACCCCCCATCCTCTGTGTCACCCCCCTCCTCACCCCCTCCTCTGTGTCAGCTCCCCCTCCTCTGTGCCAGCTCCCCCTCCTCTGTGTCAGCTCCCCCTCCTCTGTGTCACCCCCCCTCCTCCTCTGTGTCACCCCCCTCCTCACCCCCTCCTTTGTGTCAGCTCCCTCTCCTCTGTGTCAGCTCCCCCTCCTCTGTTTTAGCTCCCCCTCCTCTGTGTCAGCTCCCCCTCCCCTCTGTCACCCCCTCCCCTCTGTCACCCCCTCCTCTGTGTCACTCCCTTCCTCTGTGTCACTCCCTTCCTCTGTGTCACCCCTCCTCCTCTGTGTCAGTTCCCCCCTCCTCTGTGTCAGTTCCCCCTCCTGCTGTGTAAGCCCCTCTTTCCCTCTGTCTCTCTCTCTCTTTCTCTCAGACTCTCGCTCACCCCCTCTCTCGCACCCACCACTCTCTCTAATCCCCCCTCTCTCACCCCACCCTCTCATCCCCACCCCTCTCACCCCCACCCCTACTCTCTCTCATCCCCACCCCCACCATCTCACCCCACCCTCTCTCTCTCTCAACCCCACTCTCACCCCCTCTCTCTACTGCCTCCTCCCCCTTTCTTTCACCCCCTCACCTCCTCCTCTCTCACCGCCGCCTCTCTCTCACCTCCTCCTCTCACCTTTCCTTTTCTCACCTCCCTCCCCCCAACTCTTTCCCTCCTCAGGGGGTGGGGGCTCCATTAGGATGGATGTATGGGGCCCCAATAATTGCTAACAGCAGCCCTGTGAGTGAGCGCACCAGTTCGGATGTGTCCCGAATCCTGTGTCTTGCCGACACACTTCTCCCCAAGGCTCCCCACCAATGGAAGGAAGGAAAACAGCACTACAGTAGAGGAGCTCCACCCCCAAACTCCAGCTCCCACACTTCCTGGCTTGAAGCGGCTCTCAGTAAGGCAGTCTAATGGGGGTCTTTCGGGGCAGGAGACACTGATGGGGGGGTTCCCGATATAAGGGAGGGGAGTCTGTGGGGAGGGAGGTGGACGGTGTCAGTAGGGCAGTGGATGGTACCAGTAGTTACCATCCACGCTAACCGTGACACATTATTGCTCTCCTCCAGGTCTTTAAAATCCTTTAGTGTATACCACAAAAAAATTGCCATGCACCGCTAAAGTGTTCGGGTTTTGCTTGAGGAAAAGGTGGCAACCCTAGGTTCGCCCCACGGTCGGTTCGCGGCGAACTTTGCGCGTTCGCTATTCGCCAAACCGGCGGACATATGGCGCTGTTCGCGGCCGCCATATTCTTTTACATTGTGGAGAACTTTGACCCATGACACATCTATCATGTGGTACAGGACAGCCAATTGAGACATTTCAACAGATGGACATACCCCCTACCTTATAAATAGACCTGATCTGGCTGCCATTTTACATTCCGTCTTTTGTCAGCGTAGGGAGAAGTTGCTGTGTGGAGCAGGGAACAGACTGTAATCCTAGCTACTTTATTAGGTCCACAAAAGTCTTTTAAGGACTGGTATAGGTGTACTATTGTTTGGCGTGCAGTATATAGGGGTGTAATACACTTATAATATACTTTCAAATATAGAAAGCATATTATAGTTCATTTCAATTGTGCAGCATTGGGACTGCAGTGCTGAGCAGTTCTGCAGCTGTGTTTAGTCAGTGTAGGGAGGTTGCTGTTTGTGTACTAGCAGGGACAGACTCTACTAATCACTAGCTATAAGGTCCACAAAAGTCCTTTTTAAGGACTGGTATAGGTGTACAGTATATAGGGGTGTAATACACTTATAATATACTTTCAAATATAGAAAGCATATTATAGTGCATTTCTACTGTGCAGCATTTATACTGTGCAGCTTCTGAGCGGTTTTGCAGCTCTTTTGTCAGTGTAGGGAGAAGTTGTTGCTGTGTGTCGCAGGCACAGACTAGCGACTAAAATCGCT
>CM055126.1:69175942-69178442 GCA_029206835.1 Rana muscosa
GGAAAATGGTCCAAAATCTAACCCCCGGCCCTTTTGTCCCCAAAATGGTCCGAAATTTAACCCCCGGTCTTTATGTCCCCAAAATGGTTTAAAATGGTCTAAAATCTAACCCCCAGCCCCTTTGCCCCAAAATGGTCCGAAATCTAACCCCCCGGCGCCTTTGCCCCAAAATGGTCCAAAATCAAACCTCTGGCCCTTTTCTTGATAATGGTCCAAAATCTAACCCCCGGCCCTTTTGTCCCCGAAATGGTCCAAAATCTAACCCCCGACCTTTGTGTCCCAAAAATGGTTTAAAATAGTCCAAAATCTAACCCCCCCGGCCCCTTTGCCCCGAAATGGTCCAAAATCTAACCTCCAGCCCTTTTCTTGAAAATGGTCCAAAATCTAACCCCCGGCCCTTTTGTACCCAAAATGGTCCGTAATTTAACCCCCGGGCCTTTATGTTCCCAAAATGGTTTAAAATGGTCAAAAATCTAACCCATGGCCCCTTTGCCCCGAAATGGTCCAAAATCTAACCTCCAGCCCTTTTCTTGAAAATGGTCCAAAATCTATCCCCCGGCCCTTTTGTACCCAAAATGGTTCGTAATTTAACCCCCGGCCTTTATGTCCCCAAAATGGTTTAAAATGGTCAAAAATCTAACCCCCCGGCCCCTTTGCCTCAAAATGGTCCAAAATCTAACCTCCGGCCCTTTTCTTGAAAATGGTCCAAAATCTAACCCTCGGCCCTTTTGTCCCCAAAATGGTCCGAAATCTAACCCCCGGCCTTTATGTCCCCAAAATGGTTTAAAATGGTCAAAAATCTAATCCCCGGCCCCTTTGCCCCAAAATGTTCCAAAATCTAACCTCCGGCCCTTTTCTTGAAAATTGTCCAAAATCTAACCCCCCGGCCCTTTTGTCCCCAAAATGGTCTGAAATCTAACCCCCGGCCTTCATGTCCCCAAAATGGTTTAAAATGGTCCAAAATCTAACCCCCGGCCCTTTTGTCCCCAAAATGGTCCGAAATCTAATCCCCGGCCCTTTTGTCCCCAAAATGGTTTAAAATGGTCCAAAATCTAACCCCCCGGCCCTTTTGTCCCCAAAATGGTCCGTAATGTAACCCCCGGCATTTATGTCCCAAAATGGTTTTAAAATAGTCAAAAATCTAATCCCTGGCCCCTTTGCCCCAAAATGGTCCAAAATCTAACCTCCAGCCCTTTTCTTGAAAATGGTCCAAAATCTAACCCCCCGGCCCTTTTGTCCCCAAAATGGTCCGAAATCTAACCCCCCGGCCTTTATGTCCCCAAAATGGTTTAAAATGGTCAAAAATCTAATCCCCGGCCCTTTGCCCCAAAATGGTCCAAAATCTAACCTCCAGCCCTTTTCTTGAAAATGGTCCAAAATCTAACCCCCGGCCCTTTTGTCCCCAAAATGGTCTGAAATCTAACCCCCGGCCTTTATGTCCCCAAAACTGGTTTAAAATGGTCACAAATCTAATCCCCGGCCCCTTTGCCCCAAAATGGTCCAAAAATCTAACCTCCGGCCCTTTTGTCTTAAAAATGGTCCAAAATCTAACCCCCGGCCTTTATGTCCCCCAAAATGGTTTAAAATTGTCCAAAATCTAACCCCCGGCCCCTTTGTCCCCTAAATGGTCCAAAATCTAACCCCGGCCCCTTTGCCCGAAATGGTCCAAAATCTAACCTCTGGCCCTTTTGTTGAAAATGGTCCAAAATCGAACCCCCGGCCCTTTTGTCCCCAAAATGGTCCGAAATCTAACCCCCGGCCTTCATGTCCCCAAAATGGTTTAAAGTGGTCCAAAATCTAACCGCCGTCCCTTTTCTTGAAAATGGTCCAAAATCTAACCCCCGGCCCTTTTGTCCCCAAAATGGTCCAAAATCTAACCCCCGACCTTTGTGTCCCGAAAATGGTTTAAAATAGTCCAAAATCTAACCCCCGGCCCCATTGCCCCGAAATGGTCCAAAATCTAACCTCCAGCCCTTTTCTTGAAAATGGTCCAAAATCGAACCCCCGGCCCTTTTGTCCCCAAAATGGTCCGAAATCTAACCCCCGGCCTTCATGTCCCCAAAATGGTTTAAAGTGGTCCAAATCTAACCGCCGTCCCTTTTCTTGAAAATGGTCCAAAATCTAACCCCCGGCCCTTTTGTCCCCAAAATGGTCCAAAATCTAACCCCCGACCTTTGTGTCCCGAAAATGGTTTAAAATAGTCCAAAATCTAACCCCCGGCCCCCATTGCCCCCGAAATGGTCCAAAATCTAACCTCCAGCCCTTTCTTGAAAATGGTCCAAAATCTAACCCCCCGGCCCCTTTTGTCCCCAAAATGGTCTGAAATCTAACCCCCGGCCTTTATGTCCCCAAAATGGTTTAAAATGGTCAAAAATCTAATCCCCGTCCCCTTTGCCCCAAAATGGTCCAAAATCTAACCTCCGGCCCTTTTCTTGAAAATGGTCCAAAATCTAACCCCCGGCCCTTTTGTCCCCAAAATGGTCCAAAATTTAACCCCCGG
>CM055126.1:69190942-69193442 GCA_029206835.1 Rana muscosa
CCGTCGGGCCTCTGGGATCCGATAGGGTTTTAACTTCACCCTTTCACCGGGCGGGGTAATAATGTCATGCTCTACCCCAGATGTTTGTCCCGGCAGCTCAGAGAATACCTCCTTGTTGCGAAGCACAAACTCCTTAACCTCCTGTTGTTGGGGTTGTGACAAGGTGGCTGCGATTCCAACCTCAGGAATCACGCAACCAGTTTGAGCTGGTGACCAAGTGTCTGCGACTAGGGACTCTCTATCCCTCCAGGCTTTCAACAGATTAACGTGATAGATCTGTTCGGGCTTTCGCCTTCCTGGTTGTCTGACCTTGTAATTCACTTCGCTCACTTTTTCCATTATCTCGTAGGGGCCTTGCCATTTGGCAAGGAATTTACTTTCAACCGTAGGGACAAGTACCAATATCCTATCCCCCGGGGAAAAGGTACGGGTCTTGGCTCCACGGTTGTACACTCTCTGCTGTGCCAACTGCGCTTGGGCCAAATGTTCCTTCACGATGGGCATTACCTGTGCAATTCGATCTTGCATCAGGGCGACATGCTCAATCACACTCCTGTGGGGAGAACTCTCACTTTCCCAAGTTTCCTTGGCAATATCCAACAGCCCTCTTGGGTGTCTCCCATACAGTAACTCAAAGGGGGAGAATCCCGTAGAGGATTGGGGCACCTCCCTAATAGCAAACATCAAATAAGGAAGTAGACAGTCCCAATCCTTTCCATCCCTATCCACCACTTTCTTCAACATTTGTTTTAGGGTTTTGTTGAATCTTTCAACCAGCCCATCGGTTTGGGGGTGATACACAGATGTACGTAATTGCGTCACTTTGAACAATTTACACAGCTCCTTCATAACCCGGGACATAAAGGGTGTACCTTGGTCCGTAAGCAGTTCTTTACAAATACCCACCCGGCTAAAAACAAGAGATAGCTCTTTGGCTATGGTTTTGGCCGAGGTATTTCTGAGAGGGATCGCTTCTGGATAACGGGTGGCATAGTCCATTATAACCAATATGTACTGGTGCCCCCTAGCGGACTTGATTATAGGACCTACCAAATCCATTGCGATTCTCTCAAACGGGACCTCAATGATGGGTAGAGGGACCAGCGGGCTACGGAAGTGTGGCATCGGGGCCGACCTCTGACACACAGGGCAGGAGGAACAATAATTTTCTATGTCCTTCATCACCCCAGGCCAATAGAATCTCTGTAATACCCTCTCTCGGGTTTTCTCTGTCCCCAGATGACCTCCAAGAATGTGCCCATGGGCCAACTCCAACACCAACTTCCTGTAAGGTTTGGGCACCACCAGCTGCTCAACGGTTTCTTCTGCCCTTTTTGCCACCCGATACAGTAGGTCCTTCTCTACGCTGAAGTATGGGTAAGTGCAGGTATTATCTGGGTTCACTAACTCGCCATCTATTTTCACTACGTTTTCCCGTGCCTTTATTAGGGCGGGGTCTTTCAACTGTTCTGTGGCAAAGTTTTCCCTGTGAACCTCAAGATCAGAAAACTCCACAGACGGTAGGTTTTCGTCTGAGGAGGTGGGCTCCTCTCCAGTTTCTTGAGTCTCCCCTGCCAATACTGACAAGGGAAATTCGGGAGAGTCCTCACCACTCTCAGAGGAGTTCTGGCTATCATATTCCTGGTACATAGGGGCACCAGTGGGGGGCTCATGATCATCCCACAGTTCCCAGAACTTCGGAAAATCCCTTCCCACAATGGCGTCATGCGGTAACTGAGACACTAAGCCCACTGGATGAGAAAGGGTACCTTTGGGGGTCTCGAAACACACTGTAGTGCCCGCATTCTCCACCAACTGTGAGGGGGCTAGCTCGGCAGCGGGTATGTGTGACCCCCGGGATGGGCTCCCCACCCAAAAACAGGCCCAGCAGACGGAGGTTGTGGTTTTCAAAATCAAAAAGGTGCGGTTTATTTTCTATTTACAGTGACAAAAACACAGCAAGGCAAAAAAAACAAACACAAAATAAGTCCTGGTCAACTTGACCTCTGACTAAACTTACAGGTTTCCTAACTAACGACTGGGATCAGCCTAGTGCTGTCCTAGTCCCTGGTTTTAAATGTCCAAGCAAAATATAGCCACACAGGCTTTCTCTCACCGCACAGGGGTTCACTCTCCCTAGACAGTCCACACAGGTCTGCTTCCAGGCATGAGCCAACATCTAATGAATCTGGGCTTTCTTATAGAGGCCTAAATGAGCTGACAAGGTTCAGCTGGACTCATCAACTCCCTGTCTGCACGACGCCCAGCCCTCTCCCTAGAGGTATGAGTCATCAATGAGCCCACTAGTCTCAGCTGGGCTTATACAACTCTCCACCTAGCTGTATAAATCGGCGTAAAGCCTGAATCTGGGCGAAATATATCTACCCCCCTGGATGCAACCAGGTGACTTTACCTTCCTGCTGTCACAATAGATAGATAGATAGATAGATAGATAGATAAACTGATAAATAGATAGATAGAAAGATAGATAGATGGATAA
>CM055126.1:69260942-69265942 GCA_029206835.1 Rana muscosa
GGCTATTTGTTTGGACTTTTACTAAACCAGGGACTTAGGGACTAGGACAGCACCAGGCTGATCCCAGTTGTTAGTTTAGGAAACCTGCATGTTTAGTCAGAGGTCAAACTGACCAGGATTTATTTTGTTTGTTTCTTTTTGGCTTTGCTGTGTTTTTGTCACTGTACATAGAGAAATAAACCGCACCTTTTGATTTTGAAAACCACAACCTCCGTCTGCTGGCCCTGTTTTTGTGTGGGGAGCCCAACCAGGGGGTCACACACACCCGCTACCGAGTTAACCCCCTCACAGTTGGTGGAGAATGCGGGCAGTTTTTTTTAAGCCAGCATGGAGGAGATACTGAAACAGCTGGCTCTAGCAAATGCCAATCAACAGCAGACAAATGCAGGTTTGCAAAGGAGCCTTGCAGCCCAGCAGCAAGCTCATCAACAAGCCCAGCAGCAATCTGAGGCCCACTTCATAGACCTGTTACAGAAGCAAGAGCAGAGACTACAACAAATGGAAGCAGTAATGCAGCAACGTCCGCAGACCAGTGAGGAAAGCCGTCCCACTAATACCGCGTCCTTTGGGGTGAGTCGTTTATTGACAAAAATGACTGGAGAGGATGATCCAGAGGTATTTTTGACCACATTTGAAAGGACTGCTGAAAGAGAAAAGTGGCCTGAGGAGCAGTGGGCTGGACTGGTGGCTCCTCTGTTAACTGGTGAATCGCAGAAGGCTTACTATGACCTAGAGCCTGACCAAGCAAAAGACTATGTGATGCTAAAAGCTGAAATATTGGCAAGGCTGGGTGTCACCCTGGCTGTCCGGGCTCAGCGTGTGCATAACTGGACTTTCCAGCTTGGAAAACCCCCCAGGTCTCAAATGTATGATCTCATTCACCTGAGCAGGAAGTGGCTACAGCCAGAGACTTTGTCCGCACCGGAGATTGTGGAACGTGTTGTGATGGATCGTTTCTTGAGAGCTCTTCCTACCGCCATTCAAAAGTGGGTAAGCCATGGAGACCCAGAAACGGCCGGTAAACTTGTGGATCGTGTAGAGAGATACTTGGCTACAGAGAACCTGACGGCCTCTTCCAGAGACTCTCGGACTTTCCACCCTAAGACCAGACCATCCCCAGGGGCGGATAAGAGGATTCCAAGGGGTGAGGGTGGAGAGAGTGAGAGGGTGGGAGCTCTACCCCAAGTTTGGCGAGAACAGCCTGGGAAATCAGCGGCTCAAGAGGCCGCAAGAAGGATCGTTTGCTACCGCTGCCGGCAAGCGGGACATATTGCAGCAAATTGCCCGGTTGTGGAGGAACCCATGCAATGTGACTTTCTGATGGACAGACGTCAGTCGCTGTGTGCGACAGTCGCATGCACTGCCATTCGGGGAACTGAGAAACATTTATGCAAAATGTGTATTAATGGTAGAAATGTTGTGGTATTACTGGATTCAGGTAGCCTTGTGACCCTGATAAAGGCTGAATTAGTTAAAACAGAGGTCTCTGGGAATAGCAAGGTAGCTGTTATTTGTGTGCATGGGGACACCCGAGAGTATCCAGTGACTACAGTGTGTTTCGAGACCCCCAAAGGTACCCTCTCTCATCCAGTGGGGTTAGTATCTCAATTACCGCATGATGCCATTGTGGGAAGGGATTTTCCGAAGTTCTGGGAACTGTGGGATGATCCTGAGCCCCCCACTGGTGCCCCTATGTACCAGGAATGTGATAGCCAGAACTCCTCTGAGAGTGGTGAGGACTCTCCAGAATTTCCCTTGTCAGTATTGGCAGGGGAGACTCAAGAAACTGGAGAGGAGCCCACCTCCTCAGACGAAAACCTACCGTCTGTGGAGTTTTCTGATCTGGAGGTTCACAGGGAAAATTTTGCCACAGAACAGTTAAAAGACCCCGCCCTAATAAAGGCACGGGAAAACGTAGTGGAAATAGATGGCGAGTTAGTGAACCCAGATAATACCTGCACTTACCCATACTTCAGTGTAGAGAAGGACCTACTGTATCGGGTGGCAAAAAGGGCAGAAGAAACCGTTGAGCAGCTGGTGGTGCCCAAACCTTACAGGAAGTTGGTGTTGGAGTTGGCCCATGGGCACATTCTTGGAGGTCATCTGGGGACAGAGAAAACCCGAGAGAGGGTATTACAGAGATTCTATTGGCCTGGGGTGATGAAGGACATAGAAAATTATTGTTCCTCCTGCCCTGTGTGTCAGAGGTCGGCCCCGATGCCACATTTCCGTAGCCCGCTGGTCCCTCTACCCATCATTGAGGTCCCGTTTGAGAGAATCGCAATGGATTTGGTAGGTCCTATAATCAAGTCCGCTAGGGGGCACCAGTACATATTGGTTATAATGGACTATGCCACCCGTTATCCAGAAGCGATCCCTCTCAGAAATACCTCGGCCAAAACCATAGCCAAAGAGCTATCTCTTGTTTTTAGCCGGGTGGGTATTTGTAAAGAACTGCTTACGGACCAAGGTACACCCTTTATGTCCCGGGTTATGAAAGAGCTGTGTAAATTGTTCAAAGTGACGCAATTGCGTACATCTGTGTATCACCCCCAAACCGATGGGCTGGTTGAAAGATTCAACAAAACCCTAAAACAAATGTTGAAGAAAGTGGTGGATAGAGATGGAAAGGATTGGGACTGTCTACTTCCTTATTTGATGTTTGCTATTAGGGAGGTGCCCCAATCCTCTACGGGATTCTCCCCCTTTGAGTTACTGTATGGGAGACACCCAAGAGGGCTGTTGGATATTGCCAAGGAAACTTGGGAAAGTGAGAGTTCTCCCCACAGGAGTGTGATTGAGCATGTCGCCCTGATGCAAGATCGAATTGCACAGGTAATGCCCATCGTGAAGGAACATTTGGCCCAAGCGCAGTTGGCACAGCAGAGAGTGTACAACCGTGGAGCAAAGACCCGTACCTTTTCCCCGGGGGATAGGATATTGGTACTTGTCCCTACGGTTGAAAGTAAATTCCTTGCCAAATGGCAAGGCCCCTACGAGATAATGGAAAAAGTGAGCGAAGTGAATTACAAGGTCAGACAACCAGGAAGGCGAAAGCCCGAACAGATATATCACGTTAATCTGTTGAAAGCCTGGAGGGATAGAGAGTCCCTAGTCGCAGAAACTTGGTCACCAGCTCAAACTGGTTGCGTGATTCCGGAGGTTGGAATAGCAGCCACCTTGTCACAACCCCAACAACAGGAGGTTAAGGAGTTTGTGCTTCGCAACAAGGAGGTGTTCTCTGAGCTGCCGGGACAAACATCTGGGGTAGAGCATGATATTATTACCCCGCCCGGTGAAAGGGTGAAGTTAAAACCCTATCGGATCCCAGAGGCCCGACGGGAGGCAATACGGGAGGAAGTACAGAAAATGCTGAACTTAGGGGTGATAGAGGAGTCCCAAAGTGATTGGTCTAGTCCCATTGTGTTGGTGCCTAAACCGGATGGGAGCTGGCGATTTTGTAACGATTTTCGTCAGTTGAACAAAGTTACAAAATTTGACACCTACCCCATGCCACGTATAGATGAGTTGATCGACCGGCTGGGAACAGCCCGATACATGACGACTCTTGACCTCACAAAAGGGTATTGGCAAATTCCCCTGGCCAAGTCGGCCAAAGAGAAAACCGCATTTGTAACCCCAGACGGGGCGTTCCAATATAAGAGAATGCCGTTCGGGTTACAGAATGCGCCGGCCACATTCCAGCGGAAAATGGACCAGATGCTGAGGCCCCATCGGAAGTATGCTGCGGCTTACCTGGATGACGTAATTGTCCATAGCACAGATTGGGCCTCACATCTGCCAAAAGTGCAAGCAGTCCTGGACTCTGTTCGGGAAGCGGGGTTTACGGCTAACCCCAAGAAGTGTACCATTGGGCAGGAGGAGGCCAAATATCTTGGGTACACCATTGGCAGGGGAGTAATAAAACCCCAACTCAACAAAGTCGAGGCCATCCAGAGTTGGCCACGTCCCAACAGCAAGAAGCAGGTACGAGCCTTTCTGGGAATCGCGGGTTATTATCGGCGCTTCATTCCCCACTTTGCTTCTAAGGCTGTGCCCCTAACCAACCTGACGAAAGGGAAAGGGTCGGTCATGATTAAATGGACCCCCGAGGCTGAGGCAGCATTCCAATTCTTGAAACAAGCCTTATGTAGCCAGCCAGTGTTGTACTCACCCGACTTCTCTAAAGACTTTGTCGTACAAAGTGATGCGTCAGATGTGGGGTTAGGAGCAGTATTGTCCCAGGTCTGGAACGGGGAAGAGCACCCAGTCATTTACCTCAGCAGGAAGTTGAAGTCCCATGAGGTAAATTACGCCACGGTTGAAAAGGAGTGTTTAGCGGTGAAGTGGGCTCTAGATTCCCTTCGGTACTATCTGCTAGGTAGGCACTTTGACATGGTTACGGATCACGCTCCGTTAAAGTGGATGGCTCAAAACAAGGAGACAAATAGAAGAGTGAATAGGTGGTTCCTGGCCCTACAGGAATTCAACTTCACAGTAAAGCATCGCCCTGGCGTTCAAATGGGGAATGTGGATGCTTTGTCTCGAGTACATGAATGCCTGATTGCTGGTGTTCCAACCCCAAGGTTAAAACAAGAGGGGGGGGTATGTGACAGCAGGAAGGTAAAGTCACCTGGTTGCATCCAGGGGGGTAGATATATTTCTCCCAGATTCAGGCTTTATGCCGACTTATACAACTAGGGAGTTGATGAAGCCCAGCTGAGGCTAGTGGGCTCATGAATGACTCATACCTCTAGGGAGAGTGCTGGGCGTCGTGAGGCAGGGAGTTGATGAGACCAGCTGAAGCCTGTCAGTTCGTTTAAGGCCTCTATAAAAACTCCCAGATTCATTAGGTGTTTGCTCATGCCTGGAACCAGACCTGTGTGGACTGTCTAGGGAGAGTGAACCCCTGTGCGGTGAGGCAAAGCCTGTGTGGCTATTTGTTTGGACTTTTACTAAACCAGGGACTTAGGGACTAGGACAGCACCAGGCTGATCCCA
>CM055126.1:69328442-69333442 GCA_029206835.1 Rana muscosa
TGTTTGGACTTTTACTAAACCAGGGACTTAGGGACTAGGACAGCACTAGGCTGATCCCAGTTGTTAGTTTAGGAAACCTGCATGTTTAGTCAGAGGTCAAACTGACCAGGATTTATTTTGTTTGTTTCTTTTTGGCTTTGCTGTGTTTTTGTCACTGTACATAGAGAAATAAACCGCACCTTTTGATTTTGAAAACCACAACCTCCGTCTGCTGGCCCTGTTTTTGTGTGGGGAGCCCAACCAGGGGGTCACACACACCCGCTACCGAGTTAACCCCCTCACAGTTGGTGGAGAACCAGTGGCAGTTTTTTTAAGCCAGCATGGAGGAGATACTGAAACAGCTGGCTCTAGCAAATGCCAATCAACAGCAGACAAATGCAGGTTTGCAAAGGAGCCTTGCAGCCCAGCAGCAAGCTCATCAACAAGCCCAGCAGCAATCTGAGGCCCGCTTCATAGACCTGTTACAGAAGCAAGAGCAGAGACTACAACAAATGGAAGCAGTAATGCAGCAACGTCCGCAGACCAGTGAGGAAAGCCGTCCCACTAATACCGCGTCCTTTGGGGTGAGTCGTTTATTGACAAAAATGACTGGAGAGGATGATCCAGAGGTATTTTTGACCACATTTGAAAGGACTGCTGAAAGAGAAAAGTGGCCTGAGGAGCAGTGGGCTGGACTGGTGGCTCCTCTGTTAACTGGTGAATCGCAGAAGGCTTACTATGACCTAGAGCCTGACCAAGCAAAAGACTATGTGATGCTAAAAGCTGAAATATTGGCAAGGCTGGGTGTCACCCTGGCTGTCCGGGCTCAGCGTGTGCATAACTGGACTTTCCAGCTTGGAAAACCCCCCAGGTCTCAAATGTATGATCTCATTCACCTGAGCAGGAAGTGGCTACAGCCAGAGACTTTGTCCGCACCGGAGATTGTGGAACGTGTTGTGATGGATCGTTTCTTGAGAGCTCTTCCTACCGCCATTCAAAAGTGGGTAAGCCACGGAGACCCAGAAACGGCCGGTAAACTTGTGGATCGTGTAGAGAGATACTTGGCTACAGAGAACCTGACGGCCTCTTCCAGAGACTCTCGGACTTTCCACCCTAAGACCAGACCATCCCCAGGGGCGGATAAGAGGATTCCAAGGGGTGAGGGTGGAGAGAGTGAGAGGGTGGGAGCTCTACCCCAAGTTTGGCGAGAACAGCCTGGGAAATCAGCGGCTCAAGAGGCCGCAAGAAGGATCGTTTGCTACCGCTGCCGGCAAGCGGGACATATTGCAGCCAATTGCCCGGTTGTGGAGGAACCCATGCAGTGTGACTTTCTGACGGGCAGACGTCAGTCGCTGTGTGCGACAGTCGCATGCACTGCCATTCGAGGAACTGAGAAACATTTATGCAAAATGTGTGTTAATGGTAGAAATGTTGTGGTATTGTTGGATTCAGGTAGCCTTGTGACCCTGATAAAGGCTGAGTTAGTTAAAACAGAGGTCTCTGGGAATAGCAAGGTAGCTGTTATTTGTGTGCATGGGGACACCCGAGAGTATCCAGTGACTACAGTGTGTTTCGAGACCCCCAAAGGTACCCTCTCTCATCCAGTGGGCTTAGTATCTCAGTTACCGCATGACGCCATTGTGGGAAGGGATTTTCCGAAGTTCTGGGAACTGTGGGATGATCCTGAGCCCCCCACTGGTGCCCCTATGTACCAGGAATGTGATAGCCAGAACTCCTCTGAGAGTGGTGAGGACTCTCCAGAATTTCCCTTGTCAGTATTGGCAGGGGAGACTCAAGAAACTGGAGAGGAGCCCACCTCCTCAGACGAAAACCTACCGTCTGTGGAGTTTTCTGATCTGGAGGTTCACAAGGAAAATTTTGCCACAGAACAGTTAAAAGACCCCGCCCTAATAAAGGCACGGGAAAACGTAGTGGAAATAGATGGCGAGTTAGTGAACCCAGATAATACCTGCACTTACCCATACTTCAGCGTAGAGAAGGACCTACTGTATCGGGTGGCAAAAAGGGCAGAAGAAACCGTTGAGCAGCTGGTGGTGCCCAAACCTTACAGGAAGTTGGTGTTGGAGTTGGCCCATGGGCACATTCTTGGAGGTCATCTGGGGACAGAGAAAACCCGAGAGAGGGTATTACAGAGATTCTATTGGCCTGGGGTGATGAAGGACATAGAAAATTATTGTTCCTCCTGCCCTGTGTGTCAGAGGTCGGCCCCGATGCCACATTTCCGTAGCCCGCTGGTCCCTCTACCCATCATTGAGGTCCCGTTTGAGAGAATCGCAATGGATTTGGTAGGTCCTATAATCAAGTCCGCTAGGGGGCACCAGTACATATTGGTTATAATGGACTATGCCACCCGTTATCCAGAAGCGATCCCTCTCAGAAATACCTCGGCCAAAACCATAGCCAAAGAGCTATCTCTTGTTTTTAGCCGGGTGGGTATTTGTAAAGAACTGCTTACGGACCAAGGTACACCCTTTATGTCCCGGGTTATGAAAGAGCTGTGTAAATTGTTCAAAGTGACGCAATTGCGTACATCTGTGTATCACCCCCAAACCGATGGGCTGGTTGAAAGATTCAACAAAACCCTAAAACAAATGTTGAAGAAAGTGGTGGATAGAGATGGAAAGGATTGGGACTGTCTACTTCCTTATTTGATGTTTGCTATTAGGGAGGTGCCCCAATCCTCTACGGGATTCTCCCCCTTTGAGTTACTGTATGGGAGACACCCAAGAGGGCTGTTGGATATTGCCAAGGAAACTTGGGAAAGTGAGAGTTCTCCCCACAGGAGTGTGATTGAGCATGTCGCCCTGATGCAAGATCGAATTGCACAGGTAATGCCCATCGTGAAGGAACATTTGGCCCAAGCGCAGTTGGCACAGCAGAGAGTGTACAACCGTGGAGCAAAGACCCGTACCTTTTCCCCGGGGGATAGGATATTGGTACTTGTCCCTACGGTTGAAAGTAAATTCCTTGCCAAATGGCAAGGCCCCTACGAGATAATGGAAAAAGTGAGCGAAGTGAATTACAAGGTCAGACAACCAGGAAGGCGAAAGCCCGAACAGATATATCACGTTAATCTGTTGAAAGCCTGGAGGGATAGAGAGTCCCTAGTCGCAGAAACTTGGTCACCAGCTCAAACTGGTTGCGTGATTCCGGAGGTTGGAATAGCAGCCACCTTGTCACAACCCCAACAACAGGAGGTTAAGGAGTTTGTGCTTCGCAACAAGGAGGTGTTCTCTGAGCTGCCGGGACAAACATCTGGGGTAGAGCATGATATTATTACCCCGCCCGGTGAAAGGGTGAAGTTAAAACCCTATCGGATCCCAGAGGCCCGACGGGAGGCAATACGGGAGGAAGTACAGAAAATGCTGAACTTAGGGGTGATAGAGGAGTCCCAAAGTGATTGGTCTAGTCCCATTGTGTTGGTGCCTAAACCGGATGGGAGCTGGCGATTTTGTAACGATTTTCGTCAGTTGAACAAAGTTACAAAATTTGACACCTACCCCATGCCACGTATAGATGAGTTGATCGACCGGCTGGGAACAGCCCGATACATGACGACTCTTGACCTCACAAAAGGGTATTGGCAAATTCCCCTGGCCAAGTCGGCCAAAGAGAAAACCGCATTTGTAACCCCAGACGGGGCGTTCCAATATAAGAGAATGCCGTTCGGGTTACAGAATGCGCCGGCCACATTCCAGCGGAAAATGGACCAGATACTGAGGCCCCATCGGAAGTATGCTGCGGCTTACCTGGATGACGTAATTGTCCATAGCACAGATTGGGCCTCACATCTGCCAAAAGTGCAAGCAGTCCTAGACTCTATCCGGGAAGCGGGGTTTACGGCTAACCCCAAGAAGTGTACCATTGGGCAGGAGGAGGCCAAATATCTTGGGTACACCATTGGCAGGGGAGTGATAAAACCCCAACTCAACAAAGTCGAGGCCATCCAGAGTTGGCCACGTCCCAACAGCAAGAAGCAGGTACGGGCCTTTCTGGGAATCGCGGGTTATTATCGGCGCTTCATTCCCCACTTTGCTTCTAAGGCTGTGCCCCTAACCAACCTGACGAAAGGGAAAGGGTCGGTCATGATTAAATGGACCCCCGAGGCTGAGGCAGCATTCCAATTCTTGAAACAAGCCTTATGTAGCCAGCCAGTGTTGTACTCACCCGACTTCTCTAAAGACTTTGTCGTACAAAGTGATGCGTCAGATGTGGGGTTAGGAGCAGTATTGTCCCAGGTCTGGAACGGGGAAGAGCACCCAGTCATTTACCTCAGCAGGAAGTTGAAGTCCCATGAGGTAAATTACGCCACGGTTGAAAAGGAGTGTTTAGCGGTGAAGTGGGCTCTAGATTCCCTTCGGTACTATCTGCTAGGTAGGCACTTTGACATGGTTACGGATCACGCTCCGTTAAAGTGGATGGCTCAAAACAAGGAAACAAATAGAAGAGTGAATAGGTGGTTCCTGGCCCTCCAGGAATTCAACTTCACAGTAAAGCATCGCCCTGGCGTTCAAATAGGGAATGTGGATGCTTTGTCTCGAGTACATGAATGCCTGATTGCTGGTGTTCCAACCCCGAGGTTAAAACAAGAGGGGGGGGTATGTGACAGCAGGAAGGTAAAGTCACCTGGTTGCATCCAGGGGGGTAGATATATTTCGCCCAGATTCAGGCTTTACGCCGATTTGTACAACTAGGTGGAGAGTTGTATAAGGCTAGTGTGCTCATGGATGACTCATACCTCTAGGGAGAGGGCTGGGCGTCGTGCAGACAGGGAGTTGATGAGACCAGCTGAACCTTGTCAGCTCATTTAGGCCTCTATAAGAAACTCCCAGATTCATTAGATGTTAGCTCATGCCTGGAACCAGACCTGTGTGGACTGTCTAGGGAGAGTGAACCCCTGTGCGGTGAGGCAAAGCCTGTGTGGCTATTTGTTTGGACTTTTACTAAACCAGGGACTTAGGGACTAGGACAGCACTAGGCTGATCCCAGTTGTTAGTTTA
>CM055126.1:69365942-69373442 GCA_029206835.1 Rana muscosa
CTTCAGGAGTAGTGTCATGCAATTGCTGAGAATAAAAAAAGGAAAATAAATACAACATAATTTGTTCAATCTATTATCAAAGTTAAAGACACAAAAAACACAAAAAATATAGTTGTATTTAGAGATGACTGAAAACCAAATCCACCCAGAAGGATATTTCCAATCTCAGTTCAGTTTTACCCCATATTATATATATATGCTTTACCTGTAAATTTGTTGGTATGATCATAAAGAAAGGGTAAAGGACGGATAACCAGTAAGTTGAGCCACGTAGGGAGACCTCAAAAGGAAAGATTATTGGTGTATCATAGAAGGGAGAATATACTGGCACGAGTAGCCACCCGAAGCACACCAACAAAAGAACAGAGGATCATCTGGGGGAAACTATGAAAAGGAGTATTGGTCAGAACTTATAATATCTTTTATATTGACTTACTTCGTCTTATATCTTATATTTCCCATCCATATTTACCTTTCTATATATCAAACTGATTTCAAAACAAGCAACCGAAGAGATGGATGAGGGGGAGAAAAAGGAGTGGTAGAGAAGAAAAAGGGAAATTATCCCAATCTCTCCAAATCACCCCTTGTCGCCCCACTTCTATCCGCTCTATGGAGACACAAAGAAAGGGAGAAGAAATAATTATTAATTATAAGGATGTTAAATAACCTTATTTTATTATGTTTTAATTTTTATTTTTTATTTCTATATATAGTCAAAAATTGCCATATATTTATGACTATTGATTACCTATTGTTTTCCCACATCTGGGTTAGATCCACCTTAAGATATTTTTACCGGTATAAGCAACCAGTTCCTAAGAAAATTAAAAAATATATATGTATGTATAAAGATTGCTACTTTGAATTAACAGCCTATTAGACCAAAAAGATAGGATAAGAACAATAATTCAGTATCAAGTCATTAATTACCTTAGCCTAGTAACGCAAGACGTCTTTTCCCCAGGGTGTTGGTCATGTTACTGAATTAAACCAGACTGTGCTCTGGACTATATATCTCCCCTCCTCCTTCCCATTGGACGCCTATTTCGCGCCAAATCAATGGGAGGAGCGGGCGCGTCATTTCCTGCATCCACCCCCTTTGCTATGCTGACCCGGATGTGACGATCGTGCTGGAGAATGCCGCACCGATGTTTGCAGGCCACTGCAAACCAGTCTAGTGGACGAGCCCCCGACAGGCAGGAAGCGCCGCAAACCTGATACAGGAAGCGGAAGTAGCCTAAAGTATAGAAAAAAGGCCAACTTCCCTTTAACTACAGCACTGTCGACACATGTTGATGTTAAGTATGGGGCCAGGATATCATCGCGGGTTTTGTCAGATGGCGCTCCCCTTGTTCCCAGTTTGAGGACAAAGGAAAGCGCCCTGGGCGCCCATATGATCACCTAATCTGCCCCCTTCTATGGAGGTGAATATTTTTGATAGCTAGATAGATAGATAGATAGACAGACTGATAGATAAACTGATAGCTAGATAAATAGTTAGATAGACAGATATATATATATATATATATATATATATATATATATATATATATATATATATAGATTGATTGATAGATAGATAGTGTGACAGCAGGAAGGTAAAGTCACCTGGTTGCATCCAGGGGGGTAGATATATTTCGCCCAGATTCAGGCTTTACGCCGACTTATACAACTAGGTGGAGAGTTGTATAAGGCTAGTGGGCTCATGGATGACTCATACCTCTAGGGAGAGTGTGGGGCGTCGTGCAGACAGAGATGAGGAGACCAGCTGAACCTTGTCAGCTCATTTAGGCCTCTATAAGAACTCCCAGCTTCATTAGATGTTAGCTCATGCCTGGAACCAGACCTGTGTGGACTGTCTAGGGAGAGTGAACCCCTGTGCGGTGAGGCAAAGCCTGTGTGGCTATTTGTTTGGACTTTTACTAAACCAGGGACTTAGGGACTAGGACAGCACTAGGCTGATCCCAGTTGTTAGTTAGGAAACCTGTATGTTTAGTCAGAGGTCAACTTGACCAGGATTTATTTTGTTTATGTTTCTTTTGCTTTGCTGTGTTTTGTCACTGTAAATAGAAAATAAACCGCACCTTTTTTTGATTTTGAAAACCACAACCTCCGTTTGCTGGGCCTGTTTTGTGTGGGGAGCTCATCCCGGGGGTCACACACACCCGCTGCCGAGCTAACCCCCTCACAGTTGGTGGAGAACCAGTGGCAGTTTTTTTAAGCCAGCATGGAGGAGATACTGAAGCAGCTGGCTCTAGCAAATGCCAATCAACAGCAGACAAATGCAGGTTTGCAAAGGAGCCTTGCAGCCCAGCAGCAGACAAACGCAACTTTGCAACAGAGTCTGGAGGCTCAGCAACGAGCCCAGCAGCAATCTGAGGCCCGCTTCATAGACCTGTTGCAGAAGCAAGAGCAGAGACTACAACAACAGATGGAAGCAGTAATGCAGCAACGTCCGCAGACCAGTGAGGAAAGCCGTCCCACTAATACCGCGTCCTTTGGGGTGAGTCGTTTATTGACAAAAATGACTGGAGAGGATGATCCAGAGGTATTTTTGACCACATTTGAAAGGACCGCTGAAAGAGAAAAGTGGCCTGAGGAGCAGTGGGCTGGACTGGTGGCTCCTCTGTTAACTGGTGAATCGCAGAAAGCTTACTATGACCTAGAGCCTAACCAAGCAAAAGACTATGTGATGCTAAAAGCTGAAATATTGGCAAGGCTGGGTGTCACCCAGGCTGTCCGGGCTCAGCGTGTGCATAACTGGACTTTCCAGCTTGGAAAACCCCCCAGGTCTCAAATGTATGATCTCATTCACCTGAGCAGAAAGTGGCTACAGCCAGAGACTTTGTCCGCACCAAAGATTGTGGAACGTGTTGTAATGGATCGGTTTTTGAGAGCTCTTCCTACTGCCATCCAAAAGTGGGTAAGCCATGGAGACCCAGAGACGGCCGATGGTCTTGTGGATCGTGTGGAGAAATACTTGGCTACAGAGAACCTGACGGCCTCTTCCAGAGACACTCGGACTTTCCACCCTAAGACCAGACCATCCCCAGGGGCGGATAAGAGGATTCCAAGGGGTGAGGGTGGAGAGAGTGAGAGGGTGGGAGCTCTACCCCAAGTTTGGCGAGAACAGCCGGGGAAATCAGCGGCTCAAGAGGCGGCAAGAAGGATCGTTTGCTACCGCTGCCGGCAAGCGGGACATATTGCAGCCAATTGCCCGGTTGTGGAGGAACCCATGCAGTGTGACTTTCTGACGGGCAGACGTCAGTCGCTGTGTGCGACAGTCGCATGCACTGCCATTCGAGGAACTGAGAAACATTTATGCAAAATGTGTGTTAATGGTAGAAATGTTGTGGTATTGCTGGATTCAGGTAGCCTTGTGACCCTGATAAAGGCTGAGTTAGTTAAAACAGAGGTCTCTGGGAATAGCAAGGTAGCTGTTATTTGTGTGCATGGGGACACCCGAGAGTATCCAGTGACTACAGTGTGTTTCGAGACCCCCAAAGGTACCCTCTCTCATCCAGTGGGCTTAGTATCTCAGTTACCGCATGACGCCATTGTGGGAAGGGATTTTCCGAAGTTCTGGGAACTGTGGGATGATCCTGAGCCCCTCACTGGTGCCCCTATGTACCAGGAATGTGATAGCCAGAACTCCCCTGAGAGTGGTGAGGACTCTCCGGAATTTCCCTTATCAGTATTGGCAGGGGAGACTCAAGAAACTGGAGAGGAGCCCACCTCCTCAGACGAAAACCTACCGTCTGTGGAGTTTTCTGATCTTGAGGTTCACAGGGAAAACTTTGCCACAGAACAGTTGAAAGACCCCGCCCTAATAAAGGCACGGGAAAACGTAGTGAAAATAGATGGTGAGTTAGTGAACCCAGATAATACCTGCACTTACCCATACTTCAGCGTAGAGAAGGACCTACTGTATCGGGTGGCAAAAGGGGCAGAAGAAACCGTTGAGCAGCTTGTGGTGCCCAAACCTTACAGGAAGTTGGTGTTGGAGTTGGCCCATGGGCACATTCTTGGAGGTCATCTGGGGACAGAGAAAACCCGAGAGAGGGTATTACAGAGATTCTATTGGCCGGGGGTGATGAAGGACGTAGAAAATTATTGTTCCTCCTGCCCTGTGTGTCAGAGGTTGGCCCCGATGCCACATTTCCGTAGCCCGCTGGTCCCTCTACCCATCATTGAGGTCCCGTTTGAGAGGATCGCCATGGATTTGGTAGGTCCTATAATCAAGTCCGCTAGGGGGCACCAGTACATATTAGTTATAATGGACTATGCCACCCGTTATCCAGAAGCGATCCCTCTCCGAAATACCTCGGCCAAAACCATAGCCAAAGAGCTATCTCTTGTTTTTAGCCGGGTGGGTATTTGTAAAGAACTGCTTACGGACCAAGGTACACCCTTTATGTCCCGGGTTATGAAAGAGCTGTGTAAATTGTTCAAAGTGACGCAATTGCGTACGTCTGTGTATCACCCCCAAACCGATGGGCTGGTTGAAAGGTTCAACAAAACCCTAAAACAAATGTTGAAGAAAGTGGTGGATAGAGATGGAAAGGATTGGGACTGTTTACTTCCTTATTTGATGTTTGCTATTAGGGAGGTGCCCCAATCCTCTACGGGATTCTCCCCCTTTGAGTTACTGTATGGGAGACACCCAAGAGGGCTGTTGGATATTGCCAAGGAAACTTGGGAAAGTGAGAGTTCTCCCCACAGGAGTGTGATTGAGCATGTCGCCCTGATGCAAGATCGAATTGCACAGGTAATGCCCATCGTGAAGGAACATTTGGCCCAAGCGCAGTTGGCACAGCAGAGAGTGTACAACCGTGGAGCCAAGACCCGTACCTTTTCCCCGGGGGATAGGATATTGGTACTTGTCCCTACGGTTGAAAGTAAATTCCTTGCCAAATGGCAAGGCCCCTACGAGATAATGGAAAAAGTGAGCGAAGTGAATTACAAGGTCAGACAACCAGGAAGGCGAAAGCCCGAACAGATCTATCACGTTAATCTGTTGAAAGCCTGGAGGGATAGAGAGTCCCTAGTCGCAGACACTTGGTCACCAGCTCAAACTGGTTGCGTGATTTCTGAGGTTGGAATAGCAGCCACCTTGTCACAACCCCAACAACAGGAGGTTAAGGAGTTTGTGCTTCGCAACAAGGAGGTATTCTCTGAGCTGCCGGGACAAACATCTGGGGTAGAGCATGACATCATTACCCCGCCCGGTGAAAGGGTGAAGTTAAAACCCTATCGGATCCCAGAGGCTCGACGGGAGGCAATACGGGAGGAAGTACAGAAAATGCTGAACTTAGGGGTGATAGAGGAGTCCCAAAGTGATTGGTCTAGTCCCATCGTGTTGGTGCCTAAACTGGATGGGAGCTGGCGATTTTGTAACGATTTTCGTCAGTTGAACAAAGTTACAAAATTTGACACCTACCCCATGCCACGTATAGATGAGTTGATCGACCGGCTGGGAACAGCCCGATACATGACGACTCTTGACCTCACAAAAGGGTATTGGCAAATCCCCCTGGCCAAGTCGGCCAAAGAGAAAACCGCATTTGTAACCCCAGACGGGGCGTTCCAATATAAAAGAATGCCGTTCGGGTTACAGAATGCGCCGGCCACATTCCAGCGGAAAATGGACCAGATGCTGAGGCCCCATCGGAAGTATGCTGCGGCTTACCTGGATGACGTAATTGTCCATAGCACAGATTGGGCCTCACATCTGCCAAAAGTGCAAGCAGTCCTGGACTCTGTTCGGGAAGCGGGGTTTACGGCTAACCCCAAGAAGTGTACCATTGGGCAGGAGGAGGCCAAATATCTTGGGTACACCATTGGGAGGGGAGTAATAAAACCCCAACTCAACAAAGTCGAGGCCATCCAGAGTTGGCCACGTCCCAACAGCAAGAAGCAGGTACGAGCCTTTCTGGGAATCGCTGGGTATTATCGGCGATTCATTCCCCACTTTGCTTCTAAGGCTGTGCCCCTAACCAACCTGACGAAGGGGAAAGGGTCGGTCATGATTAAATGGACCCCCGAGGCTGAGGCAGCATTCCAATTCTTGAAACAAGCCTTATGTAGCCAGCCAGTGTTGTACTCACCCGACTTCTCTAAAGACTTTGTCGTACAAAGTGATGCGTCAGATGTGGGGTTAGGAGCAGTATTGTCCCAGGTCTGGAACGGGGAAGAGCACCCAGTCATTTACCTCAGCAGGAAGTTGAAGTCCCATGAGGTAAATTACGCCACCGTTGAAAAGGAGTGTTTAGCGGTGAAGTGGGCTCTAGATTCCCTTCGGTACTACCTGCTAGGTAGGCACTTTGACATGGTTACGGATCACGCTCCGTTAAAGTGGATGGCTCAAAACAAGGAAACAAATAGAAGAGTGAATAGGTGGTTCCTGGCCCTCCAGGAATTCAACTTCACAGTAAAGCATCGCCCTGGCGTTCAAATGGGGAATGTGGATGCTTTGTCTCGAGTACATGAATGCCTGATTGCTGGTGTTCCAACCCCGAGGTTAAAACAAGAGGGGGGGGTATGTGACAGCAGGAAGGTAAAGTCACCTGGTTGCATCCAGGGGGGTAGATATATTTCGCCCAGATTCAGGCTTTACGCCGACTTATACAACTAGGTGGAGAGTTGTATAAGGCTAGTGGGCTCATGGATGACTCATACCTCTAGGGAGAGTGTGGGGCGTCGTGCAGACAGAGATGAGGAGACCAGCTGAACCTTGTCAGCTCATTTAGGCCTCTATAAGAACTCCCAGCTTCATTAGATGTTAGCTCATGCCTGGAACCAGACCTGTGTGGACTGTCTAGGGAGAGTGAACCCCTGTGCGGTGAGGCAAAGCCTGTGTGGCTATTTGTTTGGACTTTTACTAAACCAGGGACTTAGGGACTAGGACAGCACTAGGCTGATCCCAGTTGTTAGTTAGGAAACCTGTATGTTTAGTCAGAGGTCAACTTGACCAGGATTTATTTTGTTTATGTTTCTTTTGCTTTGCTGTGTTTTGTCACTGTAAATAGAAAATAAACCGCACCTTTTTTTGATTTTGAAAACCACAACCTCCGTTTGCTGGGCCTGTTTTGTGTGGGGAGCTCATCCCGGGGGTCACACACACCCGCTGCCGAGCTAACCCCCTCACAATAGATAGATAGATAGATAGATAGATAGATAGATAGAGTTTATCTATCAGTAGCTGATAGCTAGATAGATAAACTGATAGATAGATAGATAGATACACACATAGATAGACAGAGCAATAGATAGATAGATAGATAGAAATATAGATAGATAGATAGATAAACTGGTAGATAGATAGATAGATAGATAGATAGATAGATAGATAGATAGATAGATAGATAGATAGATAAACTGGTAGATAGATAGATAGATAGATAGATAGATAGATAGATAGATAGATAGATAGATAGATACACACATAGATAGATAGATAGATAAACTGATAGATAGATAGACAGGCTGATAGATAAA
>CM055126.1:69400942-69403442 GCA_029206835.1 Rana muscosa
GGCTGAGTTAGTTAAAACAGAGGTCTCTGGGAATAGCAAGGTAGCCGTTATTTGTGTGCATGGGGACACCCGAGAGTATCCAGTGACTACAGTGTGTTTCGAGACCCCCAAAGGTACCCTCTCTCATCCAGTGGGCTTAGTATCTCAGTTACCGCATGACGCCATTGTGGGAAGGGATTTTCCGAAGTTCTGGGAACTGTGGGATGATCCTGAGCCCCCCACTGGTGCCCCTATGTACCAGGAATGTGATAGCCAGAACTCCCCTGAGAGTGGTGAGGACTCTCCGGAATTTCCCTTGTCAGTATTGGCAGGGGAGACTCAAGAAACTGGAGAGGAGCCCACCTCCTCAGACGAAAACCTACCGTCTGTGGAGTTTTCTGATCTTGAGGTTCACAGGGAAAACTTTGCCACAGAACAGTTGAAAGACCCCGCCCTAATAAAGGCACGGGAAAACGTAGTGAAAATAGATGGCGAGTTAGTGAACCCAGATAATACCGGCACTTACCCATACTTCAGCGTAGAGAAGGACCTACTGTATCGGGTGGCAAAAAGGGCAGAAGAAACCGTTGAGCAGCTTGTGGTGCCCAAACCTTACAGGAAGTTGGTGTTGGAGTTGGCCCATGGGCACATTCTTGGAGGTCATCTGGGGACAGAGAAAACCCGAGAGAGGGTATTACAGAGATTCTATTGGCCTGGGGTGATGAAGGACATAGAAAATTATTGTTCCTCCTGCCCTGTGTGTCAGAGGTCGGCCCCGATGCCACATTTCCGTAGCCCGCTGGTCCCTCTACCCATCATTGAGGTCCCGTTTGAGAGAATCGCAATGGATTTGGTAGGTCCTATAATCAAGTCCGCTAGGGGGCACCAGTACATATTGGTTATAATGGACTATGCCACCCGTTATCCAGAAGCGATCCCTCTCAGAAATACCTCGGCCAAAACCATAGCCAAAGAGCTATCTCTTGTTTTTAGCCGGGTGGGTATTTGTAAAGAACTGCTTACGGACCAAGGTACACCCTTTATGTCCCGGGTTATGAAAGAGCTGTGTAAATTGTTCAAAGTGACGCAATTGCGTACGTCTGTGTATCACCCCCAAACCGATGGGCTGGTTGAAAGATTCAACAAAACCCTAAAACAAATGTTGAAGAAAGTGGTGGATAGAGATGGAAAGGATTGGGACTGTTTACTTCCTTATTTGATGTTTGCTATTAGGGAGGTGCCCCAATCCTCTACGGGATTCTCCCCCTTTGAGTTACTGTATGGGAGACACCCAAGAGGGCTGTTGGATATTGCCAAGGAAACTTGGGAAAGTGAGAGTTCTCCCCACAGGAGTGTGATTGAGCATGTCGCCCTGATGCAAGATCGAATTGCACAGGTAATGCCCATCGTGAAGGAACATTTGGCCCAAGCGCAGTTGGCACAGCAGAGAGTGTACAACCGTGGAGCCAAGACCCGTACCTTTTCCCCGGGGGATAGGATATTGGTACTTGTCCCTACGGTTGAAAGTAAATTCCTTGCCAAATGGCAAGGCCCCTACGAGATAATGGAAAAAGTGAGCGAAGTGAATTACAAGGTCAGACAACCAGGAAGGCGAAAGCCCGAACAGATCTATCACGTTAATCTGTTGAAAGCCTGGAGGGATAGAGAGTCCCTAGTCGCAGACACTTGGTCACCAGCTCAAACTGGTTGCGTGATTCCTGAGGTTGGAATAGCAGCCACCTTGTCACAACCCCAACAACAGGAGGTTAAGGAGTTTGTGCTTCGCAACAAGGAGGTATTCTCTGAGCTGCCGGGACAAACATCTGGGGTAGAGCATGACATCATTACCCCGCCCGGTGAAAGGGTGAAGTTAAAACCCTATCGGATCCCAGAGGCTCGACGGGAGGCAATACGGGAGGAAGTACAGAAAATGCTGAACTTAGGGGTGATAGAGGAGTCCCAAAGTGATTGGTCTAGTCCCATCGTGTTGGTGCCTAAACCGGATGGGAGCTGGCGATTTTGTAACGATTTTCGTCAGTTGAACAAAGTTACAAAATTTGACACCTACCCCATGCCACGTATAGATGAGTTGATCGACCGGCTGGGAACAGCCCGATACATGACGACTCTTGACCTCACAAAAGGGTATTGGCAAATCCCCCTGGCCAAGTCGGCCAAAGAGAAAACCGCATTTGTAACCCCAGACGGGGCGTTCCAATATAAAAGAATGCCGTTCGGGTTACAGAATGCGCCGGCCACATTCCAGCGGAAAATGGACCAGATGCTGAGGCCCCATCGGAAGTATGCTGCGGCTTACCTGGATGACGTAATTGTCCATAGCACAGATTGGGCCTCACATCTGCCAAAAGTGCAAGCAGTCCTGGACTCTGTTCGGGAAGCGGGGTTTACGGCTAACCCCAAGAAGTGTACCATTGGGCAGGAGGAGGCCAAATATCTTGGGTACACCATTGGGAGGGGAGTAATAAAACCCCAACTCAACAAAGTCGAGGCCATCCAGAGT
>CM055126.1:69443586-69446086 GCA_029206835.1 Rana muscosa
TTTTGTGAGGTCAAGAGTCGTCATGTATCGGGCTGTTCCCAGCCGGTCGATCAACTCATCTATACGTGGCATGGGGTAGGTGTCAAATTTTGTAACTTTGTTCAACTGACGAAAATCGTTACAAAATCGCCAGCTCCCATCCGGTTTAGGCACCAACACAATGGGACTAGACCAATCACTTTGGGACTCCTCTATCACCCCTAAGTTCAGCATTTTCTGTACTTCCTCCCGTATTGCCTCCCGTCGGGCCTCTGGGATCCGATAGGGTTTTAACTTCACCCTTTCACCGGGCGGGGTAATAATGTCATGCTCTACCCCAGATGTTTGTCCCGGCAGCTCAGAGAATACCTCCTTGTTGCGAAGCACAAACTCCTTAACCTCCTGTTGTTGGGGTTGTGACAAGGTGGCTGCGATTCCAACCTCAGGAATCACGCAACCAGTTTGAGCTGGTGACCAAGTGTCTGCGACTAGGGACTCTCTATCCCTCCAGGCTTTCAACAGATTAACGTGATAGATCTGTTCGGGCTTTCGCCTTCCTGGTTGTCTGACCTTGTAATTCACTTCGCTCACTTTTTCCATTATCTCGTAGGGGCCTTGCCATTTGGCAAGGAATTTACTTTCAACCGTAGGGACAAGTACCAATATCCTATCCCCCGGGGAAAAGGTACGGGTCTTGGCTCCACGGTTGTACACTCTCTGCTGTGCCAACTGCGCTTGGGCCAAATGTTCCTTCACGATGGGCATTACCTGTGCAATTCGATCTTGCATCAGGGCGACATGCTCAATCACACTCCTGTGGGGAGAACTCTCACTTTCCCAAGTTTCCTTGGCAATATCCAACAGCCCTCTTGGGTGTCTCCCATACAGTAACTCAAAGGGGGAGAATCCCGTAGAGGATTGGGGCACCTCCCTAATAGCAAACATCAAATAAGGAAGTAGACAGTCCCAATCCTTTCCATCCCTATCCACCACTTTCTTCAACATTTGTTTTAGGGTTTTGTTGAATCTTTCAACCAGCCCATCGGTTTGGGGGTGATACACAGATGTACGTAATTGCGTCACTTTGAACAATTTACACAGCTCCTTCATAACCCGGGACATAAAGGGTGTACCTTGGTCCGTAAGCAGTTCTTTACAAATACCCACCCGGCTAAAAACAAGAGATAGCTCTTTGGCTATGGTTTTGGCCGAGGTATTTCTGAGAGGGATCGCTTCTGGATAACGGGTGGCATAGTCCATTATAACCAATATGTACTGGTGCCCCCTAGCGGACTTGATTATAGGACCTACCAAATCCATTGCGATTCTCTCAAACGGGACCTCAATGATGGGTAGAGGGACCAGCGGGCTACGGAAGTGTGGCATCGGGGCCGACCTCTGACACACAGGGCAGGAGGAACAATAATTTTCTATGTCCTTCATCACCCCAGGCCAATAGAATCTCTGTAATACCCTCTCTCGGGTTTTCTCTGTCCCCAGATGACCTCCAAGAATGTGCCCATGGGCCAACTCCAACACCAACTTCCTGTAAGGTTTGGGCACCACAAGCTGCTCAACGGTTTCTTCTGCCCTTTTTGCCACCCGATACAGTAGGTCCTTCTCTACGCTGAAGTATGGGTAAGTGCAGGTATTATCTGGGTTCACTAACTCGCCATCTATTTTCACTACGTTTTCCCGTGCCTTTATTAGGGCGGGGTCTTTCAACTGTTCTGTGGCAAAGTTTTCCCTGTGAACCTCAAGATCAGAAAACTCCACAGACGGTAGGTTTTCGTCTGAGGAGGTGGGCTCCTCTCCAGTTTCTTGAGTCTCCCCTGCCAATACTGACAAGGGAAATTCGGGAGAGTCCTCACCACTCTCAGAGGAGTTCTGGCTATCATATTCCTGGTACATAGGGGCACCAGTGGGGGGCTCAGGATCATCCCACAGTTCCCAGAACTTCGGAAAATCCCTTCCCACAATGGCGTCATGCGGTAACTGAGACACTAAGCCCACTGGATGAGAAAGGGTACCTTTGGGGGTCTCGAAACACACTGTAGTCACTGGATACTCTCGGGTGTCCCCATGCACACAAATAACAGCTACCTTGCTATTCCCAGAGACCTCTGTTTTAACTAATTCAGCCTTTATCAGGGTCACAAGGCTACCTGAATCCAGCAATACCACAACATTTCTACCATTAATACACATTTTGCATAAATGTTTCTCAGTTCCCCGAATGGCAGTGCATGCGACTGTCGCACACAGCGACTGACGTCTGCCCGTCAGAAAGTCACACTGCATGGGTTCCTCCAAAACCGGGCAATTTGCTGCAATATGTCCCGCTTGCCGGCAGCGGTAGCAAATGATCCTTCTTGCCGCCTCTTGAGCCGCTGATTTCCCAGGCTGTTCTCGCCAAACTTGGGGTAGAGCTCCCACCCTCTCACTCTCTCCACCCTTACCCCTTGGAATCATCTTATCCGCCCCTGGGGATGGTCTGGTCTTAGGGTGGAAAGTCCGAGTG
>CM055126.1:69461086-69463586 GCA_029206835.1 Rana muscosa
CTGCTTGCACTTTTGGCAGATGTGAGGCCCAATCTGTGCTATGGACAATTACGTCATCCAGGTAAGCCGCAGCATACTTCCGATGGGGCCTCAGCATCTGGTCCATTTTCCGCTGGAATGTGGCCGGCGCATTCTGTAACCCGAACGGCATTCTTTTATATTGGAACGCCCCGTCTGGGGTTACAAATGCGGTTTTCTCTTTGGCTGACTTGGCCAGGGGGATTTGCCAATACCCTTTTGTGAGGTCAAGAGTCGTCATGTATCGGGCTGTTCCCAGCCGGTCGATCAACTCATCTATACGTGGCATGGGGTAGGTGTCAAATTTTGTAACTTTGTTCAACTGACGAAAATCGTTACAAAATCGCCAGCTCCCATCCGGTTTAGGCACCAACACAATGGGACTAGACCAATCACTTTGGGACTCCTCTATCACCCCTAAGTTCAGCATTTTCTGTACTTCCTCCCGTATTGCCTCCCGTCGGGCCTCTGGGATCCGATAGGGTTTTAACTTCACCCTTTCACCGGGCGGGGTAATAATGTCATGCTCTACCCCAGATGTTTGTCCCGGCAGCTCAGAGAATACCTCCTTGTTGCGAAGCACAAACTCCTTAACCTCCTGTTGTTGGGGTTGTGACAAGGTGGCTGCGATTCCAACCTCAGGAATCACGCAACCAGTTTGAGCTGGTGACCAAGTGTCTGCGACTAGGGACTCTCTATCCCTCCAGGCTTTCAACAGATTAACGTGATAGATCTGTTCGGGCTTTCGCCTTCCTGGTTGTCTGACCTTGTAATTCACTTCGCTCACTTTTTCCATTATCTCGTAGGGGCCTTGCCATTTGGCAAGGAATTTACTTTCAACCGTAGGGACAAGTACCAATATCCTATCCCCCGGGGAAAAGGTACGGGTCTTGGCTCCACGGTTGTACACTCTCTGCTGTGCCAACTGCGCTTGGGCCAAATGTTCCTTCACGATGGGCATTACCTGTGCAATTCGATCTTGCATCAGGGCGACATGCTCAATCACACTCCTGTGGGGAGAACTCTCACTTTCCCAAGTTTCCTTGGCAATATCCAACAGCCCTCTTGGGTGTCTCCCATACAGTAACTCAAAGGGGGAGAATCCCGTAGAGGATTGGGGCACCTCCCTAATAGCAAACATCAAATAAGGAAGTAGACAGTCCCAATCCTTTCCATCCCTATCCACCACTTTCTTCAACATTTGTTTTAGGGTTTTGTTGAATCTTTCAACCAGCCCATCGGTTTGGGGGTGATACACAGATGTACGTAATTGCGTCACTTTGAACAATTTACACAGCTCCTTCATAACCCGGGACATAAAGGGTGTACCTTGGTCCGTAAGCAGTTCTTTACAAATACCCACCCGGCTAAAAACAAGAGATAGCTCTTTGGCTATGGTTTTGGCCGAGGTATTTCTGAGAGGGATCGCTTCTGGATAACGGGTGGCATAGTCCATTATAACCAATATGTACTGGTGCCCCCTAGCGGACTTGATTATAGGACCTACCAAATCCATTGCGATTCTCTCAAACGGGACCTCAATGATGGGTAGAGGGACCAGCGGGCTACGGAAGTGTGGCATCGGGGCCGACCTCTGACACACAGGGCAGGAGGAACAATAATTTTCTATGTCCTTCATCACCCCAGGCCAATAGAATCTCTGTAATACCCTCTCTCGGGTTTTCTCTGTCCCCAGATGACCTCCAAGAATGTGCCCATGGGCCAACTCCAACACCAACTTCCTGTAAGGTTTGGGCACCACAAGCTGCTCAACGGTTTCTTCTGCCCTTTTTGCCACCCGATACAGTAGGTCCTTCTCTACGCTGAAGTATGGGTAAGTGCAGGTATTATCTGGGTTCACTAACTCGCCATCTATTTTCACTACGTTTTCCCGTGCCTTTATTAGGGCGGGGTCTTTCAACTGTTCTGTGGCAAAGTTTTCCCTGTGAACCTCAAGATCAGAAAACTCCACAGACGGTAGGTTTTCGTCTGAGGAGGTGGGCTCCTCTCCAGTTTCTTGAGTCTCCCCTGCCAATACTGACAAGGGAAATTCGGGAGAGTCCTCACCACTCTCAGAGGAGTTCTGGCTATCATATTCCTGGTACATAGGGGCACCAGTGGGGGGCTCAGGATCATCCCACAGTTCCCAGAACTTCGGAAAATCCCTTCCCACAATGGCGTCATGCGGTAACTGAGACACTAAGCCCACTGGATGAGAAAGGGTACCTTTGGGGGTCTCGAAACACACTGTAGTCACTGGATACTCTCGGGTGTCCCCATGCACACAAATAACAGCTACCTTGCTATTCCCAGAGACCTCTGTTTTAACTAATTCAGCCTTTATCAGGGTCACAAGGCTACCTGAATCCAGCAATACCACAACATTTCTACCATTAATACACATTTTGCATAAATGTTTCTCAGTTCCCCGAATGGCAGTGCATGCGACTGTCGCACACAGCGACTGACGTCTGCCCGTCAG